>JAFEMH010004950.1:0-147500 GCA_022495995.1 Adenophora triphylla var. japonica | reverse complement strand
TCAAAATAAATTTCTCAATTATCCTTCATTTTTCAAAAAAAAAAAACCTCTCTTTTTAGTGAAATGGATCCCAATAATAACTATTTCAACACTCAAATTCAGATAATTTCTAGCTTTATGTCGTTTTTTGCAATGATGTATTACTTTTATTTATTGTATTTAATTTTATTTGAAGTCCGTCAATTTCAACCACTCAGCTTTTATTAACTGTTTTTAATTTTATTTGAAATCCGTCAATTTTGACCACTCAACTTTTATTAATTGTATTTAATTTTATTTGAAGTCCACTCATAATTTTTTTTGAACTATAAATAGAGTCCTCTTTCATTTGATTTGGACACAGAAAAAAAACACTCTTTTTTTCAATATAAATTTCTCAATTATCCTTCATTTTCCACACAAAAAACCCTCTTTTTAGTGAAATGGATCCCAATAATATCCATTTCAACACTCAAAATTCGGGTAATTTTCCTTTTAACTACAACAATCCTAATAATTTTCAATTTGAAAATCAATCTTCCAACCAACCACTTCCTCAAAATATATCAAATCTTTATTTTTCACCAAATTTCATGCCTTCATCTGTGCCAAAATTTCCACCAAATTTCATCCATATCATGGGATGCAAATTCAACCACCCCCTTATAATCGTAATCCTTATATGCCAATGGAAAATGAAAATGTTTCTTCTTCTGGAGCATCATAATTTTTAACACAAATGACTATTGGTAGCATGAGCAGTGGTAACGAAGGCACTCCAAATGCAGAGGGTTCAGCCATTCCAACCGAAGAGGGTACAACCACTACTCGCAAAAAACACTCCAAATGGACCACTAAAGAAATTTTAGTGCTACTTAGTGGGAGGATTAAATATGGCCGGAACCGACAGTATTGTCGGGAAAAATCAGAAAGGGGATGCTTATTGGGGTAAAATTGTGGATTACTGTAACGAGCATTGCTCATTTGATCCTCCCCGTGATTTAATTGCCTACAGAAATCATTATAATTATATCAACAAAATATTGGGCAAATGGATAGGTGCTTATGAAAGCGTTAAGCGTATGCAACAAAGCAGGTGGTCGGAGAATGATATATTGATAAAAGCTCATGAACTGTATAAAAGTAGTATCAATGGCAATTTTACTTTGACTCAAGAGTGGCATGCTCTTCAAGATCAACCACGTCACGCAAGTCAGGTAGGAGGAAATACATGATCTGATAGCAGTGGAAAGAGAGCACGTGAAAGTCCGTCAAGTGATTCAAACTCGACTGGATCCATTCCTCATCTTATGGGAAGGGAGGCAGCTAAGAAAATGAGTAGAAACAAAAGAGTGGACATAATTTAAACAATTCAAAGAGAAAGAGTTGGAACGATTGGACAAGATAGCCACACAACAAGAGGAGGCAAACAAATGTAAAAAGATGAAAATGTGGCTGAAGTTAAGTGAGAATGAGCATCTTAATGATCGAAGCAGACAACTTTTTGAAATGTTAGGTGTCGAACTATTAGGAAAATAATTTCCTGTATTTTTCAATGATGTATTACTTTTAATAAAGTATGAAGTATTTTTAATAAAAATTATCGTCATTTTTCGTATTTATTTAATTACAATTAAAAAAATTAATTAAGTATGAAGTATTTTTTTAATTATAAATGATAACAATTATTATTATTATTTTACTAATCATAAAAATAAAGAATATAAAATAAAATAAAAATGGTGGGGTATAGGATGATGAGTTGGAAGGGTGTTGAATTTTATTAAACAAAACCATTGTAAGGTTAAAAATTGAATAAGGTGTTAAATTTTTAGGGGAAAGAGAGAGAAGCTAATGTTGAGTGTTAAAGTTGGTGTTTAATATTGTTTGGGTATTGAAACCATTGTAAGTAAATGGTCTTACTGGTTAAAAAAGGGTTTCATATGAAAAAAAACACATATATTTGATCCCTATCAATTATGCAACGTTAATGTGTCAATAGAAGATCTACAGTTGAATTCCCCATCATCTGGTGTATCCTCACATTACCATGACAATTTTTTTTCAAATAATTCTATATTAAAAATCTATTTTTTAAAATAACTCACTTTTCAAACTATTTTCCATAATGACCTGTTTTTGGGAACTCGCTATACGGTGTAACGAATTCAACATGTTACCGTTGAAACTCGCTACACGATGTAGCGATTTTGGTTAAATTAGGTTTGGCGTTTGTAATTAAGTAAAGAAGAACTCGCTACACCGTGTAGCGAGTTTGATCGGTCATAGTCAAACTCGCTACATGGTGTAGCGAGTTTAAAATGACATTTTTACAGAAGTATTCCACCTTCAGATTCATTCTCATTTTCATATTCTCTCATTCTCACTCTTAAAACAAAAACCCAAATCTTTTTCACATCATTTAATTTCGTCAGAATCGTTGAAGATCAAGAATTAAGGTAAATTAACATCATCTTAATAATTGTTTTCACTTGTGTTTAGATATAAAATTTAAGTTTTTAACTGTGTTTTAGTATATTGTAGATATAAATGTTAGAGTTTTGTTAAATAGGTTTTAACACTTTGATTTCGTAATGTATGGTTAAAAATGAACGGGGGTCCAATCATTTTCATGTGTTATTGGGGAGGTGATGATGAACAATCATTTGATGGTCCTCATTTCAAAAAAGGGCCAATATGTGCAATTAGGGCTAATTGCCGATGGAAATACAATGAGTTGATTGATGAATTATATAAAAAGGCGGGCTTAATTAGATTGGTCTCAATTTGATTTGGAAGTCATTTAAAGATGTCCTCATACTTTTGATATGGGTATTCATCAAGTGGTAACCGTGAAGCAGGGGTTGGTCCAAGTACCCAAACATCAAATTATGATGATGGGGCATGCCAAAATGATCCTGTTAATGACGATAATTCTGAAGATGATGTAGATTATGAAGAAGAAGAAAACACTGATGTAGATGCAATTCTAGACGATGATGATGATGAATATCATGAGGGTATTAGCGATTCTGATGTCGATTTGGGAGAGGGTGATAATGGGCCGATTGATGATGACGTGGAAACACCTTTTGTTCATTATGAAGCGCCGAAAAATCGAAGGTATGAGAGAGAAGATTATCCCTTTTACAGTGATATTGGTAGTTCTGCTCGACAAGAAGAAGGCTTCATTGATTACCATAATGCACCTAGTTTTCCAATTTGGGATCCGGATAACCATGAAATTGCTAAAGTGATACGCTTTTCTAGCAAGAACGAGACGCAATTTGATATAAAAGGTACCATATTCGCACCAATCGCCGTTTCAGGGTAAGAAAGAGCACAACTCACACATGGATAATTGAATGTCTATTGGAAATTTTTCCATGCAATTTTTATGTTAGTGTGAGTAGGAGGAAGTTTGACTATTGGGAAGTGACCAAGTATAAGGCTCCTCATTGCTGCTTATATTCTGGAGAAATTTGAGATCACCCGAACCTAGATGCCAAGTTTATTGGTCAGGAAGTAGTTGGTCTTATGAAGACCGATTCAGATGTCAAGGTTGGAGTTATTATTTCATACATCAGTAGTAGGTTTGGAAAGAAAATTACCTATAAGAAGGCATGGTGTGGAAAGCAGAAGGGCATTGCAGTGGTTTTTGGAGATTGGGAGGAATCTTATATAAGGTTTACCCCGCATCCTAGCAGCCATCCAAAAATACAGCCCTAGCACAATTGTTGAGTATATTGATCCTCCTCCTCCTATCGGTGAATTACACATGTTTCAACGGGTGTTCTGGACATTTGGGCCTTGCATTGAAGATTTTTCATTGTCGGCCTGTCATTTCTGTTGATGGAACATTCCTGCATGGTAGACTAGGGGTGTGAAAACTCGCCCATCGGCCCGCAAAGCCCGCAAGGCCCGCAAAAACCCGGCCCGCAAGGCCCGCGCCCGCAATGTTTTCAACCCTGCTGGCCTTGACAGCTTGAAGGCCCGCGGGCTTGGGCTGAGATCGGGCTCTTATTGTTCTTATATCTTCTTTGCAAACATATTATAAAGAGTCGTGAAGTATGCTTGATATCTGACCATCATCACGGCATTCTTAAGACTATAGCTGAAGATACGTGGTGACCAAATGTGCATCATCGTTATTGCTTGAGACATATGCGAGCAAATTTCTTGGATAAGCATAGAGGGAGATAACACAACTTAACCTCGTTGTTCGTACGATCATGCATCACCGAAGAACCCAAGGCGAGCATGATATATACCCGTACGTACATATCAATAGTGTCATTGGGGGAATCATCAGCTAGGTCATGAAAGTGTGAAAACTGGCTCGTAATCCACTGTAGCTTTGGACTACTCTCATCCATATCTCTGGGAGATGGGATAGCCCCTAAAAGCTGCTGACATACCACCCGATAGTCTACAAGTGCTGGGATGTCAACATCAGTAACAACATCCCCATCAATCGGCAACCCAGAAATCATGCCGATATCCTTTAGGGTGATCGTCATCTCACCGGATCCCCATCAACGTTGCCGGATAGACTAACACTCGGATAATCTCGACAAAATCCTCGGTGCTAGTCTATCCGGCAATGTGGCGTCACGACGAAATGAGAGCGAATTAGCAACCTCCAATCTGGCCCAAATAAAATGAGCTCTGTGATTCTCATGCTCGGTCAGAACGTAGTTAACGATAAGCCCAGGATCAACGATGTTATCCATCTGTTTCAACAAAAGAAATCCAATTTCAATTTCAAATATATACATATATAAACATAGAGACTTTGAAACATCAATAGCAAATATTTCCACTTCTCCAAAATTGAGTCACAAATTGAGTTCAAAACCTCAAATTTTAAAATATATCACAATGGAGTTCAAATATATCAACTATTGAGTTCAAATATATCAAAAATGGAGTTCACATATATCAGCAATTGGGTTCAAATATAGCAAAAATTGAGTTCAATAACAACACTAAATGAATTCAATATCCACATGTACAATAACTCAAAACAAAGTATACCAACAATTGAGTTCAAAATATATCAACAATTGAGTTGAATAAACCTAATTTTCAAGTTAAAAAATACTCGAATCAACACACAAATGAAGTAAAAAACTTAAATATAAACTTATAATAGCGAAATTTGGAAGATGATAAGCTTTAACTTGATGAAAATAATAATGTCAATAATCTCCTTCTTCTCTCTTTCTCTCTGCGGCTGCAACTTAGGGTTTTTTTTCTGTATAACCGCCTGCAAGTCGCTAAGGGGGACTGATGATTTTTTAAGACTCGCTACACCGTGTAGCGAGTTTCATGAACCGAATGAAATCGCTACATGGTGTAGCGATTTAGGTGTTGACTAATTATCAGTTGAACGGGGCCTTGATTAATCCTATTTACATCAAACTCGCTATACCGTGTAGCGAGTTTCAACGGTAACATGTTAACTCACTATACCGTGTAGCGAGTTTCCAAAAAGTGATTATTTTGGAAAGTAATTTAAAAGGTGAATTATTTTGAAAATAAATTTTTAAAACAAAATTATTAGAAGAAAAAATCACCCAGAAACAATGTCATCAAAATATTAATTAAACAATTTCAAACTCATGAAAAAAATGTGCGGATAAAAAAAAAAGAGGAGTTGCCGGCCATTCAGTTGATTGGGGGGCAATCCTTAGTGGATGAAAGAACATGGAACGTGATGCAAATTCCCATGAAGCGAACTTATGTCAGTGTCCTCGGTAGCTGTGAGATCTATGACGACTGCTTTCCAGATTCCTCTACTTTTGCATGCTTCCTTCTTGATTCCCCTCCGCTAACTTCTAACTGCATAGTTCTCCCCAAAATATAATTAATTTAATTTTATAATACAACTAGTTAACATCCGTGAGATGGTTTCTTAATTTTATTATTAAGTCATACTATTATTATGATTTTTTAAAAAACACTTATCATTTTATTTAAGCCCTTATAATTTTAAAACTCTTTATCATTAAAAACATAATTTTTTTATGATATAGAAATATTTTTAGGACTTACTTTTAGAGTCCGCTCTTGAGTTTTTTAGAGAGAGAAAGGAAAGAGAGGGGAGGGGGAGGAAATCATTGAACATTTCTTTCCTCTCATTTCCTCCCACACTTTGGAGGATTGAGGAGGAGTCCCATTTCCCTCCCTTTTTCCTCTACAAAAAATTCGGGAGCACACCCTAGGAAGGAAATCATCTTCATTTCCTTCATTTTCCTTCCCTTTCCCCCAAAATAAAACTCTGGAGCAGACCATTAATCATGTTTGTCATAATTATATCTGGCCACATTGATTTTAAAAACACCATTTCCAAAAATATCTAAGGGTAATATTGTGCTTTACATTTCAATCACTCCAAGAATTAACCAAATGAATAACCTTTCTTAAACCTAAACCTGATATAAAAACTAAATTATCAAATTGATTTCTCTTATAACATATCAATATATATTTTGAAGGTATAAGACAAGTTTATAGCATTAAACAAAATCAATACACAAACCAATTAACCATACCAATTAAGAATATGTCATCCTGGCGATTTGATAAAATATTGTCAAAGGGGACAAAGTTAAATCCATAAATAGGAATGTCTACGTCCTCACACACTTTAACTGAAATTGGAAATAAGAAATTGATTTTGTACGTATGATCAGTATTTCTGAAGTCATCGCTATTCTGACCAACATCGAAATTGGTTATTGTACGTAATTCACCCTCGGTAATTTGAGAGGAAAATTTTTTGATTAATGATTTCCTCACAGTTGCCTCAATCTTTTTACCCTGCAATTCACGGCTTTTTTAAATTTATCAGTTTTTCTTCTATAAATAAAGGTTTAATTATAATTTTAAGGGATATTCAAGCAATTTTAATTGTAAATTATAAAAGAAAAATCACCATATTACATCATTTACTGTTTAAGTGTGAATTAAAATTTGTTGTTTCAAGATGGAGTATGTATTTATTTCTCCTAAAAATAAATATTTATTTTGAAACAATTTTTTAAAATACAGTATACGGTTCACAATAAAAAACAACAACGAAGAGAAAATCTTGGTAAATAAAGTTAGAAAAAATATTCAAAGGAGCCATGTTAACATGAAACATATGGCTAAGAAAGAAATTGTTGAAGAGATTTCAGTTTCAACGATTAATAAATAATAATGACAAATTAAGAGTCATTTGTGTCTTGCTTTCTCCTTTTAACATTTTTCTTAAGATGGAGGGAGCATTAGAAATGCAAAGGGATTGTCATCTTCACTATTAAAATGTTTTTAAATAATCAAAAAAATTGATTTTATAAAAGAAACCAAATTAACACAATATCCAATTATAAATAGCTTCAAATATACTATTAGCTTTATATATAGTAAAATATTAAATTACCTAAACACTTAAAATGTTTCAAGAATATTTTATATAGTGCAACATAAGTGGAACAAATAAAAGTTGTTATCTTTGCTATTTAGATATTATCAAATTATTATAGGAGGATAAAGTGAGAGTGAGCAACATGAATGGATGTTAATTAAGTGTCTTTTACTTTTCTAATTATTAATCCTAATAAATAATTGGTAAAATTACATACTCCCTCCGTCCCATAGAACATTACCCCTTTTGCTATTTTGGGCGTCCCTCTTTAAAGTCCCACTTTCCTAAAAAGGAAACCTTAAATCACTATTCTCTCCACTCATTCTCTCTCCTACATTATTTTAATACTCACAACACCATTATAATTTACTATTCTCTCCACTCATTCTCTCTCCTCCCACTCACAACACCTACTTTAATAACATTATTCCTTATTTTCCGTTCTCAATAGTAAACGTGTAATGTTCTATGGGACGGAGGGAGTATATTAATTAAGTATAATTCATTAATGATGTCATCACAACATTTTGGAGGGAAATTTTTTAATATGGTGATGCCAAGTGGCAAAAAATGATGTAAGATGGTTTCTCTTTTAGTAGTAGTATACTCCCTCCGTCCCAGCGAAAGAGTCGGTAAATTTGTCCGACACGCAAAATAAGAAATGTGATGTAGGAAAGAGAAAAAGTTTAAATGTTGTGAGTATGAAAAATTAAATAAGAGAGAGAATGAGTGGGAGGTGATGTAAGAAAGATAATGTTGTGAGTGTAAAAGTAAAGTAGGAGAGAGAATGAGTGGAGAGAATAGTGATTTAAGGTTTCCTTTTTGGGAAAGTGGCTTTTTAAATGGGACGCCCAAAAAGGAAATAAATGGCTCTTTCGCTGGGACGGAGGGAGTATAGATTAGTACATGTCCGTATTCAAGGACACGGGTTATATTTTATTTATTTATTTTTTTTAATTTTTTTTTAATTAAATTTTTTTTTAAGAGCAAAATGAAAAAAAGACAAATGTATGAAAACAAAATGGGAAAAAATCCATTTGATACTGTTCAAACTACTATTCACACCACTCCAATTTATATTATAAATTTTATTTCCCCCCTCCCCTACCCTCCCCCCACACCTTCTACTCTCTTTTTTCCTCACCTTTCATCCATGAGTTTATATCGTCTCTTTCTTAATTTACCCAAATCACTGGACTACAATTTTATTGATTGTTATGCTAATTTGGCACTTCTTGGTAGTCATGAAACTGTGTTCAGGAGATTTAGATGTTAGTACGATACTAGTCAGTAATTCGTCGATACTCGATGGGCGTAATGAATCTAATAATTAAATATTATAAAAATAATATGGTAAAATTATATTCCTGTGATTCAACTTGAAAATATTCAACATAAGATTCTTAATATTTTTAGTAATAAAAATATTATACACATTTTGTGCCAAAGTAAGTAAAGTTTCTATTTAGTCATTTTTTACGTTCATCCTAGAGTAAAGTTTTAAAATGGAAAATAAAGACAATTTTTGCCCTTTTCATGCTTATAATCAGGGCCGGTCCTACCGTAAGACGAGTGAGGCGGTCGCCTAGGGCCTCCGAAATTTTAGTCGATTTTGGGGCCTCAAATTTTAACTTTATATACTCCCTCCGTCCCAATAAAAGCTTCACCAATTACCCAAAAGGGCGTCCCGTTAGAAGCTTCACCTTTCCTTTTTTGGACATAAAATATTATTATTTCCTCCACTCATTCTCTCTCCTACATTATTTTAATACTCACAACACCATTATAATTTATTATTCCCTCCACTAATTCTCTCTCCTATTTTCAAATTACACTCACAACATTTTTTTTCCCTCCCATTACCATAATTCCCGTGCCCAAGAAAAATGGTGAAGCAATTGGTGGGACGGAGGGAGTATATGAATAAATTGTGTGGTGGAGAATGAGTGGAGTTAATGAGTGGATGGGATAGGGAGAATATAAAATATTAAAGGACATACCATCTATGGTAGTTCACACTGGGCTAGAACGGACCAAAAGAGAAATAAGTGTGCAGAAATTTGGGACGGAGGGAGTATATATATATATATATATATATATATATATATATATATAGGGTTTTGTTAGGATACCCACCATAGGAGTATCCTAACAAGTGACCCATTATTTTTAAGACAAAAATGTCCCTCATTCCTCAAAGCAATCATATGTATGATGCGGGTAAAATTGTAATCATCAAAGAGAGAGAGAGAGAGAGTTAGTATTAAATAAGAGAGAGAGAGTTAATATTAAATAAGAGAGAGAGTTAGTATATCTCTCTCTTTGATGATTACAATTTTGCCCCCATTATACATATAATTGCTTTGACGAATGAGGGATATTTTTGTCCAAAAATAATGAGTCACTTGTTAGGATACTCCTATAGTGGGTATCCTAACAAATATATATATATATATATATATATATATATATATATATATATATATATATATATATATATATATATATATATATATATACTCCCTCCGTCTCACGTGAATGCAAACTTATTTTTATTTTGATTTGTTCCACGTAAATGCAAACTGCCCAAAATGGAAACAAATTTATTATTTTATATTCACCCTACCCTACCCCACCCACTCATTCTCTCTCTTCATTTTTCACCATACAATTTATTCAACCAACCTACTATTAACTCCACTCATTCTCTCTCTTCATTTCCTATCACACATTTTCATTATCTTAATAATATTTCTTAGTTATTGTGCCCAAAAAAATGGTTTACATTCACATGGGACGGAGGGAGTATATATATATACTCCCTCCGTCCATTTAGTAGGTCCACAGTTACTGTTTACACGTTGATTAAGGAGGGATTATTATATTGAAAGTGTTGTGAGTGTGAAAGTAAAATAGGAGAGAGAATGAGTGGAGGGAATAGTAAATTATAATGGTGTTGTGAGTATTAAAATAATATAGGAGAAGAATGAGTGGAGGGAATAGTAAATTATAGTGGGGTAGGGTTAATATTTTAATAATATAAAGTTTTCATTTAGGAAAGAAACAAAGTGTGAACCATGTAAATGGACGCCCAAAATAGAAAGTGTGAACCATGTAAATGGACGGAGGGAGTATATATATATATATATATATAACACTAATCTTTATAACAGAAGTTGCTATTGTCATGGTGGTTAAGAAGGTCAGTTTAAAGTCCTTCTTGTAACAAATTTTACAATTTTTTCACTGATCTCTTCTCCTTTCCTATTCTCTCTCTAGACAGCTTTATTTTTCCCTCCTCTCCTCTCTTCTCCTTTCCTATTCTCTCTCTAGACAACCTTTTCTCTCTCCTCTATTCCCTTAATTAGTTATGCTTTCCTTCAATACTTTTAAGCTTAATCACAAAATCTTATTTTTGTTTTAAAATAAAATTTAATGATTTTTTTTTGAAAGAATAAAGTTTAATGAATTAGTTCAACATTATTGAAATATATCATTACTTTATTGGCATTTATCACTAAATTTTAGTAAAATCTTTCTTTAAATCCCTTATAGTTATTATAAAAATTATTTCATTATGTCTTTTTTTTTTTTTTGCAATTATCTCAACTCAATTTATATACCAAATTCAATTGTCCAAGTCCAAAATCAGTGTTTCATTAATAAAATTCTTCAATTCTCGTTGTTAGTCTACGATTCAATTAAAGGTTCAAACTTTCTAAAACTTATGAAAGTCATAAATAGACCTAATAGAAAAAATAAATAGAAAGGACAACGTGAGAAGGAAAAACGAAGAGAGAAGTAAAGACTCGAGGATAACATACTGTTGCTTTTGGTGAAATTTAAGGGCCACGAAAAAATAACTAGCCTAGGGCCTTAAATCTCACAGGACCGGCCCTGCTTATAATTACAAAAAATCACAACATAACGTACATACTTCGTATTTCAATTAACTTGAATCATAAATAGTGTTTTTGATAATTACGTCTTCAAGCCACTCAATCTGTTTGTCCACTTTTTTCCTTAATAAGCGTGCAATATGACTGCAACATTCTTCTGAAAGAAGTATCACTTAAAATATTAAACTATACAAATTATACCAAAAGTTAATTTACACTTTAATGGATGCACATAGTAGAGATAAATTTTGTATCACATAAATAAATATAGATTCAGAATTACCTCACAAAATATGATTCACCAAATATAAAAGTGTTACTTATTCATGAATTGAGGTTTTTTTAACGTGATTATATCTTTTAGTAGTATATGAAAAACTAAATGCCTAGCGTATATTGTTTAATATAATAATATTTATATCCCAAAATGAATGACCAAAATATTTTAAATTTATCGTTACTCAAGAAAAAATTAGAAAAATAATTTAGTTTTTCGTTTTGGGGCGGAGTATACTTTTTCTAAAAAGAGACCTTGACAACGATGTAATGCTTAGGATCATATTTGATCAGTTTCATAAAAAAAAAGAACATGTGTAATCAACACACTGAAAAAAGAATCAAGATAATTACCTAAGTTAAAAATCACAACAAAAAATATTCTTAAGAACTATAATTGAGATGATCAAATTAAATAATACTAAGAGAATGATAGAATCAATTTAAATCTGTCCGTGGAGGTTTAGGTTTCAATGGCCATAATGCGGAGAATGAAAAATTAGGATAATGAAGTTAGCTTTGTTGGATTTTGGTTGCTTGTCTTCTTTGCGAGATCATGCTCGGCGCGGACTTAACAATTGTTTCTTTATCATCACCAAGTATCACTTAGTACACTTGATAGGAATTAGGAAATCATAAATACTCGTATCTTTTTGGTTGAGTATTTTATTAATCAAGCATTAAACAATCAAGAAGGCAGGCTCAAATGACATACAAATCGAGTTAATATGCATTAGAAATTGGTTATAATATCTAACAACCCAAATTTAATTTGAAAAAAAAATGGATTTGAGAGAAAAAAAGAAAGACAAACTTGAAAGAGGCAGATGCACGAAAACGTATGCAAAAGAATGATAGATACAAATGAATGATAATGATTTCTGGTTATAAAAATAGATTAAGTTCTAGGACTATTACTTTCAAAAGACTTTCATTAGATGACAATTTTCAAATTTTAAATTTAAACTAATAAAATATATTGATTTGATAAGCTGAAAATAATAAATATAATCTGATAATATGATTTGAAAATCTTACTTAAAAAGACATACAAAGATGATAATTTCAAAATTTTAAATTTAAACTAATAAAATATACTAATATGATAATCTGATATGGGAATAATGGATAATGATACTTCCTCTATCTCTAATTGAATGATCATTATTGTCTCAAAATAAATGTTTTTTTAAATTTTTTGATTTAATTTTTTTTCATAATTCATTATATTTTTACAAATCTAAAATTTTGAAAATAAATTAAAAGAATGTTTATTATTTTTTCTAGATTAAAATTAAATTTTTTAAAATGATTCTTAAATTTTGAAAAAAATCATTCATTTTAGGATGGAGAGAATAATACAATTTAAACAAATTAAATTTAATCTAATAAAATAAACTAATCTAATAATCTAAAATCTAATATTGGGAATAGTGATAAGAGAAATCAGTGCATGCTCCAAGATAATGTTTCTACTTTCTACCACCATCACATTCTTTCGGATGAAGTGGTTGAACCGCTGTTGTTTGAATTTATTACGTTTAAAAATATTTTGTTTGAATTTAAAAGCTAAAATTTGTGTTTAAATCAAAATCTAAAATAAAACTCTTCATTGAATGTGACACATGGCGGCTAATAATTGGTGAACATAGAGCTGGCTTGGAATTCCACGTGGCGAGCTGTATGGTCTTGAAATGTTTATGCTTTTATATATTATATAGATGATTTCACATGTGATAATCAGGTTCGTCCCAAAAATTATAGGGATTCTGTGCGAAATGTGAAAATTGGGCCCTAATATTAAAAAAAAACACAATAACTATAAAATATATATAAGTATTTTCATATAAAGATAAAAGTTTTATAAAATTGGGCCCTATTATTAATTTTTTTAATGGAAGATATATACCTGGCCTAATCTAAAATGGGGGCCCTCTCAGATTTGGGGCCCTATGCGAAAAAAACCTAATTTTCCATGTCTGAGCCGGCCCTAGTGATAATGTCCAAAGCGTTTGTATCATTACAAATCAAGGGGCATGTTGTATTCTTTATATTTAAATAGCCTGAAAAAAAATTAACACATAAACTAATTCAGGGCTTCATCGAGGAATATCCTGCGACGTGAGAGTAAATATTTGTATGATATATAGAGAAATCAATTAACAATAGTTGAGAGTCAAAAAATGCATTACCCAAAGTATGTGAATTATTGCTTGTATTTATACATGTAGGGATGTAAAGTAGATCTTTGATTAGAAAGTTGTTTGAGAGTTGTTGTGCAGACTTACCAAGAATGTAGCGGATCTCGAACTCAGAACAACACCAACGTTTTGTAATGCGGAAGCAAAAACAAAACAAGAAAACAAAACTCAAGTCAGTTGCAGAAGTAAACAATAATCTGGAAATAAACTAAACTGAATTTAAACATAGTAAATGAGTAATAAATTGGCTCAGGCCCTATATCCTTTCTCTATCCGAGAAAACCAGTCACAAGCCAAGACAAAAGATACAAGGCAGGAGATAATGAAGCACCATAGTCAGAACAAAGTACGGAACAAAGTACGAAAGACAATTTCAGGCATAAATCATCATCGCCTTAGCCTTCGGCACTTGATCCAACACATAGTCAGAACAAAGTACGGAAGACAAAAAATTTAGTTTATTCCTATCACGTAGAAAGGAACGAAACTAGACACCCCAACTCACACAAAGTGAAGAAGAGGATTTTTGGGACAAACTAACACAAGCATCAACACGAAGTATCAAAATTCAAAAATTTCAAACAATTTAAAATTTTTGAAACAGGCAAACACTTAGTTCCCATATCAGCAGGATTAAAATTGGCGTCAATTTTTTCAATATAAACAACATTTTTAGCAACCACATCACGAATGAAATGGTACCTAACATCTATATGTTTAGTTCTATCGTGAAAAACATGATTTTTACCCAACTGAATGCCAGATTGACTATCAAAAAATGCTACCACTTTGTCATTTAGATTATGTCATAGACAAAGCCACAATTGGCTGTAACTGAGATTTCCAACTAATACAAGAGCCACATAAGGTAAACACATAAGAAGTGGTAGATTTTCTTTTGTCCCTATCATTAGCATAATTAGAATCAACATAACCGACCAATTTTATACCTTCATCACACTTGGTGAACTTCAAACCATAACTTACCGAATGCTTTAAGTACCTCAACAACCATTTGAGAGCTTGCCAATGGGGCAAACCTGGATTAGACATGTAACGGCTTAAACACGAAATAGCATAAGCAATATCACGGCGTGTACTAACCATTAAGTACATAACAAAACCTATAGCATTCGAGTAAGGTATATTTATCATTTGATCTAGCTTCAAGTCATTTTAGGGACACTGCTCTTTACTAAGCACAAAATGTGAAGCAAGAGGGGTATTAACAGACTTAGCATCTTTCATAGAGAATTTATTTAAAATCTTTTCAACATATGAAATTTTATTCAAGTAAATAACAGATAAATCACGATCTCTGATTATATTCATGCCAAGTATCTTACTAGCATCACCGAGATATTTCATGTCAAATTTAGCACTCAAGCAATTTTAACATTATCTACGGATTTAGAACAAGAGCTAATAAGAAGCATGTCATCAACATATATAAGCAAGAAAATAGACACACTCGTATCATTCTTTAAATACAAACAATGATCATAAGCACTCCTCTGAAATTTTAAATCTAGCATGCATTTATAAAATTTCAAGTTTCACATACGAGGAAACTGTTTTAACCCATATAAAGACTTTTTAAGCAAACACACATAATCAGGACAAGTATTATCAATATAACCCTCAGGCTGTTTCATATATATATATTCATCAAGATCTCCATGCAAAAAAGCAGTTTTAACATTGTAAGTACGCCAATCCAATTAGCGATCCCTTTTTAGGTGCATTTTAAATGATAAAATTGCACTAAGGGGCGTTTTGGTAAATTCTCGGTCCGTTCCGAGACTTCCGGAAAACATTTTATGAGTTTCTCGCGAAGGAAGTATTTTTTGGTATTTTTCCCGGACAAAAGGACCTGCAGGGAATTAACTGCTTTGGGCTTTTAAAGAATTAACCCGGAATGTTCCAGAAGCAGGTTTTGGCGCCAGAAACGGTTATGGACGTGGCCAGTCGTGCGACAACTTGAAGCATGAAAATTGGAAGCGTTGGGTCGTGCGACAAAATGAAGCTTATTCCCAATTTACGTATAAATATAAATTCCTCTCATTTGTCAAAGGATCCAACACATAGTTCACACACACAACTCACAGATTCACTCCTCTCTCTCTCTTTCTCTCTCTATCCGGAATTACTCTCTCTCTCTCTATATGCAGGAAACGCAGAGACCTCCATTCTCCATTGCCGCCCCAATCTTCACCTCAATCCAAGCTCTCTCTCCGGCCAAACCTTCACCTAGCCCCTCCCTATAATCAACCGCCAAACCAATTCCACCTTAACGCCCTTCTTCCCTGATCTACTCTCCCTCACAATCACTCTCTCTGAACCTAGCCTCTTCCTCACCGAAAAACTCAACCTCCAACCCCAATCCTCTCTATTGCCTTGCTTAATCTCAGCCTAGCTCTCAATTCCTTCCAAAACCGATCACCTCCTTCCCCTGTTTACAGCCTCCTAAGCCGTCAACCATTCACCATTGCAGCCTCGTCAACAACGCCAATCACAACTTCGAAGCCTCTTCCAATTTCCCTCACAGCCGAACCAAGCCAACTGTAAGTGCTCCAATTTGAGCTTGTTAGAATTTTCGTTAGAAAATTAACGAAAGTTATAACATTTCTAACAATTCCTAACAATCCTAACTTTTCTAACAAAGTGAGGGTAAAATGGGCATTGTTATTTAAGGTTAAACCTTAAAAAGAATCTTAAAAAGAAAAACAAAAGGAATAAAACCACAAATAGCAATGGCTGGAGACACAAAACTGGCTGTTAATTTGAAATTTCAAAAAGATTATTCCTCTTGTCCAAAGCTGAAGCTGCATTTAATGAACAAAGGTGCACGCCGAGGGATCCATCCGCGCGGACATGTTTGTAATTTCCAGAGGGCTATAAATTGAGCCCTCCAGTCACAAAAATAAGGAGGAAGAACACATTTTGCACCGAACCTCTGGCGAAATATAGAGAGAAAACAGTGAGAATTCTTCAAGAATTGTCACCTTTTTCTCTCCAATCTTTCCCAACTCATACTCATCCACTCACTCTCATATTAAAGCCCTAAACACTCATACACTCAAGCCAAACACTCAAGAACACAAGGAAGATTGGTAAACCCTCCTCTTCCTAACCCTAAATCTCAACCATGCATGCATCTTCAAACTACAAAATGTAGTTCCTTCATCTTCTTGCTTTAGATCTAAGAAGATCACCATAGAAGACCATCTCCATGGATGATCTTCTACAAAGATCAACATTATTTTTAAGCTTTCTTACTTTCTTGCAAAGAAAACTCATTTTCAAAGGATAAAAATCCCCTTCCCAAGCAAATGAAATGCTTAGTCCTAATGTACCCCAAGGATGGTTTGGTATAGTTGATTTACCACTAAAATGTCTAGTGATCACTAACCAAAACCTAGGGAAATGGGGACAAGCATGGATGCAAAACCCCCTTTAAAATCATATTTTCTTTCTTGAGAAGTTGCTGTCCAGTAGCAATTTTCTCAGACCTCAGTCCATGGTCTTAATTTTTGGACACAGATGAACTTGGAATTTGGTGTTGACTACAAAACACTTTTTGTAGCCAACATCCAGAGCTTTCCATACATATTTTTATTTTATTTTTTGGGTGAGTAAAACTCCTCTTTTCAAATTTTCTTTCAGAGGCTAGTTCATCAGCTTCTGGGAATCCAGATCTCATATCTGAGGTTTCCAGAAGGTTTTGACCCCTCAAATCTTCTCCAAAATAGAAAATTCCTTCGCACAAACTTTATTTAAGGTGTCTAGAACAACTTTCATTCTCTGAGTTTATCCAGATTATGAAGTTTTAAGACCCTTGAATCCCTTTCAAAATCAAAGGTCCACTGCCTTTTTCATTCTGGCAGAAATGGCTCTCAACTTCAAAAGGTCTTTTGAGTACCAAATCTCAACCCAAAAATCTTCCAAAAAATCATGGGATCAGTTTAAAGTCTTAAAAAGATATCCCAATTTTTACTTTTCTGAGTTTCAACTTATTTTGGCCAAAACACACACACACACACACACACAAATGATTTTCAGCTTGGAAGACTCGTTTTACGAGGCGCGTCGGGTGCACACTAACGTCCTTCCCGACGCGTAACATGACCTCCGAACCTAAATCTCTGATCTCGGGCTTTTTTTTCAAAGTTTTGGCCCTCAAAATTAAAATGGCGTGGCGACTCCGTTTTCGTTGATTTTTTCAAACACAAAAATGGGAAAATTTTCGGATACACACATCATCACAGTGGCGACTCCGCTGGGGACTAAGCTTTTTTAAAAAAAAAATGGTATTTGGTATATTGGTGGAAACCACTAAATTTCCCGTTATCGCCTCCTAACACGAGTCGGGGATAAATTGTGGTCTAACAATCCCACGTACCGGTATCACCGTTTTAAAAAAAAAAAGCTTTTGAGGGTCAAGCTTCCGTCCGGCTTTGAAAATCATTTTTGTGTGTGTGTTGATTTTTGCACGGTTTTCATGTTGTTTTGGCCGCCTCGGAGAATGTCAAAATTTTGACTTTGTCGGAATAATGTCCCTAAGCGTCGGAATTTTCGTGCTTACGTGCTTATGTGCTCATAAAAAATCAAAAAAAAGATTTTCAAAAAAAGAAAATTTCCAAAAAAAAAATCATGCATCATATATTTAAGACACATAAAAAAAAAAATCTCTATTTTACTCGGAAAAAGAATATAGGCGCTTGCACACTACGCGCACGTGACCGTACACCGCACACTACGTCCTTAACCCGGAAATCCTTGTCGCGGTCCGTTTGGTCTTATTACGCCTCTCGGATGAGCACGGGACTACCCAAACATCCCACGGAGCCTCGTGTCGACCATGCACTTGTCCGTGACACACTTTGTCCGAGACCGGTTGGTTTTTAGTCAGTGCGTGTCATGCCCTGTCCGTGTATAGACCTTTCCTTTCAAGCCTTTGTCGGCATACCGACTCAATATCTTTCGGGTCCCTAATCGCCGAAGTTCCGCCGGTTTTCCGCCGCAGACTTTGACCAAGATATTGACCGGCGCCTTGACTTCGGCTCGGCCGGCACAAATTATACACTCGACTCCCAAGATTGACACCGAGTCATCAAGGATTAATGACTATTCCATGCCTAATTACGGCTTAGCGACGACAAGTCAAGATCAATCGTGGACGCTTATCGGTCAAATCATGCCGACTTTTTGTCGAGCCCTCGGACATGATCTTGACTTTCGACGTCGCCTTGTCCGTAATTTACATCGAATGCTCGTTAAGACTCGATTACCCGCCGACTTTTAGGATCGTTTTCTTTCGGTCGGTGGGACCCGCTGTTCTATAGGACCTCGCCGGGCATCCCACCTGGGAGGTCGAAATACGGGTGGAATACGAGGGGCTTATAGACGTAGTGACGGGGCCCACCGATCCAGAATCGAGTAGTTTGCGAAAAGAAGAGCAATCTTTTCCAACCGATTAGGTTAATAAAACATGTTTTAAGTAAACGTGAACAAATAATCGCATGTTGCATGAGCCAAAAGCCCAAACACCTACCCCCTTTCATTCCCAGACATCTCGAACCTTCGTGTCCTTTCCCCGCAGCCTCCGCACAAAGCTTGGTTTCGGGCACCGGTCACCGTTTAATCAATTGGGAAGAGTCAAGCGCATCGTCGCCTTCACCGTTTGTTCCGACTCCGGGTTCCGGAATGTCCGCATCGGCCGGTAATGATGGGGATAACGTTGCTCCGTCCTCCAAAATCCCTCGAACAGGACCCGTGTGGATCCGGTTGGTAGAACAGATGAGACTTCGACATGAGGCTCAAATTGATGACCTGCGGGGGTAGTCGCAAGTCATGGTTTGACTATCGGTCTCAATTCCGATGGCACTTTTACCGCAAAGAAGGAAGAGGGTTCTCCTCCTCTTCTTAATAGTCCGGATACATCAAGATGCTACCCCAAGATTCCTATGTTTCCACCGCCGGGACTCCGCCCGCCGACTTACAGGGCAACCGGCCCCCAAACGACGATCGGGGACGAAAGAGTTCGGTATACCGTCGGTTGTCCCCTCTCAAAGTAATGATCCCACAAATATCGGCTGAGTGATGAAAATCAGGGAACGATTGAAGAAATATGGTCAGCCATCAAAGCCCTGGAAGAACGCCGGAAACAGGACGCAGCTGGATGGAAGAGGCCACACGCCACTTCGGGACCTTAACAATATCCCAACCGACCGGGCTACCCTGAAGGACAAACATGTGCCCGTTCCCGGGACCTCAATATCTCTCATTATCCCAAGCAGAGTCCAATCACTCGCTACCAGATGAGCCCGGCAGATCCCCCAGGACCGGTTCCACTCAAAGTCATTCCAAAGACCGTCAACCCGAGGTCCCAAATCCGCCACCAGCCGTAGAACACATTTGGTGGGATATTTGTGGATCGTCCCGATTGCCTTGAAAGGGACTATCAGATTGGATACACGAGGACCGTCCTCCTAAGAAAAAGAAAATTTCCTCCCAAAAAATTGAAGGAGAGATTCGAGGTGGTGATAACGGTGTGGGAACGCTCTGGGAGCCATCTCGAGGGATTTGATTATTATGTACTCTACTCCGGTCAGTCTTCCCCAAAGCAAAAAGGGGTAAAAGAGCAGAAAAGCCTTGCCAACGACAGAGTTGAGACTTTCGGATACGAATCTGCGAACGAAGTCCAACCCCCTCGGGGTCGCCCAAGGTTCGGTTGTCCAGTTCAGTATACACCGATGAAGAAAACCGACGCCGGTCCGGCGCTCCCACTCAATCAACATGTTGACTAGAGATGGCAACCGCCACAAAAGGCATCGGTATAACCCGGGGGCTTCGGCAAAGACTCTACCTCGCAAGAAAAAGGCACGAAGTGGCGGCTTGATGACTCTCCATCCCGAGACAAGGACCAAATCTATGATCCTCACCTATATGGGAGTATGATCACCTTCTCGCGATGAAGATTTGCCAAGAGATGTCTCCCAACACAATGAAGCTTTGTACATCACTATTCGGCT
This sequence comes from Adenophora triphylla var. japonica, assembly GCA_022495995.1. NCBI lineage: Eukaryota > Viridiplantae > Streptophyta > Magnoliopsida > Asterales > Campanulaceae > Adenophora > Adenophora triphylla. Next base: position 126,697 of record JAFEMH010004950.1, on the reverse strand, counting down.
CAACACCATGTCACTCCACAGGGTATTAGTGGACAATGGATCATCGGTAAATGTCCTTCCCCTCAGCATGATGAGGGCCCTCCGCATAAATGAAAGGCGCGTGATCCCATCTACCCGGATTGTCAAAGCCTACGACGGTTCGTCTCGTCCCATTCAGGGGACGGTGACTCTGGAACTCTGGTACGAAACCCAAATGGTGCCCGCAAAGTTCCATGTAATGGATATCCCCTCCGAGTTCACACTCTACTAGGGCGCCCTCGTTGCATCACATGAAAGCCATAGCCTCCACTCTCCACCAATGCGTCAAATTCATCAACCGGCAGGGAGACCTTGAAGTCATAAGGGGTGATAGTTTCCTCATAGGGAACGAAGCTGAAACAATAGCCAAGAACACCCACGCCAAACACCGGGCTACATACTTCAAGAGGCAAGCCTCGCCGGCATCCTTTGGAATCCAGCGATGCCAACTATGTCGACACACTCAAGCAAGCGGACTCCGAAGGAGTTCGATTCATCAAATTTAATTGCTATTTCCAACACTCGAGGCACACCGGAAGGAAACGCTGAACACCGCCATGATACAGGCACACAAGTCCCGGTCCTCAATCACGCATTTGTCGGCATTCTCGCAAACCCATTCTTTGGCCTCGCTGTGCGAGGAGATTTTCATGATAAAAGTCGACAAACACCGATGCACTCGGCTCGAATCTATGAACGTCGTGTGGGACGTCCTCCTTGCCGAACTACACGCCAAGCCTTTTCGCTCGAGTATGGGACATGAGATTTTTCTAGCGGCTCACCGAGACGCAATGCGTCCTTACATCCGGGATTGAGCGGTCGATTGTGACGAAACGGAAATCCCTGTGGATTGAGGAAGATCCCTACATCCACATGCTCGGCTTTCGACGCCAAACACAATTGATTCTGGTTCAGACAAAGAGATGATAGCAGCGACTGAGGAGGGAGCACAGAGACCATGCCTTTCCCGGGTTGTGAAGCCACCGACAGTGATGCCGCTAAAGAATTGGGAAACTCTCTCAGGCCCGTCCGCGACCAAAGAGGAAATGATCACCAAGCTTGGATTGGTCCCCCGTCCTTTCGTGTCAACCTTTGTAAAGTCCTTCGAGTCTCTCATTGTTGAGTTCGAGTCTCTCGAGTCGTCCGATGGCCTCACGCCTGAAGACCACGAAATTGTAGCCAATGCTGTATTCCCTCTTATTCTCAATGAAATGACGAACCTTTCTGAGTATCCCTTAATTGCCACTTTAACTAATGATGAATTAACTAATAATCTAAAAACAAGCTTAATAACGATTCACTAGATGAAGAGGCGTACACATTAAATGAACAATATATCAAAGAAATCTTTAAGCAAAGTTGTCCGGAAAGAGGAAAATCGAGCCCAAGCCGCCGAAGAGATTTTGACAAGTGTGAATCTGGGAACTGGAAGAGCCTAAAGAGACGCAGATTGGTAGTTTCTTCGAAGGGACTGAAAGGGACGCCCTAATTGAGCTGCTAAAAGAATTCGTGGATGTGTTCGCATGGTCCTATAAAGATATGCCAGGCCTCGATCCTTCCATAGTTGAGCACCGAATACCGCTCGACCTTAAGTCAAGCCGCAAAGCGAAGCTAAGAAGAATTAAGCCCGAATGGTCCCTACAAGTGAAAGAGGAGATAGAAAAGATGCTCAGTAAGTGGTTCATCAGGGTCATTGAATACCCAACATGGCCAGTCCAACATAGTGACGGTGACCAAGGCCAACGGAAAGATCCGATGCCGCGTAGACTTCGAGACTTGAACAAAGCCACCCAAAAGACGATTTCCTCGCCAAACATCGACATTTTGGTAGATTCCACGGCCAACCACGAAGTCAAATCCTTCATCGACGGTTTTGCCGGCTACAACCAAATCAAAATGGCGTAAGAAGATCAAGCCAAAACAGCCTTCACAACCCCTCGGGGCACATACTCGCTACACGGTCATGCCATTCGGACTAAAGAATGCCGGGGCTACGTACGAGGGCGCCTACTGCTCCATGACATGATCCACAAAGAAATTGAGGTCTATGTGGACGACATGATAATACATTCCAGAGGATCGATGGCCGCACTTTGTTGATTTGAGAAAATTCTTCGGCCGCCTCCGAGACCACAAAGATGAGACTCGAATCCACCCAAGTGCACTTTCGGTGTAAGACGAGGCAAGGTACTAGGATATATGGTGACGTAACGGGGAATCGAAGTAGATCCCCGTAAAATCAAGGCGATAGTTGAAATGAAGCCACCACGGACACCGACGTAAGTGAAATCCTTCATGGGAAGACCGCAATACATAAGCCGCTCAGTAAATCACCGACCTCGATCCGCGAGCCAATCTTTCAAGTTGATGAAGAAGAATGCCTACACGTAATGGACCCTTAATGTCGCCTTGCCTTTGAACGCATTAAGGCATACCTTGTGAATCCCCCGATTCTCTCGCCCACCACATCGGCAAAAGCCACTCTTGCTATATCTAATCGTCACGGATACAAAGAATTTGGGGCTATGCGCTCAAGAGAAGAAAGATTCCAAAGTCGAAAACGCCATCTATTTCGTAGCGTAAAGCTCCAAGGAAGCGAACTCAATTACTCGCTTGCGAGAAGACTTGCGCAGTTTGGTCCGGGTAGCGGGAAAGTTGAAACACTACATGCAGCCTCACCCGATACATCTTGTTTCAAGGATAGACCCCATCAAATATCTCGTTCGACAAGCCTTCCATCTCCATGAGATTGGCAAAATGGTCGTTCTTTTTGGCCGAATATGACATCACTTATGTTTCAAGGAAATCCGTAAAAGGACGCATAATGGCGTAACATCCGGCCGATTTCCCAAGTGATGAGTCTCGAGGACTCGAACCTCAATTTCCCGATGATGGAATCTTCGCCTAGAAGGAGAAAATCACCGGCAACTCTTCTTCGACGGAGCGTCAAACAAAAGGGGAACGGGATAGGAATGCTTCGGTCGATCCTACCGACGAACACACCCCCATAGCAGCAAGGCCGAACTTCGAAGTCACCAACAACGCCGTCGAATATGAAGCTTGCATAGCCGGGTTGGAAGTCGCCCTTGAAAGAAATATCAAGGAATTGAGGTGTACGGTGACTCGCCTCATCATCAATCGTGTCTCTAACAAATGGAAGACCGTGGATCCGGGTTTGCGTAAGTATCATGCTTACATGGAAGAACTAGTGGCTCAATTCAAAGAAATCGCCTTTCATTACCTCGCCAAGAGACCGAAACAAAGTTCGCAGATGCTCGGCTACACTAGCCTCTCTTGTCGAAATACCCGAAGGAAAGTCTCGTTAAACCATTCGTAGCCTGGAGAAGAGAAAACCCCGCCTATTGCTTCGAAATTGAAGCGGAAGCCGAACCGATCAATGATCCCCGGTACACTCGTATTTACCAAGACCAAGGATGGCGAGGCCTCTTTCAAAAATGAAGATGGGGAATATAAAGAAGGAATCAAAGCAAAAAGTCTCTCACTCGGCGCTCGCCTCCCATTATGTTCTTTTCGGGAAATATGCTATACAAGAAGCGTTATCAAGGCCCCTCCCCGCGATGTATCAAAGCAAACAAGAGGCTACCGAACTCATGAAAGAAATACATGGTGGTACTGCGGCCCTCACATGAATGCTCGAGCTCGATGCAAATCATACCGAGAATGGGGTACTTTTGGATCTCCATGGAAACCGACCGCATCCAGCTTGTCAAAAGCCGCGACAAATGTCAGCCGATACTCAAATCTTAATCACTTGCCTCCTCACGAGTTATACCGCATGACAACCCCTGGCCTTTCGTCACTGGGGAATTGATGTCATAGGCAAAATCACACCATCAGCAAGAACGGCCACGAGTTCTGCCCCGGTAGCCGTGGATTATTTCACCAAGTGGGTTGAAGCAAAGTCCTACAAAATCCTCAATTCAAAGAAAGTTGCCCTCTTCATCAAAGAAAACATCATGTGCGGATACGGGTTGCCGGCCCGAAATCATCTCGTATAATGGATCCCACTTCGAAGCGGGAATGTGAAAACCGCCGGCGGAATTCCGAATAACCCGTCACAAGTCATCTCCCTACAGCCCCAAACCAACGGAGCCGTCGAAGCAAAGAAACAAGACTCGAAAATATCATCCGGAAAATGGCCAGCCCAAGGCGTAGATTGGCCCGAGAAGTTACACTTGGTACTCGGGGCTACGTAACATCGCCGAACGGCAACCGGGGAAACACCTTTTGCCCTCACATACGGAATGGAAGCCGTACTCCCAATCGAGCCGGAAATCCTCGCTCCGTATACCGCCGGAAAGCCGATCAACGAGGTCGAATGGCTCCGCAGTCGCCATGATGAATTGGCCCTACTAGACGAACGCCGACCGAAGGCCATGGAACACATCCGAGCCTACCAAGGAAGAATGGCTAGAGCCTTCGACAAGAAAGTAAAGCATCGGGAGATCCGAAAAGGTGATCTCGTTCGAAAGAAAAGCCCCCACCCGTATCAACCCTCTCGCAAATGGGAGCCTCGTATGGGTCGGGCCATATGTCGTCCGTAAGATCTTCTCCTGAGGAGCCATGCAACTTGCGCACTCGACGGGAATCCCTTTGTACACCCAAAGTGAATGGTGACAAGCCGCGCGTATACTACGCGTAAAAAAACCAAAAAAAAAAAACAAAAAAAAAAAAAAAAACAACAAAAAAAAAACAACAAAAAAAAAACAAAAAAAAGAGAGAAAAAAAAAGAGTGCTAAAAGAGTAATACCCAACTAGGTTAGAAACCCGAAAAGGGCGGCCTAGGTAAAAAACAGGGTTGCACCAAAAAAAAACAAAAGAAAAAAAAAACACAAAAAAAAGACAAAGAAAAAAGAGTTCACCAAAGTTGAACTACGAAGACCCGAGCTCCTCAAAATGAGGGGAACGTAGGCAAAATGAAACGGTTCGGTCTAAAACACAAATAAAAGTCATACTTTGGCATCAATACAATTGATCAGACCATGAAAGCGTCTCGAAAAACTCTAAAGCAATTCAAATATTCATTACAAGTTAAAAGCTCTTTGATGAGTCTAAGCCCGATTCATTCCTACAACTGGCAACTTGCTAAAAGAAAACTAAGATACATAATCAAATTAATGTGTCTCGCCATGACAAGAAAGTGGATACTAAACCTCGTAGTCACTCCAAGCCACTCAGACCGGTCTCTCCCCTCTTCTTCCCCTTCGAGTCTTCTTTTTCCGAACAGAAAATGTCTGTTCCTCCTACCAAGCTCGGTATAGGGACAGGTCTATCAAACCACCTTTCGTGGCCTTAGTAGCCCTAGCGTCATCTCTCATCCCCGTAACCTAGCCGGTAGCATAGGAGCCCTCCTCTCCCCGTCTCTTGACGTAAGCCTCATAATCGCCGCGCGTCTCCGCTCCCGTCATGAGGTTGGCCTCGCCTCGGCCCTCCTCCTCTCGAAATCGGGACCTCCGCACCCACAATGGCCTCACGCCGTCTCAAAATAGCCACCCGAGTCTCTCCTGCATGCCTCTCATACCAATCCAGTACCAAGTGGTCAGAACACCGGTCTCGACGCCTGAGAATGACCCGAGGAGGAAAGGCATCATACCTCCATGCTCGGGAAAGAAATGGAAACACCGAGGGATCATCCATGGAAACAGGAGCCACCACCCTGGTGGCTATATCATCAAAACCCTCTAAAGGAACCTGCTCCAGGCCAAACTGTCTCAGAACTAAAGCCGGAATATAGAAGCCGGACTCGAGAAAGCCCTAAGCATGACCATGGGACCCGTCCTGAAGCACTCTGCGAGTCTCCACCCGCCAACAAGGCACTGACCATCTGATGTCTTCTGTCTGGAGACCAGCCATCCAACGCTCCCATGAGCCCTGATCATCGAAATCCACAGCAACCCCCCTCCTGGCAAATGTCCAAGGCTTGATCATAACAGAGGTTTCCCGAAGAACCCCCAAACGCTCCATCGCCCACTGTGGTCAAGAGGAACGGGCCGCCCCGTGCATATACCGTCTTCCGGAGCAGCCTATCAAGAGCATGAAAAGTCTCTCCCAAAATCAAAGGAACGACATCTCTGCCCAGGCGACAGTGAACGACAACATCCAGCAAAGACCGATGGCAAATCCCAAAGGAATAGACCATGAACAGGGTGCCAAACATACAAAGTGCAAAGGCATCCCAATAGGCATCATCCACCAAGCCTAGGCCCCTAAATCTGTCGGGAAGACCGGAAATATCGAAATGATCGGGACCGCGGATCATACCTTGCGCTTTCCTCCTGGGGGAAAGATGAAGGAGGACGCACAATCCGTCAACAAAAGAAGCCCCTCCGGGCAAAGGAACCGCTATCTCTTCCACCTCAGGACCTCCAAGCAAGGCCCGAAACTCTTCCCGTATCGGAACAATCTCGTTGAAGGAAAGGCAAAAGACATGCCTTCTAGTATCCCAAAACGAAGAAGAAGCTCTTAAGAGGTCATAATCCGGAATCAATTCCTTGATAGACCATAAGCACTTCATCTTGTACCTTTCTTCAAAGAATGATCTTCTCTCATGCATGATCTCCCTACACCACTCCTTGAACTTTTCAAAGAACAACATTTGCCTTTCTTTGGACAATTTTGGAGAATTTTTGGCCATTTCCATGGTTTTTCTCTCTTTCTCCCCGAAAATGGCTGTTGGGACTGGAGGTTGAAGAGGATATTTGAATTTGAAATAAAGTGAGACCAGTCTCGAACCAAAATTAAAGAACAATGTCGATGCGCCCATCCGCGCGGATGGGATTGCTTTCCCAAAAAAAATCTGCAACAGTCAAGCCGCTACGCCAAAAAAGGAAGATTCCGTCCCGGTTGCTCGAAACTTGTGCAAAAACCTCCCCAAACCAGTCCATATACCAAACACCCTTGCAAAAAAAAAAAAAACCAAGGCTCATGCAACACTGCATTCATATTGCATTGCATTCATAAAATAAAATCCTAAATTATTACATTCCAAAAAAAAAAAAGAGTGTGCATAAAAAAAAAAAAAGAAAGCAAACATAAATAAAATCCTAAATTATTACATCAAAAAAAAAAAAAAATGTGCACAAGCTGTACAAATCTAAATCTCAATCTCAAAAAAAAAAAAAATCAATCGGAGTCTCTAGCACCCGATGTCTCCCCCCGGCCCCTCTTGCGACTCGGCCCGCCTCCTCAGAGCCACCGAAAATCTCGGGCTCAGAATCGTCCTCGTCTCCAGAGAGAGGCTCGTCAGGACCAACCGGCACGCTCTGATAGGGCAAGCCGAGATCTGCAAAAAAGTCGTATCCGAAGGTGAAGGCGTCGGACTCCTGCACGTACGAAGACGACCCGCCATGCTGCCAAACGTGTCCCTGCCCGTGTGGATCCCCGAGAATGACGTGATCCGAAGGCGCACCGCGCGGGATCAAGGAGAGGAGACAAAGGAGTCTCTGAAGAAGTCTCTGAGCGAATAGGGAAGCCTCCCGTCCGACAGGCGCCGCCGTGGTCGCCTCGCTCTAGCCTGAGGAGCCCCGCAAGCGACCATCCTCCCGATGAATCTCTTGGCCCCAATCACTTGCTTCGTCGGCCTCTCACGACCACCTCCGAAAACTGCACAAAAGCAAAAGCGTCAAAAAAAAAGAGGTGATGCTAGAGATGATGAAACAAAAGAAAGAAAAGAAGGGGAAAAGGTGAAGCCATACCTTCATACCCGGACGAGGCCGGAAAGCTCGTGGAAGCCGCTCGGGCCGAGGGATCTCGCACCCTCAATCGGACCCCATCTGGATATAGGAAAAATCCGTCCGAGGGTACCGCGGGATCCCAAGCCCCTCCCTATCCAAAACCCGAGGCATCCTCGGCCTCCTCAAGACGAATGTCGCATATGGCTCAATCGCCACGAAGTCCGAGAAGTGCCGGCCTCGCTCGTAATCATCCCAGTCACTGACCGATCGCTCGGGTGCATCATATCGGCGGGAGGCTCCACCGGTGTCCTCAAAGGCGAGTTCACGCCATGCCGGCGCGTCACCCTCTCTCCCAGATAATAGGCATCGCGGGTCGGACCCTCAAAATCCTCCACTGCACTTGTCCGGATCTGGGCGCCCTTCACTGCGCTACCTCAAAGCGATCCCAGGGGAAGAATATCATCCCCTCATCCGTCTCGGCCTCCGTCAAAGGAAGGCAATCCGCGTACCCGAGAGTCGTACGCCCCGGAGCTTATCTTCTCCCGGCATGCTTGGACCAAGACTGCATGGCCGGATACGCCCGACGTACTCGCCCGCCGCCACACCGTGACGTGAAAAAACTCCAACGCCCATACCTGCGAAAGGTAAAAATCCAATCAATCCAGGGCAAAAGAAAAGTGCGTGCTCAAAAAAAAAAAAAAGGAGGGAAAGCAAAAAGAGAGCTTATACCTCCAGTGGCAAACTCAAAGCAAGACAAAGAGCTCACAGCCTTCCGATCCGTACCTATCAAGAGCAAAATAAAGCTCGCCACCCGGCCTCTCCCCACGAGACATCTCCGCCGTCTCCATGTCCTCCAAGGACCTCAACAAGGCAAAGACCGCCGTCCCTCGGCATGTCCAAAGAGCGTGCTCGAAAAAGCAAACCACAAGAAGGCCCTGGCAATCGATCGGCCATCCTCTCCTCCCCAGCCTCGTAACTCGCTATGGTCTCCACGATCTTGCCGTAGACCACGGCATACTCCATCCCCATCCCCTTTTTGGGAATAGGGGAAAATCCCAGAAGAGCCTGCAGATCAGCATCGCTGTAGCCATCCCGCCACTCAATGCTGCGTCCATTAAAGGACAGGCCCGTAATCGCAGCAGATAGTCGAGGGCGCAACCGTAGCCTCGCCCAGCAGAAGTGGAAGGTGTGGGTCGCGTCCCACCATGCTGCGCCAGAGCAAACATCAAGCCCTTGCTCTTAGGGAACTTGACCAGTCCCCTCAAGCACTCGACAAACTCCCAAAGCCCCGTCTCGACAACGATCTGTCTCGGACTCGGCAAAGCTCCTCGGCCCACATTCGGAAGCCGATCCCACAAGTCAACCACGGACTCCACCGATCCTCGAGTCTTCATCTTGTTCAGCTGCTCCGTCACAAAACGGTTTCCGCCCTGTAATAAAAAAAAAGAGAGAAAGAGAAAATGTCAAAAAGATTGCATTTGCATTTACATTAAAAAAAAAGAAAAAAAAAAAAAAAAGAAATTTCGACAAAGATGACAAAGATACAATGAGCATAGCCCCATTTTTCTCGCATAAAAGAAAACAGTTTTCAAAGAAGTCCCAATGCATTCAACAAAAAAAAAAAAAGAGATCCATCCCTACGGAAGTAAAAACTCCGTCCCATTTTCATAAAATAACATGCACACCATCCATCGTCTCAAAAAAAAAAATTTGCATACATGCATATCATCCATCTTACATGCAACGGGAGGAAAAATCCGTCCCACTTTTCAAAAAAAAAAAAATCCTAAACATACATACATCTCATATTGGCAAAATGCCCATTCTTTCCAAACAAAATGCATGCATTGCATCATCATTCATCAATATCAAAATTCAATTTCAAAGAAAAAAAGATCATCATCAACATGCAAAGCATCAAAATCAAAATTCAAAGCCAAGAATATCAATCATTCGAATTTTCAAAAAAAAAAAATTAATTCAAAAATCACCCAAAATTCAAATTTCAAGCAAGAAATCAACAAAGGGATCAAAGGGTTTCAAAGTATACCGTTCGGAGATTCGAATCCGAAGCCCAATGTTGCCAAGCATCGGGGTAATGCTCCTCCGCAACCGATTGCGAAAGATTGTAATGCCTCCTCATTCGGACGAGCTCCAATCGCCTCTCCGCTACCGGGCCACGTCCTTGGCCTTGAAAAGCGCCTTCCCCGTGTTCCATTGCTCAAAAAATCGAAGAAATCGGAAGATTTTTGAAGCTTTTCTTGGCCAACAATGGCTTCTCCTCGGTTTTTTTTTCTCTCTCTCTCTCTCTCGTCTGTTTTCAAAAACTGAATGGGGAAGAAGAAAAGGGCGTTGGCCCTCATTTAAAAACCCTGGAACACGCTCCTATCCGCGCGGATAGGATTGTCAGGGTCAAAATGACCCTTTTGCCCCTTAAAATTCCAGGACTCTGCAATTCAGTCCCCAACTTGACAGAGTTAACCAAAGTTAACCAAAGTCAGCCCCTTGTCAAGAAAATCCTTCCCGGCAGTAAAACGTAAGACCGATCTCCCTGAGAAAGATAACGAGATCCCGTATCTTTCATCAAAAATCAATCTCCGGCAGTCAAACGTAAGACCGATCTCCCTGAGAAAGATAACGAGATCCCGTATCTTTCATCAAAAATCAATCTCCGGCAGTAAAACGTAAGACCGAGTGCCCCGAGAAAGATAACGAGATCCCGTATCTTTCATCAAAATCTTCCCCGGCAGTCAAACGTAAGTCCGATCTCCCCGAGAAAGATAACGGATCCCGTATCTTTCATCAAAATCATCCTCCGGCAGTCAAACGTAAGACCGAGTGCCCCGAGAAAGATAACGGATCCCGTATCTTTCATCAAAATCTTCCCCCGGCAGTCAAACGTAAGTCCGATCTCCCCGAGAAAGATAACGGATCCCGTATCTTTCATCAAAATCATCAAACGGCAGTAAAACGTAAGACCGATTTCCCCGAGAAAGATAACGAGATCCCGTATCTTTCATCAAAATCTTCCCCGGCAGTCAAACGTAAGACCGAGCGCCCTGAGAAAGATAACGAGATCCCGTATCTTTCATCAAAATCATCCCCCGGCAGTCAAACGTAAGACCGAGTGCCTCGAGAAAGATAACGAAATCTCGTATCTTTCATCAAAATTATTCCCGGCAGTAAAACGTAAGACCGAGTGCCCCGAGAAAGATAACGGATCCCGTATCTTTCATCAAAATCCCCCGGCAGTCAAACGTAAGACCGAGTGCCCCGAGAAAGATAACGGATCCCGTATCTTTCATCAAAATCTTCCCCCGGCAGTCAAACGTAAGACCGATCTCCCCGACGAATACGTCTGATTTTTCCCAGCAAAGGCTAACGAAATCCCCAGCAAAGTTAACGGAATCCCAAAAGCCAGCGAAATCTCGAGTAGAACTCGAACTACGAAAGGGCTTGATTCCCACTAGGGATACGTAGGTAGCCTATCATTAGGTCCAGCCCCTCGACCAAAACGGTCACCCTCTCCTTCGGCAGCAGACGAAGTCCACCGAAAGGCCATTTCAAATTAAGGTCCGAGGCGCCTAAAAAGCCATCATCATCAAGGTCCGAGGCGCCTAAAAAGCCATCTTCAAGGTTCGAGGCACCTAAAACGCCATCTCCAAGGTCCGAGGCACCTAAAACGCCATCTCCAAGGTTTGAGGCACCTAAGACGCTATCACTAGAAAAACGATAAATCACAAAAATCCCCAGCAGAGCGGATACCCGTCAGACCGAAAATGGTCATTCCTATCCCCAGCAGAGCGGATAGCCATCAGACCGAAAATGGTCATCTCTTATCCCCAGCAGAGCGGATAGCCATCAGACCGAAAATGGTCATCTCTTATCCCCAGCAGAGTTTCTTTCCAGCAACCGACTGCAGAACTCGCTCATCAGGTTCGAGGCACCTAAAACGCCATCATCTCCAGGGTCAAAGACCCGAACTACGACTGGCTTGATTCCCACTCGGGATACGTAGGTAGCCTATCGCTAGGTTCAGCCACCCGATCACTCGATCATCCCGCCAAATATGGAGCCTTACTCTTATCGACGACCCCGCTTCCTTCGAAAGCGCCGTCGCCGAGGGGCTACTGTAAGTGCTCCAATTTGAGCTTGTTAGAATTTTCGTTAGAAAATTAACGAAAGTTATAACATTTCTAACAATTCCTAACAATCCTAACTTTTCTAACAAAGTGAGGGTAAAATGGGCATTGTTATTTAAGGTTAAACCTTAAAAAGAATCTTAAAAAGAAAAACAAAAGGAATAAAACCACAAATAGCAATGGCTGGAGACACAAAACTGGCTGTTAATTTGAAATTTCAAAAAGATTATTCCTCTTGTCCAAAGCTGAAGCTGCATTTAATGAACAGCACGCCGAGGGGATCCATCCGCGGACATGTTTGTAATTTCCAGAGGGCTATAAATTGAGCCCTCCAGTCACAAAAATAAGGAGGAAGAACACATTTTGCACCGAACCTCTGGCGAAATATAGAGAGAAAACAGTGAGAATTCTTCAAGAATTGTCACCTTTTTCTCTCCAATCTTTCCCAACTCATACTCATCCACTCACTCTCATATTAAAGCCCTAAACACTCATACACTCAAGCCAAACACTCAAGAACACAAGGAAGATTGGTAAACCCTCCTCTTCCTAACCCTAAATCTCAACCATGCATGCATCTTCAAACTACAAAATGTAGTTCCTTCATCTTCTTGCTTTAGATCTAAGAAGATCACCATGGAAGACCATCTCCATGGATGATCTTCTACAAAGATCAACATTATTTTTAAGCTTTCTTACTTTCTTGCAAAGAAAACTCATTTTCAAAGGATAAAAATCCCCTTCCCAAGCAAATGAAATGCTTAGTCCTAATGTACCCCAAGGATGGTTTGGTATAGTTGATTTACCACTAAAATGTCTAGTGATCACTAACCAAAACCTAGGGAAATGGGGACAAGCATGGATGCAAAACCCCCTTTAAAATCATATTTTCTTTCTTGAGAAGTTGCTGTCCAGTAGCAATTTTCTCAGACCTCAGTCCATGGTCTTAATTTTTGGACACAGATGAACTTGGAATTTGGTGTTGACTACAAAACACTTTTTGTAGCCAACATCCAGATCTTTCCAGACATATTTTTATTTTATTTTTTGGGTGAGTAAAACTCCTCTTTTCAAATTTTCTTTCAGAGGCTAGTTCATCAGCTTCTGGGAATCCAGATCTCATATCTGAGGTTTCCAGAAGGTTTTGACCCCTCAAATCTTCTCCAAAATGGAAAATTCCTTCGCACAAACTTTATTTAAGGTGTCTAGAACAACTTTCATTCTCTGAGTTTATCCAGATTATGAAGTTTTAAGACCCTTGAATCCCTTTCAAAATCAAAGGTCCACTGCCTTTTTCATTCTGGCAGAAATGGCTCTCAACTTCAAAAGGTCTTTTTGAGTACCAAATCTCAACCCAAAAATCTTCCAAAAAATCATGGGATCAGTTTAAAGTCTTAAAAAGATATCCCAATTTTTACTTTTCTGAGTTTCAACTTATTTTGGCCAAAACACACACACACACACACACACACACAAATGATTTTCAGCTTGGAAGACTCGTTTTACGAGGCGCGTCGGGTGCACACTAACGTCCTTCCCGACGCGTAACATGACCTCCGAACCTAAATCTCTGATCTCGGGCTTTTTTTTCAAAGTTTTGGCCCTCAAAATTAAAATGGCGTGGCGACTCCGTTTTCGTTGATTTTTTCAAACACAAAAATGGGAAAATTTTCGGATACACACATCATCACACCAACGCCCAAACCCAATCTTCTTTGCCGTTCTCTATCTCCCAAGTCCAACCTCAAACTTCCTTGCCGTTACCTGTTCTTGATGGAGGAAAACTCCCTCTTGTAATAAAAATACCGAGCAAGTGTACTCACTACCGGTGTAGCAGTATGCAAATGCCGGGGTCGAATCCACAGAGACTCGTTGGTAAACAAATAAAGTGAAAGCAGTGAATTTTGTAACCAAAGTTTATAGATTTGATTTAGAACTAAAAACATAAAATAAATAACTAAAACTAACTAAACGAGAAAGCAGATTATGAGCAGAGATTCGTAGATTGGATTTCACTTCACCATCATTCCATGCATAATTTTATTTATAAAACATTAACTCAACTTCTAGGGTTCATTCACTTTAACTAGGATCGACACGGTTATGTGGCCGGATTACAATCCTAAATACTCTTTTTAATATTGTGACTTCTATTACGGTACCACAATATGCCAAGAATACATTAAGCACGAAAGAATAACAAAACCTAACGTTGATCCGCTTCTATTACGGCACAGACCAAGTTATTCAATCAATATTGGTCTATGTATCAAAATCCCAAATTAATGGCGATTTCGATACCCAATTATTCAAAGACGAGTTCGTATATTAACATACATCTCAAATCTAAGAACATGAAATTAAGATCTATTAATGAACTAGAAGGAATTAAATTGAAAGAATTAAAATACTATTGCATAGAAATCCGGCGAAGATCAAAACAATCTACAAATCTAATGAATTAGCTACTCATAATTTACAATAATAAAAACCTGAAATTCGGAATAATTCTTCTCTTCAATGGAATTGTTCAAGAAAAATCAAAACTCTAATCTATAAGATATATGATGTAGTTGATCCCCCTAACGTGGCTGTCAAAAAATATATATAAAAAGAGTAGGACACAGACTAGGGAAAAGACACTAATGTCCTCGGTTAAACTGTGAAAACCGTTGCTGGACACGGCCTAGGCGCGGCCGCTCTTAAATTCGGCGCGTCCGCCCTTATTGGCAGTAAATTTGGTCGTGATTTGATCTCCCTAGCGCGGCCGCCCTTGGTGCCTGGCGCGTCCGCCCTTGTTTCCAGACAGTTTGTGCGTGAGCTTGGCCTGAATGTTATTCTTCCTTGCATTGGCCCAGCAGCCCCACCTTTGGCCCCAACTGGCCCTAACTGGCCTAGCCTTTCCTCGGCCAAATACCATTAAGTGGCCGGCCACCTTGGCAATGCAATGGCCTAATTGGTACCAATATATACTTGTTTCGTCTCGCCATTTTGCAGTTGCACTTTAGCCACTATAATAAATTCTTTTGCACTTCGATCTTTGAGACTTTATTTTTCATTTTAACCCATGAATTTTTATAAATCAAATTCGTCCAAAAATTCCATATTTCCAATTTAGTCCCTGAATTTCCCAATATTTCCAATTTGACCCTTGAACTTCCAAATGTCAGTTTTGTTCCAGATTTTTCAGAATTGCAATTTGATCCAAAAGCTTCCAAAGTACGCTTCAATCCTCCGTTTTCAACATTGTTGCACTTTAACCCCTGTACTTTCAAAACACTCACAAACCATATCAAATATACATAAAACTCGGGAATCAAATACAAAGAAAGCCTAAAAGTGCATCATTTGGATGGGTAAATACACATCCATCAAACACCCACAAACTAACCTTGTGCTCGTCCCGAGTAAAACTAAACTAAAAGAAGCAAAATAAAGCTACTCTAACTACTAATACTAAAACATTAAAACAGAATAATTATTTTTGGGATGTTCTATCACAGATGAATCATTGGCCACACAAGTCTTAGATTCTCACCAACACACATAATCAGCAAGTGCCACCACAGCAATGGGATTACAATCACATTGAAGCATAAAACTCACAATTTTCCACCGCGGCATGAATGATGAATGAATTATGGGAGGTCACTGCCAACAACCTAAGATTGTTTATGGGTTCACTAAGCGATGCTCTAAATCAATATATCATAGACAATACAACCCAAAAAGGACACTCATATGCATATTTACACAATTGTCAACCCGGTTACTCGATATTGAAAGAATGATATGGCTTAAAAGTTAAGGTGCGAAAGATCGCAGGGCTCAGTTCACGGTTACACTTGAAGGTAAGGACATACGAACATAAGAAAGTGAAACTAGAAAGTCTTCTTGTAACAATACATCCCCACTTTGATGATAATTTCTCCACTCCCCCTTATTATTTCCCAATGTGCCAACCCACAACTAAAACTTTTTCATACATTGACATGGGATTGAGCACATTCCATTACTTTCTTTGGTCACCTTGAAACATAATTTTCACTTCAACATCAGAGAGGGCAAGGCTTTTTTTTTACTTTGCACAAATGTATCACAAAGAATGTGCACTTAATATTTTGCTCAAGCCCCTCTTTTCATTACATAACATGACCCACTTTTTTATTTTCGTGACCAATTTCCACTCAATCCTTTCGATTTTCAAAACATCCCCCAAACTATGCCCATTCTTTCCCTAGTTTCACTTTCTTGAAAGGGTGAGAAAATAGTGTATAAGTTAAAAGGGTGGGACAATGAGGGTACAAATGAAGGCGAATGGTGGTCTAAGATAACCTCCCACTTTGTGAGAGATTCCATTCTTTTTCAAGCTCAAAAGGGTTCTAGCGGAAAAATTTTATTTAGTGACTCGAAAGTTTAAGGCTCACAAAAAAGGATTCAAAGAATAGCCATATATATCAAGTAACCTATTGACGTGTTATTGACAATCATGCAAACATGTTCTAGGGACCCCGAGAATACACAAAGTGATCCCATAAAAGGCACCTAAGTTGATGACAATGACCAAGAAAATGATACGAAAGTGAGAAGTGGTGCAATCATAATTTAAACGTTTCAATGCAATCCCAATCACCACACTAATAATAGCACATGTGATTTTAAAATTAAAGCACACTCTAATCATCACAGACTTTGGCCAACATCCCAACTATGAAAAGAACAAAATTTTTTAAATTTTTCTATTTTTTTAGAGGGTGACACTATATACACTCCCCTATAAACCCACAAACTCGGAGAGTTGCCCACCGCCAAACTCAAAACATGCTATGTCCTCAGAGCACAGAGAACAAAAACGTGCCTTGGGCTTAAAGGATGGCAAGACACTACTAAACAGTAATTAACATAAAATAAAACATACCTCATTGGGTTGCCTCCCAAGCAGCGCATTTGGTTAAAGTCGTTAGCCCTACTATGGTCCCAAGCTTACTTGGCCTTAGCTTTGCGGCCTTTGGACCATCTCTTTTCTTCACGGGCACAAACACCCTTCTCTTTCCAATTCAGCTCTCCATTGTTAACAAGTAGGGGTAAAGCCAAATTTATTTTTAAAACTTTACGCTTGTGCTTACCCCTCTTTCTTTTCTTTTTATTGGGGTTTCCACCCACAAACTCAACCTTTTCTGCAACCTGCAGAACACCATCCTCACAACCAAGATCAAGAGAGTTATCGTGCACAAAAATTGTAGCAAATATAGAATCAGATAAATCACTATAACTCTCCTCACTAACTCTCAATTTTGAAGGCCCTTGTGGTAAATGTGATGGATTCGACTCTTTATTGGAGTCGTGTGGGGAGTGATACGACCCGTTACTCCTAGAGTATTGGTCGGCTTTAGTGTTACTAGCCACGGGACAGACGTCCACATTATCCCCACTTTCTCACATCCATTCACATCATCTTTAAAAATTGGAAAATCTGTTATGGCTCCTACAAAACCATCTTTGGGGAAGGGTTTCTTATCATTTTTAAGCATACAAAACTTACATTCCTCCCCCATACCTCTCAAGGACACCACCCCTTGACACACATCAATAGTGGCCTTAGTGTCAAACATAAATGGCCTCCCAAGCAGAATGGGAGTTTTCAGTTGTTCCTCACTTGATCCCTCCATACACATCACATAAAAGTCAATGGGGATAATGATTTTATCAATTTTAACCAACACCCCTTCAAGAACCCCTAAAGGTCTTTTCATTGAGAGATCCGCCAATTGCAAGTCTCTCATGGGTGGTTTCAACTCACATACCCCCAAACTTCTAAAAACATGAAAGGGCATCACATTTACACTTGCCCCAAGATCCAACAAACCTTTAAAATTTTGACCCCCTAAAGAAATTGGAATAGTGAAACATCTGGGGTCTTTTTGAACATGTTTAACCTTTTCATCCTCATTAACATCATCATTATTATCGCAACAATCAATATTATCAAGAGAAGATAGAAATACCTCCTCAATTTCCTCACTTTCATCCCACACTGTTGTGATTGACTTTGCTTGCTCGTGTGGTGTGTCTTTCTTTCATTAATTCTTGGGCAACCTTCACAAGTTGCTCTACTTGTGTGCCCATCTTTTCAATCGCAGCCTTCGAATTTCTATTACTTTGCCGCACCTCCATCCTTAGCTCTGGATCGCCACCTCCCAAGGCTGTTTATCATGTTGTTCAGGTGGTGGCACATGAAGAGGTTTCACTTGCTGATTATGATGGCCACCCCATGGATTGTAGTTGCCATATTGGTTGCCTTGGGGTGGTGGCCTTTGTCCATATTCGTTGAAAGCATGTGCCTGTTCAGGATGATAAGAGAAATTTGCTGCACTTGGACACATATTAGTCACATGAGATGATAAACCACAATTTGTACAATAATCAGTAATAACATTGGCACCAAAGGTAAGTGCCACAAGCAAATAATTTATCCAATTTATTATTTAAGAGTGCAATTTTCTTGGAAAGATTATCGTAGCATTCAATCCAATACCCCCCTTGTTCTACCCCTCGAACTCTTTTGTTGAGAATTAGCACTCAACATCTCAAATAAAGCCTTAGTTTCTTCCGAGGTCTTGGCTCCTATCGAGCCTCCAGCAGCATTGTCAACTATTGATTGCCCATTTTCATTCAAGCCATCGTAAAAGGCTTGGTTCAGTGAGGGTAGTGTGAAATTGTGTTGGGACATTGCATTAACATTGTATTAAATCTTTCCCATGCCTCATGAAAGGGCTCCCCCACATCTTGGGAAAATGGCATCAATTTCTCGTCTAAAACCCGGCCAATGAGATGATGTGGGTAATATCTTTTAAGGAATACATCTTGCAATTTTACCCAAGTACTAACGCTTTGCTCTAGCGAAGCATCATCAACCATGTCTTAGCCACTCCCTTAAGAGTGTAAGGAAAGCACTTCAGTCTAATTTGCTCCTCCGTCACTCCCTTTCTTAACAAAAATTGAGCAACAACAATAATATACTCTTTAAGGAACGTGAGTGCATCCTCACCAGGCAATCCGTGAAAGCTTGACAACATGGCAAAGTATTGTCCTTTGACCTCTAGATTTTTGGCCGCATCGGACAAAGACTATGCAAGAGGTAGATGTGTCTACCCTAGGTCTCAGGAAATCATTCATAGTTTGTGTCGGTGGTTCTGCCATCTCGGCTTTCTCTTCCTCTACCTCGGTGGTGGAGGGTTCTGATTCGGTGTCTGAATCCGAGAAAAGGGGATTAAAGAGGGGATCGCCCTCAAATACTTCCTCAAGTCTATTTATGTTATCGTCCAATGGCACCAATGTAGGCTTCAAAGAACGACGACCTTGCATTCACTACCTAACCTACTTGTTTACTTGCAACAAGTCCCCGGAAACGGCGCCAAAAACTTGATGGAGGAAAACTCCCTCTTGTAATAAAAATACCGAGCAAGTGTACTACCTACCGGTGTAGCAGTATGCAAATGTAGGGGTCGAATCCACAGAGACTCGTTGGTAAACAAATAAAGTGAAAGCAGTGAATTTTGTAACCAAAGTTTATAGATTTGATTTAGAACTAAAAACATAAAATAAATAACTAAAACTAACTAAACGAGAAAACAGATTATGAGCAGAGATTCGTAGATTGGATTTCACTTCACCATCATTCCATGCATAATTTTATTTATAAAACATTAACTCAACTTCTAGGGTTCATTCACTTTAACTAGGATCGACACGGTTATGTGGCCGGATTACAATCCTAAATACTCTTTTTAATATTGTGACTTCTATTACGGTACCACAATATGCCAAGAATATATTAAGCACGAAAGAATAACAAAACCTAACGTTGATCCGCTTCTATTACGGCACAAACCAAGTTATTCAATCAATATTGGTCTATGTATCAAAATCCCAAATTAATGGCGATTTCGATACCCAATTATTCAAAGACGAGTTCGTATATTAACATACATCTCAAATCTAAGAACATGAAATTAAGATCTATTAATGAACTAGAAGGAATTAAATTGAAAGAATTAAAATACTATTGCATAGAAATCCGGCGAAGATCAAAACAATCTACAAATCTAATGAATTAGCTACTCATAATTTACAATAATAAAAACCTGAAATTCGAAATAATTCTTCTCTTTAATGGAATTGTTCAAGAAAAATCAAAACTGTAATCTATAAGATATATGATGTAGTTGATCCCCCTAACGTGGCTGTCAAAATATATATATAAAGAGTAGGGCACAGACTAGGGAAAAGACACTAATGTCCTCGGTTAAACTGTGAAAACCGTTGCTGGACACGGCCTAGGCGTGGACGCTCTTGAATTCGGCACGTCCGCCCTTGTTGGCAGTAAATTTGGCCGTGATTTGATCTCCCTAGCGCGGCCGCCCTTGGTACCTGGCGCGTCCGCCCTTGTTTCTGCACGCCAGGCGCGTGAGCTTCGCCTCGAATGTTATTCTTCCTCGTATTGGCCCAAGACTCCACCTTTGGCCCCAATCGGCCCTAAGCAGCCTAGCCTTTCTCTTCGCCAAATACCATTAAGTGGCCGGCCACCTTAGCAATGCAATGGCCTAATTGGTACCAATATATACTT
Source organism: Adenophora triphylla var. japonica (assembly GCA_022495995.1). Taxonomy (NCBI): domain Eukaryota; kingdom Viridiplantae; phylum Streptophyta; class Magnoliopsida; order Asterales; family Campanulaceae; genus Adenophora; species Adenophora triphylla. Next base: position 106,217 of record JAFEMH010004950.1, on the reverse strand, counting down.
GTTTCGTCTCGCCATTTTGCAGTTGCACTTTAGCCACTATAATAAATTCTTTTGCACTTCGATCTTTGAGACTTTATTTTTCATTTTAACCCATGAATTTTTATAAATCAAATTCGTCCAAAAATTCCATATTTCCAATTTAGTCCCTGAATTTCCCAATATTTCCAATTTGGCCCTTGAACTTTCAAATGTCAGTTTTGTCCCAGATTTTTCAGAATTGCAATTTGATCCAAAAGCTTCCAAAGTACGCTCCAATCCTCCATTTTCAACATTGTTGCACTTCAACCCCTGTACTTTCAAAACACTCACAAACCATATCAAATATACATAAAACTCGGGAATCAAACACAAAGAAAGCCTAAAAGTGCATCATTTGGATGGGTAAATACACATCCATCAGTTCTCTACCCCTAAACCGATCCTCAATTTGCTTCCCCTTTTTCCAGAGCCAAGTCCGTTCCAAGCCCTTGCCCAAGTGCATGTGAAACTACAATGCAACTCCGATCTGAGCTCGTTCCGTTCCAAAGCTGATTGAAGATCCTTCTACCTAACGTGGTTGAAGGAGCATGGACTATGAGGGTAATGAATCTCTTCCCTCACCTTTGTCTCATTTTTGCTATTGTGTTTGCTCCGTTGCAATCTGTTCCCCGGACTTGATAATTAGGCTCCGTCCGCCTCCAATTATCAAGTCCCAACTGCCATTCCTCTGTTTAATTAGCTTAGTTGGATGCAATTGATATTCATAATGTGATTTTGTGGTATTTGTTGTTTATTGGCCAAGGGAGTGTGGATCTCCCTATATCCACATCCCCTTGGTCAATCCATTGTGAATTCATTTGTTTTTTAGTTGGATTGGTATTGTTTTGGGATTTGAATTGATCTCTGTTGTTCCTGATTTTGAATTGTAAGGTGTGCAGAGATGGTAAACTCCGTGTCACGCGACACAATTGGACATTTGGAGTCTGTGTCACGCGACACAAGTAGACCTCTGCCGAGAGACTATTATTTCGCTTGTAAATGTTGATCTTTGTGTTCATATTATGTAGTATCATGGTGTTGTGATCATTTGGGTGTTCTTTGCCGCTGGTTTTGTAAAACCTCTGCAGATTGCTTTGTGTGTCACGCGACACATTTGATCCCTCGGATCCCGTGTCACGCGACACAAGTGAGTCCTCTCAGCGAGGTGTTCAATTTCAGTTGTAAGTTTTGTTCTCTCAGTTGTAAATGGGATGTGGCCTCCCAGAGCCAATGGCTTACAAATTGTAATTCCCCTTATTGAGTAATAAAACAAAGCACTCTTATGCATTTTACACATATCTTGTTACACATATTTTGCACACACATTTGGATGAATTGAATGTTGAACAATTGAAAGACTCGTCTACGGACGAGGCGTGTTGGGTGAACTCTCGGTCTTCCCAACACGTAACCTGACCCCCGAACCCAAAATTATCTTTCAAAAAGGTTTTCAATGTTTCCTCTAAAAACGGTGTGGTGACTCCCTTTATTTTTTATTTTTTCGGGCGAGCGCGCATTCAGTGGCGACTCTGCTGGGGACTTGAAACTTGTTTCAAAAGTGGGTCAAACTTTCGTGTTTGTTCAACATTCAATTCCTTCATTTGTGTGTGCATTGTTTGTGATATTATGTGTATAAATGCATCTTATGTGCTTTGTTTTATTCTGTTCCCTCCTTGTGTCCCATCTTTGTTGTCTGTGTTGCTGCTGATGCTTGGGGCTGAGATTTTTGTGTTATGCTTGGAGGCTGGGGCTGGCTTTGGTTATTGGTTCAGATTTTGGATGTTTGTTTCCTTTTGTCACGCGACATAACATGCCCTCCATGTCCTGTGTCACGCGACAGAAGGTGCCATTCTGCAGGACTTTGAATTTTGATACAGGTTGTGATTGTGGGGCTGCCCCATGATCAGATTATTGATTGATCCTTGATTATTGTGCTCTGCGGGGATGTGTGTGTGAGAGTTGTTTTCATTTCTCCCCCTTTTCAAATAATAAAAAAAATAATAAAAAAAAATCATTTTCGCAAGTAAAGGAAGATAGTTATCCGCACACTACTTCACGTAGATCTAGAGCCCTCGGGTGCGATTGACGGCATCGCGGACGGTGATAATATTCGCCTACGCTTGAGCGCCTAATGTCAAACCTATCCCCCTAGCGCGTTATAGGTGGCACCACACTTTTAAACCTTACCCAAAACGGTTGGTTTTTGACACGCCATTTTTCAAATACATTAAAATGAATTGTTTCAAAATTTCTAATAAGCTTTCGTACCTATTTCCAAAACCTAGCACGTGTGGGCATGTTGCCAACGCAACATGGTTTCACGAGAGGACATGTCGTTCCCACGACATGTTCTAACGAGAGATCATGTCGCTTTGTCAACGTGCACCGACGAGAGGTCATGCCGGATTTTTCCTTGAATTTCTTCAGGAATACCCGTTATGCTGCCCAAATTTCTTCAGAAATAGGGGCTGCTCGTTCGTCCCATAAATGCTTTGGTTTTGTTTAGGTATTATCGCCTATTATTAATTTTGACTCAACACATTTGGTGTATTTTTGGATGATGTGTCCCTAGGTTCCCCCGAGGTCTAGATTGCCTGAAATAAAGGATTAGCCTTTCCCAACCGTTCCTAGGACTTAAAAGCCACCGATTTCTACTTGAAGATTAATAAAGTGTTGCATGAGTCCATCTCCTTCCGTATTCTTCCCTCTCCCGTACCTTCTAAAAGTTCTCTATCCCCCACCTTATACACGCTCTCACCTCTTCACCTCTGCAAGGCTACGACAAGTTGGGTGTGTGCTCTCGTTCCCGACGCTCATTGATCCATATTCCCGAGGCGGAAGCAGTTTAAGTGCCCGAGCAGTCGTCCATGGACAGATTTTCAGTCAGAGCCCGTTCTCATGGCAGATCTGCGTTCAAAAGTCCGTTCTCATGGGCGCACCCTCATCAAGGCCTGTATGCACTGACACTTCGACAACTCTTCGGCAAAGACCGTCCCGTGAATGGCCACCCGACAACCGTCAACAACAGTTGTAGCATAGGATCCTCCGGCAGCTACATCTATCCCCAGCAGCATGAACAATAACATCAATCCCTCCGGCAGCTACATATTTCACAGTCATGTTCTTGGGTGACAACCGCACAGTCGAGTATTGGGTGACAACCGCACAGTCGAGTATCGGGTGACAACCGCACAGTCAGATATTGGGCAAAAACCGCACAGTCAGATGTTGGGTGACAACCGCACAGTCAGATATTGGGTGACAACCGCACAGTCAGGTATTGAATGACAACGAAGAGTGATACTCTTACTAGTTCTCCTCCTTCCATTTGCATTGGCTAAATTTTGACTCAGCCAAATTTTGACCCTATATTCTTATTAAATATGTTCATGAAATTAAACACATTTCATTAATCATCCAAAAATATATAAATATATACATATATATATATATATATATATATATATATGAAGCTATTCAAATGAGAACCAAATTTATATGAGAACCATGAGAACTAAACCCAATCATTGGGTTAAAAACACATCAATGCTCCAGATTAAAATAAAAAAGATAGAGGGGGTGGCATTTTCGTAATTATTGTGAACTAAATCCCCCTCAAATTTCAAAATAAAATATCTCAATATCTATAAGTCGAAAAAAAAAATCGAAAACACTGATTTTTTTGTCTTGACGAGACGATTCAAACTAGATCCCTGAAGATAGGATTTTGAAAAAATAATATTGAACAACGTCTAATTTTTAAAACACTAGCTAATTAACTAGTGTACACTAGCTAGTTAAGTAATGTACACTAGTAACACAGCTAGTATACACTAGGTTACACTAGCAACACAGCTAGTATACACTAAGAAAACTAGCTATTGTACACTGGGGATAATCAGCTACAGACACTAAGTTACAACAAATACTACAGACACAAAGACTTGACCCGATGCTTTGTCCTGCTAGTGTACACTAGCCAAATGCAAAGTTATTTTATGAAGTAAAAAATGGTTGACACTCATTTGTGGCTGGAAGATACTTTTTTTTTTGGACTGACACTCCTTTTTGATATCTATCGAAGACAACTTTGAAAAAATGATTCACTCAGTTTGTGACAAAATAAAACATTGTGGAACTGAAGGAGTATCATTTGATTTCACTCTTTACTTTCATTATTTGCTTTCAAACAGTTCATTTGATGTAGACATGAAACTGTACTTAATGGTGATGTATTGTAGTATTTCATCCTTTTTGCATGTGGATAATGCTGTAACTAAATTATGGGTTTGATTGATACATGCCAAGTGGGCTAAGTAAACTAGCTAATTACGAAAATAATATTGAACAACGTCTAATTTTTTAAAAAATAATATTGAACAATCAATATTCAAACGCAGTCAATTTTTGAATTGTGCACACTAAGAACAGCCTAGTGTACACTAAAGTTACACTAAGCAACACAAACTAGTATACACTAAGAAAACTAGCTATTGACACTAGATAACTAGCTAGTGACACTAAGTTACAACAAATTAGTGTACACACAGCGGCCCAATGCTTTGTCCTGCTGCCTAAGGCATTTGGCTAGTATACACTAGGTAGCTAGTGTACACTAGTTAGTTAAGTAATTAACTCGTGCACACTAGCCATATAACTTATCTCTATGAATATCTTCTCTCTCTATATATATATATATATATATATAAATATATATGAGGGTTAGACAGAGAAAGAGAAGTTCGAAGCAAAAGAGAGAGAGAGAGAGAGAAAAAAAAAGCTATATAGACACATACTTTTTTTTTAGGTATTTCGAAATAAATTCTTGCTAATAAGCTTAATATGTCTTGTCATACCCACCCAGATTTTTTTTTTACTTATCTATATTCACATCCATGTTTGTATTGTCACACCCATATATTTTTTGTTACTACCTCCGTCCCAATAAAAATGGCCATTTTTTTTTTTGCAAATTCGAATTTTTTGACCATTCATTTTGGGACAAAGACAGTACTACTTATCCACATTCGCATCCATGCGCATAGGCTGACTGGAACAATTGAATAGTGCACTTTTTTCTATATTTTCTTTTACATTAATTGTTGCAAGTGGTGCCTACGGAGCATTATCTTTATTCTAGGACAGGATATTGTGTATTCTGTTGTTGGGTTTTTTCTTTTCCAACTTTTGTGGTTTTTTTTTTTGTTTTTAATTTAACTTTTGAGGGAATGTGTGTTGTGTGCGGATACCAAGTGTTTTGCGTTCTGGTAAGCCAGCAAAGAAGTGGACATACTGCTAGTGTACCCAAGTTTAATTTCAATGTTCAACGGTCATGGCTAAGTATACTAGCTATGTATATAGTGTACACTAGCTAGTTAACTCGTGTACACTAGCCAGATGACTTATACTGGACATTGTCTTGGCTTGGTCTTGGCCAAGTCCTTGTGTATACTAGCTAATTAACTAGTGTACACTAGCTAGTTAAGTAATGTACACTAGCAACTTAGCTAGTGTACCCAAGTTTAATTTCAATGTTCATCAGCCAGTGTTGTATTGATACAGTGTTGTATTGATACGTTATTCTTTCTGTACTGTTTATCACTACATACCATTCATCGCTAATAGTAAACTACACGAACAAACCATGAATGAGCTGACAAAAGGATGAGAATGTGTTCCACGCAGAGGTATTCCGAATAATCTCCCTGCTGCAACATTACTGTAAACACACAAACCACCAATGGACATCAGCTGACTGACAGACAGCAGTTATTCTGACAATGTGAAATAAAAGAACATTTTGTTGATGAATCCAAGGTTTTCAAATGAGAAATAAAATAAGCTCTCCCAACATTAAACTAGATATGCGTCAGAAGGCTTAAATGTGTAAATGCCACTTATTTTCATTGATCATACAACAAGTATATATACTACCATGTAATTTTAATTTTTGAAGTGTGCACACTAGCAACACACAGCTAGTGTACACTAGATTACACTAGCAACACAGCTAGTATACACTAAGAAAACTAGTTATTGTACACTAGATAACTAGCTAGTGTACACTAAGTTACAACAGCTAGTGTACACAAGGGCTTGACCCAATGCTTTGTCCTGCTGTCTAAGGCATTTGGCTAGTATACACTAGGTAGCTAGTGTACACTAGCTAGTTAAGTAATTAACTCGTGCACACTAGCCATATAACTCGTGCACACTAGTTAAGTAATTAACTAGTTAAGTAATGTACACTAGTTAAGTACTGTACACTAGTTAAGTAATTAATTCGTCTTACTTATTTAGTTAAGTAATGTACACTAGTTAAGTAATATACACTAGTTAAGTAATCTATAAGTCAATATTATTTTTTCCAAAATCCTATTTTCAGGGATCTAGTTTGAATCGTCTCGTCAAGACAAAAAAATCAGTGTTTTCGAAAAATTTTTTCGACTTATAGATATTGAGATATTTTATTTTGAAATTTGAGGAGAATTTAGTTCACAATAATTACGACAATGCCACCCCCTCTATCTTTTTTTTTTAATCTGGAGCATTGATGTGCTTTTTTATCCAATGACTGTTAGTGGTTTTCATGGTTCTCATATAAATTTGGTTCTCATTATAATAGACTATATATATATATATATATATATATATATATATATATATATATATATATATATATATATATATATATATATATATATATATATATATATATATATATATATATAGTATACTCCCTCCGTCCCGGTAAAAGCGTCACCCTTTTAGGGGTGGCGCGCAAATTAAGGAAAAGTGTGGGAAGAAAAAATGTTGTGAGTGTAATTTAAAAATAGGAGAGAGAATTAGTGGAGGAAATAGTGAATTTTAAAAGTGTTGTGAGTGTAGAGGAGAGAGAATTAGTGGAGGGAATAGTGGATGGGATAATAAAATATTAATAAAAGTTTCCTTTTTAGGAAAGGGTGACGCTATAAACGGGACGCCATTTTGGGTAAAAAGTGACGCTTCGGCCGGGACGGAGGGAGTATATATTCTGAACATAGTCCAGCACTGCCTAATAAATAAATAAATAAAAATAGGAGTATCATTGAAGATTACTGCTGGATCCATTGTTTGGTAGTGACGCCTACCTAAATTGCATAGCAAAGATTCAATTGATTTTCCATGTTGTTTGGAAAGCTACTCGTAACTCCTTAGCTTTAGTCCGTGGGAAATGCATCACCATTCACTCTAATTATTACCGATATAATATTTTTTTTTATAATTCGTCTAAAAATAAATACTCCCTCCGTCCCGTTCGACTTAGTACGTTTTGCCATTTTGGGCGTCCCACCCGACTTAGGACGGCCCAAAATGAAAAGTTTATATTACTTTTATATTAAATGGGACCCACTTGTCATACTCACAACAATAATCCCATCACTATTTATCTCACTCATTCTCTCTCCTATTTAATTTTTCACACTTACAACACATCCTCCACTCATTCTCTCTCCTAATATTATAATAGTATTCCTTAATCTCCGTGTCGGGAGTGAATGTCATAAGTCGGACGGAACGGAGAGAGTATAATATTTGCGAATAAGAAATATATCTTAGTGTGAGTTTATCATCGTACAAACATACAAAATATTTTTTTAAAATATTACAAATTAAAGGCAATATTTATTTTGAAATGAATGGAGTGTAACAACTTAGGGTTGTGTTTAATTGTTGTGGATGTATGGGTCACCATTTTTTATAATTATATTAAATGAGGGGAGCTGCATCACGTGATTTATTTATTTTAAGGGTAAATAAATAACTAATGTGCAACTTTAACTTTCTGTTGCTTTCTTTAGGAAAAGATACTTTCTGTTTGTTAATAATAACCACACCACACCTATCATTGAACTTCCTGAACAGTTAAATACAATTTTTTATTTTATTTTAAGACGGGTTCAGCACAGCACATATTTATATGCCCACTCGACTATACAAACAAGTTATACAAAAAACAAGTAAATTTAAGTTCATGCATAAAATATTTGAATTTATTATTGATCAATAATAAATTTGAATTTTTTTGAATTATTCATTTTGAGACATATGAAGTACTCATTATAATGGTCCTCGGTGTAGAAAATGATGTGAAAAAAAGATATTACCTCCGTTTAAAAAAATATCTAATTTTTCTCTTTCCTCTCGATCAAAAATAAATTTGAAAATTTTGAACATTCGGTTACCACGAAAGAAATACCAAGGACTATATTTTGACATCTCAATTCCAAATTATTGAAATGGTCTACAACTTAATATAAAATACTACTCCCTCTCTCCCCGAATATATGTCTTGATTTCTATTTTAATCTGTGTCAAAATAATTTTCATTTCCATCAAAAAAAAAAAAAAAAGTTTATAAAGTTTGGTGATCTTCCAAAAACTATCCATTTAATTTAGTAGACACAAACAATGAAATGCTATGGGAGTGCAATATGAATAGAATGGGTTGGGGCAATCAAGAAAACACAATAAAAAGCTTAATTAAAAATGTTGACTTATCAAATATCACATTTATTTTGAAACCGAGAAAGTACCTCCCATTAAACGAACCATGGCGATATTACACACGGAAGTAACATAAGATTCAAACTACCAAACATTGCATACTAATATTAGCCCATCAATGGAATTCATTGTTGTGATTTGGGCTGGGAACTATCCGAAGAAAAGCATCAGCCAACAGCTCTCCAAGTCGAACCTGAGCCGGGGTCGAAAGGTGCAGTCTATCCGGTTGCAACCCCAGTTGTTTTCCATCCACACATTTAACATTCGGAAGCTTAATTCCCAACTGGGCTTCCCTCACTTTCTCAATATATGCTCCTTGTCCTGATGCCAATGCCACCTACAACCACATAAAAAATAATTAAAAAAAATCAAGTCATACAACAACCACATAAAAAAATAAAAATAAAGACAAACATATGAACCATCTAGGTCGAAATGAATTTTCGAAATGAAGTATTCGATAGATGTGCGGTTCAACTGACAGCTGGCCGTGATCCCTACTATTACTACTGCACGAAAGAAACATAATATTACCTGAATGATAGGGAGGGATTGAGATCCAAGATCAGCTCGCAATTGAGTGAAAAATGTCTCCAATCTTGCTTTATATGAATTTGCATCATCTAAAATTACCGTGTCGCTCTCACCTTGAAACCACAGCAACGCTCTAATCCTGCCACCGCCGCGCTGGGCTGCTCTAGCCCTTCTCACCAGCTGGTTATACAGAAAACTTCCTCGACCCCACTCACTTATTTTTGTTCCCATTCTACCCCCAACAGCACAAGGCACCAGACCAACTGGCCTAAACCCTGGGCTTTTCTTCAACAACCTATTGGCAAATGCCATCCCCGGTCCGACTCCACAAGTTGCGTTGATATCAATGTCCTTGTGGAGGGGATCGCGTGCGTGGGCCCAATGGAGTGTTGCACTCAGTCGGAGGATCGACGCGTTGGACCCACAATTGAGTGGGATGATTCCGTCCCATGTGTGGTTTAGAACACCCCCTCGGCCAGACATGTTGCTCTGGCCGGCTAGTAATACTACATTCTTGTGTTGTGGACGAGAGGCGTGAACTTGGTGATAAAGTGGAGAGTAAGCAAGAAGGGTAAGCCAAAGAAAAGCTAACATTGCTTCTGCAGCGACTTCTCCAAAGAAAGTTTGAACAACCTTATCTCCTTTATGACCTAATACTCAGTTCTCACAATTTTCAAATTTCAAAATTATAAACACACTTTGAAGTTTGAATATAACTGCGAGTCCCATCCCAAGAACATCTGGTCCTACATAGGCTACATTAGTGTAGGTGCATTTTGGATGCATGCTATTTAAAATTCCTGACATCACCCAAAGTGATGAGATGAAATTCCCCTGATTTTGGTGGTGAATTCTTATTTTGCCCTCATGATTCTTAGCATTTCATTTCAAATTATTGGTCAAGATTGGGGGTCTCGGAATGCTGTGCATTTGGAATGAACATTGCACTTTCTTTTTTCTCAAACTTCAATAAGGCCATGTACAATGTACAATAGACAGTTGAGAGGGAGTAAACTAGTTGAATTTGGGCAATAAGGGGTTGAATAGGGGGTGGTTGAAGGGGAGGGGTTGAGAGAGTTCAACCAGGTTGAAGAAAAAATTGTGGGATCCGCAAATGCCACGTGTCGCGCATCTATTGGGCCGGAGAAGGCGTGTACCAGACGCGCGGGAGAGGCGCGTTGAAGCAACCAGGTTTGCCTTTTTTTCTTTTTTTTTAAGCCGCCACTTGTCACGCTCTGATTGGTCCGTACTTTATCATTTTTTCACCCAATTATTTAAGCTCAATTATCTCATAATAAATGATTTAAAAAAAAAAAAATTCACCAAAATTCATAATTTTTTTCCCTACAAATTGATATAAATTTCATTTGATTTGGACACAAAAAAAAACACTCATTTTTCAATTTGAGTTAAATTATCACCTAGTAAATTATTTTTTTTTAATTTTTTTTTACCAAAATTAACCATTTTTTCCCCCTAGAAATTGATATAAGTTTCATTTGATTTGGACAAAAAAAAAAAAAACACTCAAAGTAGTGGGATATAGAATGATGAGTTGGGAGGAGTTGAATTTTAAACTAAACTAGCTTATTGTGGGGGTGTAGTTGAGAAAGTAGTTGAATGATTAAGTGGATGGAGAGAGAAGATGAGGCGTCGTGATATTAGGGTAGTTGAATATTTTTTGATAGTTGGATTATTGGACTTGATCTAAGGCTAAGTCCAATAACTCAACTACCAAAAATCATTCAACTACCCTAATATCACGACACCTCATCTTCTCTCTCCATCCACTTAATCATTCAACTACTTTCTCAACTACACCCCCCACAATAAGCTAGTTTAGTTTAAAATTCAACTCCTCCCAACTCATCATTCTATACCCCACTATTTTGAGTGTTTTTTTTTTTGTCCAAATCAAATGAAACTTATATCAATTTGTAGGGGAAAAAAAATGGTTAATTTTGGTGAAAAAAAAAATTAAAAAAATTAATTTACTAGGTGATAATTCAACTCAAATTGAAAAATGAGTGTTTTTTTTTTGTGTCCAAATCAAATGAAACTTATATCAATTTGTAGGAAAAAAAATGATGAATTTTGGTGAATTTTTTTTTTAATCATTTATTATGAGATAATTGAGTTTAAATAATTGGGTGAAAAACTAATAAAGTACGCACCAATGGGGCGGCGCCACGTGGCATTGCAACAAAAAAAAAAAAAAAGGAGGCCTCACGCGCCATACAATTCACGGACCAATCTCCAGGCGCCACATGTCTTTTTCAACCGGGTTGAAAATGTTCAACCCAACCCTTCAACCACCCCCCTTTCAACTCCCCTATTGCCCCAACTAAACTAGTTGAACTCCTCTCAACTACCCATTCAACTAGGCTATTGGAAATGGTCTAACTACACCAAAATCTTAGACCAAGTCCAATAGAAGGGTTGAATGGGGGTTGAAAGGGGGTTCAATTAGTTTAGTTTGTGCAATAAAGGGGTTGAAGTGGGGGTAGTTGAAGAGAAAGGTTGAGTATTTTCAACCGGGTTGAAAGAAAATTTGTGGGACCCGGTTTTCCATTTTTTTTTTTTGTTTTTTATGATTGTGCCAAGTGTCACGGTCTAATTGGTCCATTGAATTTTCGAATTTTTTTTTTATCCCAATTCTTTGAGCTTATTTATCACCTAGTAAATTAATTTTTTTTTTAATTTATTTTTTCACCAAAATTCATCATTTTTTTTCCCTACAAATTGATATAAGTTTCATTTTATTTGAACACAAAAAAATACTCATTTTTCAATTTGAGCTTAATTATCACCTATTAAATTAATTTAAAAAAAAAAAAATTCACCAAAATTCATCATTTTTTTTTCCTACAAATTGATATAAGTTTCATTTGATTTGGGCAAAAAAAAAACACTCACTTTTCAAAAACAGAAAATATAAATAAAATAAAAAGTGGTGAGGTATAGAATGATGAGTTGGGAGAAGTTGAATTTTAAACTAAATTAGCTTATTGTGGGGGGTGTAGTTGAGAAAGTAGTTGAATGATTAAGTGGATGGAGAAAGAAGATGAGGTGTCGTAATATTAGGGTAGTTGAATATTTTTTGGTAGTTTTGTTATTGGACTTGGTCTTAGGTTAGGGTGTAGTATTTCTTTGCTATTAATAAATGAGTTTTAATGAGTTTTCAAGGCTAAAAAAATAGCCTTCAAAACTCATTTAGACTCATTCGTTAAAAGCAAACAAATACAAGTATAGTCCCAAAATAATTAGTGTCGGGTAACGTAAATTTTCATATGTTATCGTGAAAGAAAAAATGATGATATATAAGAATTCATGTTACCCGATCCCAAAATTGAACAAAAATTTAGGTAATACTAGTATTAAATTTTAAAAAACGAGTATTATTTTAAAATAGTACAGGGTATGGAATTGAATTAGGAAGACTGCATGCATCCTCTTTGAACAGACTAAAAGTGTCAAGCTGGGCCCAGCGAGTAAAGCTCAATCATCAACATATTAATGCCACCACATTCTCAGTGGGCTAGGCCCAATTATTACTAGGTTCAAGGCCCATCATCATGATCAGTCGACTTAAGCTCATTGTCCGATCTACGAGGTCCCGACCTAGCTTGGTCCGACTCTACGATCCATGTGTTATTCGGGTACGATCCGGCCCTACCCATCAGTCAGGTCGACCTATACCTAATGGTCGACCTCGACCTACAACTTTGCGTCGACCTACAGAGTCCTGGCGTACATACAACTCTTAGCATGACGAGACTCCCTACAAATCAGAAGTTATATATGGATAAGATCTAAATCCCGAATCTGTTCCACTAATTAAGGGATTTCACACAATCTTACCACAAATACAACTCTCATCAACAACTATAAATACAAGGCAACGTCAACCGTTCCAAGGTAATTGCTCTTTGTTATATTGAATACACCTTGTTCTTTATAATATTTAGCTCTCATACACATACTTACTCTCACGCCCGAGGGTCTTCGCCGGAGACCTGTAACGACCCCAACCCCGGGCACTAATTTTAAATATTATATTATCTGCTTTTAACATTTATGTTAACTTTATGTGTTCATTTATGTCTTTAAATTCTTATTTTGAGACAAGATGGTTGAGAAATAATTTGAGGATCTTAGGGATTACTGGAGAAAGTAAATAAAGCATATTAAAGAAAAATAAAAATAGAAAATAAATAAAGGGTATGATGAAGTTAAAATGTGTGGAATAATGAATTAGGTTTGAGGGTTTAAATTAAATGAGGAAAGTCTTTATTTATTAAAGGAGTCAACTTATTTTAAAAATGGGTAAGCTTTGAATTATTTTGAAGAGGGGGGCCAATTCCCTCTTCATTCCCAAATCCCTCCAAGTGTCCCCTCCCCTCTCCCCCTACTCTCTCCATCCGGCCCCCTTTTCTTCATCCTCTTCACTCAACTCCTCCTCATTCATTCCTCTTCTTCCTCCTAGTAAGAACTAGAGAGCTCCATGGAAGCTCCCAACCAAGCTTTGGAAGCCAAGGCTTTTCTCCTCCAAATTCAAGTCTAAGGGTGTTTTTGAGGATGAATCATCTAGAGGAACAAATCAAACCAAGAAGATCTTCATTCCATTCTAAAATCCCAAAGTGAGTTATTATGACTTCTTTTCCTTGTATGCTCATAAATGATTTGATGTTGTGATTGTCATTTAAATGGTTGTTTGATGCCTTGGAAGCCTTCTTGAATTTGAGGAATATGTTAGTATTATTGAAAAGGGTTGTTGTTCTTAGAAGTGGTAAATGAGTTGGGTTGGATTATTGTTCTTGTACTTATGACGTTGATTTCAAGCTTTGGAAACATTAATGGAAGCATTGGATGATTGGGAAATGGAATTAATTGAAGTTAGGGTTTAAGGAGGATAATCTAGAGGGTTGAAATGGGTGGGAAATTAGGTGGTAATTAATCTAAGTATATATTATCTTGGGTTTGGATGATTTAAGATGAGCTAAGTAAGGTTAGAATCATCCTTGGTGTTCTTGAAATTAAAGAAGATGTAAAGGAAAATAATCTAGGTAAAAATAAGTTGGAAATTCGAAATGTCTTTGAAAGTAGCCACGGGCGGTCGCCCGTGGGGCTTGAGCGGCCGCCCATGTAGGCAGAAGATTTGAGTGCCTTGAAACCTATCTTGGGCGGTCGCCCAGTGACATGGGCGGTCGCCCGTGTCACGAATTTTCCCCCGTTTTCCTCTTTTGCTGATTTTTGCAAATTCTCTCGTGGAATGATCCCTAACCCTTATAAATTAATAGAACCTAGTCCAATCCGGATATGAATTAGTCCTCTTAACTTAAGTTATATTAGAACACTTAAGGGCACCTTAATTGGGTTCAAATGGAAATACGGAAGCACTCTATCTCCGACTTAGAAATCAATTGGTAGTTTAGTAAATGAGACTCCAACTTGGTAGAGCTCCTTGGATCCTTATAGAGAGCACATATTGTTGTATAATGACTAAGTAAGATTGGTTGATGATATCATGATCTTCTTTGGAATACATATTCATTGAATTGTATTATGCTTAGTATATTACATAAATCTTGCACTCGATTATTGGTTGAGCATGAGTATACTTTACCATGTTGCTAGGTGGTTTATCCCCTTTGTGGATTTTATTTCAAGTATACATTTATGTGCTTGATAATGTTGAATAATTGATATAGTATTGCTATCTTCATGATATCTTTGTTGTAGTATGTATCCCTACTTTGGATCATACAATGTTTGGTTAAGCAAGTATGTTATTACTGTGCTTAGTTATGTAAATCCAGCTGGTATTGATTTAATTGTTTGTTGGGCAATGTTATGGATTTATAATGGCACCGAGCCGAGTTCATTATAATTCATACATTGCCGAGTTTGTCCCCCTTGTGTGGGATTTGTGGGCTAGCATCTCCTTTTGAGGTAGATGGTCTAGTTTTCACCGGGGATAGGACTGTGTGTCCGAGTCCCCAGAGTGCTGTTATTATTCATGGTTCCGGAACCGCTTCATCAACTGTTGCTGCTGCTCGGATGTGCATATCCTTTTGGGAGTTAAAACCTTGGCTCAGTATCCTTCTAAGTGTTACTTTATCGTACTTATGTGTTGTGATATATTCATAATGAGCTGGTCGTTGTTTCCAACCGGTATGGGACGGTTGGCGGCGAAAGCCTCTACGATAATGTGGATATGTCTTTTGATGTGTTGCATCTTATATGGCATATTGCTTTGCATTCATAATAGCTTCTTTGAGATTTATTCTCACCCCTCTCCCTTTACTGTTTTAGATTCCGAGACAGGTGGACCGACCAAGTAAGGGCGGAAAGAAGTTAGGACTTGGTATTTTGGGAATTGTCGGGTTGTATATAAATTGGTGTAGAAAGTGTATTTTTGTAAAATTCACTTATGGAGTTTGTATTTATAAATCTTAATTTTATGTTATAACCGTTGTCTTTTTGTAATTAAAACAATTTCTTAATTTTAAAGTTAGACAACTCTTTCTCCTTCGTGGAAAAGTATAAAAGTATTTTGAAAGGATAATAACAAGAGTATGTATGTTTGAAAGTTGAATGAAAGTTTTAAAACTTTAGGATGTTTGGGTTAGTTTGAGGACGCTCCATCTCGGAACACGTGTAGGTTACCGGGTCGGGGTCCTCGCGGTTAGTATCGAGCTCGGTTAGAATTCTCGGGGTAGAGTCTAGCTGAGTGAGAGTGTGTGGTAACTTACGTCGAGAGTATTATGCAGGAATTTGTTCAAAGACAGAAAATAATGTTGTCCAACCAAGGAATCAAGGAAAGGTGAGTTTTGGAAAGATAGATTTCCCCACCACCATTTGAGGTATTTTACCTGTCTCAGGAATTAGGGTTCATACTTTTATAAATCCTCGTGCATTCGTTCTCATGTGGCATTACATTTCATCTTTATGTGCATAATTGGCCTAAAAGTTGTTTTATGTGCTGGAGGTTCTACCCCTATGGGGCCGTGCCTCGAATCATCCTTAATTATCTTAGTAGTTGTGATTAAGTGGGCATGTATTGCCGGTGGATTTGGTCGAGTTACCAATCCGTGAATCATCGTCATATTAACATAAATTAATTGAGTAGTTATTGTGTTTGAGGAGGACTATCGCAAGAAGCGAGTCTCCTTATCTACGTTTGATTTACCTCCGTGTATAATTGAGTCGGATAAATTATTGATTGATAGTATGTCACATATGCGTAAATGTCGAAAGTAGGACCTAAAGAATGTGGAGGTTATGTGTTATATTTAAGTAGAAGAACCTTGAATTATCTCGTATGCGGTGGTAAATGAATTTGTGAACTCTTAGTTGAGGTTAGGTATATGACCTAATTAGGAGTGGTTATAGTAGTATAACATGCGTGAGTATTTATACATTGGTGTCTCGTGGTAGAGACTAGGTATATGAGACTAGTATTGAAAGTGATAGTCTAAGTGAGATTATATGAGTTATAGAATGTCGCGAGTACAAGATCTTATAGAACTAGTATAACCTTGCCTTAGGTGTTATTAGTGGACTAAGTGGTGTTTTCTATGTGAGTTTCAAAAATGGGTTTCATCAGGTATCATACCAGGACATTGAAGCTTTGAGTTGATATAAGGTACTATTTTAGTATTCGGATTCCCAGATAGAGGACACTAATTGGGATGATGGACTTGATGATTCATCTTGGGAAAGTATTTGATAAAGAAGATAATTAGCTTAGCGACACTCCGTAGGGATGAATTAGTACTATATTGAGGAAAGATGATACTTGGTGGTTAATTATAAGGTTATAGAGATCTTAAATAGGTAACTATGAAGGATAAGTATTCGTTAGCACTTGTTGACAATTTGTATGACTGATTTTAGAAACTAGTAGGATACTAAATGGTTATTAGTTGAATTTTTCGGAATATTACAATTACAGTGAAATTTTGCTTTGAGGATGTACTTAAGACAGCACTTATATCTAGCATGACCGTTTTGATTTGTGGATTGTGTATTAGTTTTGGGAAGGTAAATAGAGTAAATGCGAAGAAGTATAATAGATGCAGTTATTGGTGACTTATAGGATCAACTTCGGAAATGGGTAATGTATGTATATATGGTTTGTTTTGAGGAACGATTATCATTAATTGAGAATATAAAATGAGGATAAATTTTATTGGAAGGCAGGATACTTTAGGATGATTACACCGTATAGGTTGACTTAGTTGCGCGAATCATATAAGGGATTGGTGTGATGCTTGGAAGATATTTACGTTATACGAATTTTGAGTTGTTGGTGGTTATAGGGAGATAAGTTAGATTATACCGTTAATGTTTAATTGAAATTTGAGGATGATTTACCTAGTTTATAATCTTAATGATTGTTTTAGTGTTATTCATCGGAGATAGTAATAATATTGCGAGATTGTGTTTTCTTGTAAGAGAATTTAATTCAGTATAAATATTATGAATGGTGGCTATACTATAATTAGAGGTCGAACAAGAGTATTATGTTGGAATTGTTTAATTGTGATTTAATAAGTGAAGGTGTGTGTTGAACTTCGGTGTGAGCAATTGTGCTCTTCGGGGATAAATTGATTTATTAAAGTCGGTAAACCGTATTCGTGTACATTTAAAATCTGTGAGTAATTTAACTATCTGCCACTGTTATGGGACGGTTGTAGATACTTAAATCACTTGAGTTATTTTGTCAGCTTATCAACCTTTTGAAAATTTTTAAATTGTGAGTGGTTTAGTTAATTAAAACTGGTATGGGGCCGGTTTTAAATAAATAAACCATTCGGGTCTCTTTGAATCTCTTTTATTTTATCCTTTGGAATTCTGAAAGATGTTGTAAATTTTTGAAAGACTTGATATTCTAAAGATATAAGTTGTACTGAAGTAAGTAAAAAGGTAACCTAGTTCTCCTATAGTGATTAATTGTATTCAAGTTTTGATCCGAGAAATGATTTGATAATTGTGGGGTTATTATTGTGTCGACCACAATAGACTCGGTTTTGTTTTGGAGTTGGATCGGCTCCGTTGTGGGCGGCCAACCATTCAATTTGAATATTGATTTGTCACTAGTCTTGAACATATTGGAATATTGAATGGTAATAATAGAATGTTGATGTTAGAAGATTTATTAAAATATTTAGAGTTCTAGGTTGAACTTGAGAGTTTATCACTATAAATTTTGTGATGAAGTTGCATTGGAAGGAAAGGAGGGTATGTTATTTTTGTTATAGAAGGTTGAATTATATTTTCTACCCGTTATTTATATAGCTTGACGAGATGTTAGTTATGAGAAAGGCGATGGGCGTGGTGTGCGAGGTTTATACTGAAGAGAGGGTTCGAGATGTAATTAATAAAGTCCTCACTTATGTTAGGGGGATGGTTCGATTGTATAAAACCTATAGTATTAAATGGATTGGATAGACATCTTTCGGGAAGGTCCTTTTGGGAAGGTAGGAATGCTATTAAGTTTGACCTTGTGAAAAATTTGAGGGATAATTACGTATTGTTGATGTTATGCTATGGACATGTACAATGGATGTTAATGGTCAATAGGACTTATGGTCCCCGGAAGTTGAGTGCGTATAATAACAGTTATCCTTCTAGCATTTAGACAAAACCTTATGAGGAGTGGTTCGGGAAGAAAATATCGATCTCTAAATTGTTGGGGAGATTTGACTCATAGACTGACTTGGAACCGCTCATAGATTATTAAAGTTTTAAATACAATGTTGTAATGTATTGGGTGAGATAAGTTGTAATACTTTCATTTATTTATATTGTTATTGAGGTCGTGAAAATTCGGGTTAAGTAATAAGTGTAAGGTATTCTTGGAATATTAAGTTGTAGTACCATATCATTCATGGAATTAGAATCTTGGGGAAGGAATCACAACATTGAAGAGACTAATTGAGAATTGAAGTCTGAGGTATACTTGTAACTGAGGCGAGTTGATCAGTTAGGTAAGTGATAGTCAAATTCGGGACGAATTTTCTTTAAGGGGGAGTGAGTGTAACGACCCCAACCCCGGGCACTAATTTTAAATATTATATTATCTGCTTTTAACATTTATGTTAACTTTATGTGTTCATTTATGTCTTTAAATTCTTATTTTGAGACAAGATGGTTGAGAAATAATTTGAGGATCTTAGGGATTACTGGAGAAAGTAAATAAAGCATATTAAAGAAAAATAAAAATAGAAAATAAATAAAGGGTATGATGAAGTTAAAATGTGTGGAATAATGAATTAGGTTTGAGGGTTTAAATTAAATGAGGAAAGTCTTTATTTATTAAAGGAGTCAACTTATTTTAAAAATGGGTAAGCTTTGAATTATTTTGAAGAGGGGGGCCAATTCCCTCTTCATTCCCAAATCCCTCCAAGTGTCCCCTCCCCTCTCCCCCTACTCTCTCCATCCGGCCCCCCCCCCTTTTCTTCATCCTCTTCACTCAACTCCTCCCTCATTCATTCCTCTTCTTCCTCCTAGTAAGAACTAGAGAGCTCCATGGAAGCTCCCAACCAAGCTTTGGAAGCCAAGGCTTTTCTCCTCCAAATTCAAGTCTAAGGGTGTTTTTGAGGATGAATCATCTAGAGGAACAAATCAAACCAAGAAGATCTTCATTCCATTCTAAAATCCCAAAGTGAGTTATTATGACTTCTTTTCCTTGTATGCTCATAAATGATTTGATGTTGTGATTGTCATTTAAATGGTTGTTTGATGCCTTGGAAGCCTTCTTGAATTTGAGGAATATGTTAGTATTATTGAAAAGGGTTGTTGTTCTTAGAAGTGGTAAATGAGTTGGGTTGGATTATTGTTCTTGTACTTATGACGTTGATTTCAAGCTTTGGAAACATTAATGGAAGCATTGGATGATTGGGAAATGGAATTAATTGAAGTTAGGGTTTAAGGAGGATAATCTAGAGGGTTGAAATGGGTGGGAAATTAGGTGGTAATTAATCTAAGTATATATTATCTTGGGTTTGGATGATTTAAGATGAGCTAAGTAAGGTTAGAATCATCCTTGGTGTTCTTGAAATTAAAGAAGATGTAAAGGAAAATAATCTAGGTAAAAATAAGTTGGAAATTCGAAATGTGCTGAAAGTAGCCATGGGCGGTCGCCCATGGGGCTTGAGCGGCCGCCCATGTAGGCAGAAGATTTGAGTGCCTTGAAACCTATCTTGGGCGGTCGCCCAAGTGACATGGGCGGTCGCCCATGTCACCAGATTTTCCCCCGTTTTCCTCTTTTGCTGATTTTTGCAAATTCTCTCGTGGAATGATCCCTAACCCTTATAAATTAATAGAACCTAGTCCAATCCGGATATGAATTAGTCCTCTTAACTTAAGTTATATTAGAACACTTAAGGGCACCTTAATTGGGTTCAAATGGAAATACGGAAGCACTCTATCTCCGACTTAGAAATCAATTGGTAGTTTAGTAAATGAGACTCCAACTTGGTAGAGCTCCTTGGATCCTTATAGAGATCACATATTGTTGTATAATGACTAAGTAAGATTGGTTGATGATATCATGATCTTACTGGAATACATATTCATTGAATTGTATTATGCTTAGTATATTACATAAATGCTGCACTCTGATTATTGGTTGAGCATGAGTATACTTTACCATGTTGCTAGGTGGTTTATCCCCTTTGTGGATTTTATTTCAAGTATACATTATGTGCTTGATAATGTTGAATAATTGATATAGTATTGCTATCTTCATGATATCTTTGTTGTAGTATGTATCCCTACTTTGGATCATACAATGTTTGGTTAAGCAAGTATGTTATTACTGTGCTTAGTTATGTAAATCCAGCTGGTATTGATTTAATTGTTTGTTGGGCAATGTTATGGATTTATAATGGCACCGAGCCGAGTTCATTATAATTCATACATTGCCGAGTTTGTCCCCCTTGTGTGGGATTTGTGGGCTAGCATCTCCTTTTGAGGTAGATGGTCTAGTTTTCACCGGGGATAGGACTGTGTGTCCGAGTCCCAGTCTTTGTTATTATTCATGGTTAGGAACCGCTTCATCAGCTTATTCTTCTTTGCTCGGATGTGCATATCCTTTTGGGAGTTAAAACCTTGGCTCAGTATCCTTCTAAGTGTTACTTTATCGTACTTATGTGTTGTGATATATTCATAATGAGCTGGTCGTTGTTTCCAACCGGTATGGGACGGTTGGCGGCAGGGAGCCTCTCTGATAATGTGGATATGTCTTTTGATGTGTTGCATCTTATATGGCATATTGCTGCATTCATAATAGCTTGCTTTGAGATTTATTCTCACCCCTCTCCCTTTCTTGTTTTAGATTCCGAGACAGGTGGACCGACCAAGTAAGGGCGGAAAGAAGTTAGGACTTGGTATTTTGGGAATTGTCGGGTTGTATATAAATTGGTGTAGAAAGTGTATTTTTGTAAAATTCACTTATGGAGTTTGTATTTATAAATCTTAATTTTATGTTATAACCGTTGTCTTTTTGTAATTAAAACAATTTCTTAATTTTAAAGTTAGACAACTCTTTCTCCTTCGTGGAAAAGTATAAAAGTATTTTGAAAGGATAATAACAAGAGTATGTATGTTTGAAAGTTGAATGAAAGTTTTAAAACTTTAGGATGTTTGGGTTAGTTTGAGGACGCTCCAGCTCGGAACACGTGTAGGTTTCCGGGTCGGGGTCCTCACAAGACCATTCTGGCTAGTCGTGGGTTTCGTGTTTCAGGTCAAGAAGCCGGGAGATTGGTCTTGCCACGTGGACGGAGATTGATCAGCGCGATTCTTGCAGCATCAGTTTGGTTCCATTGCCGGGAATCGTGCATACTTGACCTCGAAAGCTTTTTCAACCCACAACCATGGTCACTGCAGACGGACATGTTTCTGACGCCTCGGACGAACCCAACGAGGGAAATACTAATATTAACGCCAACGCTAATGCTGGGCACCGCAATGCTAACATGCCTCCCCCTCCTTCGCCTAGGCCGCACGCGAGGGCGACGAGATCGAACAGTGTAGCTGATGGCAGAGGTTTGCCAGATGGAAGGAGGGATAAACGGCCTATGGTCGAGTAGGAAGCACAACCTCCTCCAAAGCGTCAAACGGGGCGAATGGCTGCGGGCGACAAGGTTGGTCCCTCAACCAATCCCCTTAGCAAAAAGGAGATGATGTTGGAGCGAGCTCAAATACTGGCGGAGCTAATAGCAATGGAGGAGGAAACAGAGCAGGTCGACAGAAGGTCAGAAAGGGCAGCCCCCTCCCAGGTTTCTAACAGGCAGCCCGTGAGAAGTGCTAGGCAAAATGAAGCCGAGGGACAGAATGTCGAGCAGAGGATAGTGCAGCGTGTTCAATTCCCTATTCATGTTCCAAGTGACGATCTGAGGGCCAGCCTCAACAGGAATAGAGAACAGGAGGCCCAGTCATATCTAAGGCGACATCTGGAGGTTAGCCGAAGCTTGCGTGGATCGCCTGCCAGGACACAGAGGTCGCAGTCTCACAGAGGAGAAAGGCGCAGGTCGCCAACAAGAGATGAAAGGCGCAGGTCGCCGGGTAGAGACGAAAGGCGTAGGTCGCCGGTTAGAGAGGATAGGCGCAGGTCGCCAGTCAGGGATGAAAGGCGCAGGTCGCCAGTTAATTTAGTTAGGTCGCCCTCTCACAGGGATAGAAGGAGCAGACAGTTAACTCCCCCTAGGAGTGACAGGCATAGAGCCAACTCGAGGAGGGAACCTCACCGTGAGGAAAGGCAAAGATCCAAAGACATCTCCCCTGCTAGAGACGGCCCGCCAGACGTTAGGGAATGGCTTCAATGGAAGAAAAAGTTTGAGAAATGGGAGGCTGACAAGAAAGATGATGCTGGAAAGGGTGAACGAAATGATTTTGCTCTTCGTCCCTTGGCCAAGGAGTTGCTCGATCGTCGACATCCCCCAGGTTTCATATTGCCCGTCCTGGAAAAGTATTCGGGTGCAACCAATGCCAAAAGTCATATACAGCATTTAGAGGCTACTATGTGCTTTGTCTCCAATGAGGACGACATGATATGTAAGGCACTTACTAGCACTCTCACTGGATCAGCTCTTACTTGGTTCAATGTCTTGGCACCAGGTTTCATCTCGACTTGGTATTATATGAGGAAGAAATTTTTGGATCGCTTCTCAACAGCTGGAGCTCGGAAGATGACAGTCACCAACTTGAATAACTTGGTACAGTGAAAAACGAAAGCTCGATGAGCTACTATACCAAATTCAAGGAGATGGTCGACAAGATTGAGGAGGACCTCAGTGACAGGGAGGTAATTAATTGTTTCAGGAATGGGATTGCTTCTGCAGATTTGGACTACGAGCTGACAGTCCGGACCGTGGCTACCCGACAAGAGCTGTTCGAGAAGGCCTACAACGTAGCACTGGCTGAAGAACGAAAAGAAAAGAAAAATGATAAGGGCCCCAAGGCTGAGGTCGCTGATAGTGATAAGAAGGACACAACCAAGAATGGGGGAAACAACAAAAATGGCAAAAACAGAACTAGGGCGACTAAGAAAGTGCCCGAAGCTTTCACTCCTTTGACAGTGAGTCGAACAGAGATCATGAATACAGTCGAGCTAGGCCCACATGCCTATATGAACCCAGGAAATAAGTTCAGAAGGGATAACAGCAAATACTGCGACTATCATAAAGATATAGGCCACACTATGGAGGATTGTATGAGCCTGAAACGCATCATTCGGAGGTGGGTCGACCAGGGGAGGCTCGACATGTATGTGAAAAGACGACAGGCAGGTGGCGGTGAGCGAGCTGCTGGTGGACATCAAAGGCCAAGACAGCCTAGAATGAATTTGGGGGTTATCACGGAGCAAGCCAGCAACACCGCCATAAAGCACAAAATTTTCCAGCTCAACAAAGCCCCTCATGTGCCGCCAAAAAGCTATATCAGGGACGAGATGATCAGCTTTTATCCAGATGAGCTAGCAACTAATGTGGCGGCTAGAGAGCAAGTTCTCGTTATTCCAGGACTAATTGATGGGTGTACGACGAGCAGACTCTTAGTTGACACGGGGGCCTGCAAGGATATTCTGTTTTACAAAACATTCCAAGAGATGGGACTCTCAAAGGTAAAATTTATTGTCATTAATGTGAATAGTGATTATATTGCTATTTTGGGTATACCTGACCAGGTCGCACTTGGAATGGTGGCCTCTATCCCCCATCAACGAGTTAAGTTCCCAACGCTAGCTGGAGTCGACTATTTACGAAGTATAACTCGAGAATATCTTGACCATATCCTACGAACTAGGAAGAAAAGAGAACTGGAAATTGAAACTGTTGAGGGGTATTTGAAGATGTCAAAGTCAGTCACCACAACTTCTCGATTATCGACGATCACCAGCGTGGAAGAGTCGACCTATCGCTCATATGACGAGGTCATGACTGAGTCGACACGTCACTCTGAAATCACCATGATCGATTCAGATGCAGTTATGGTCGACCATGTCTTCATAGGCGAGCTATGCCTCCAGATCGACAATAACTCGGGGGCCACCACCAGTGAGATCGTTGCTGAGCTAGATGACATAATCGTTGAAGAAGCTCCACACTTGGGGGCCGAGGAAAGACAGAGGGTCCAATAAATCATCATAGAGACTCTACAGTTTAGAGATGGTCCGAAGCTGGAAACTATAGATGAGCTGGAGGCAGTAATAACAAACCCTTCTTATCCCAAGCAAAAGATTCAGATTGAAAAACAACTGTCAGCTGAAGAAAGAGCAGAGATCATTGAGCTACTAAAGGAAAGCCATGATGTCTTTGCATGGCGAGTAAAGGATATGAAGGGGATCAAGGAAGAGGTCGTTGTCCACAGGTTGGAGGTTACCCGACCATGAAGTACAAAGCACAGAAATTGAGAAGCTTCGCTCGTGACAAAGAGGAGGCAATAAAACTTGAGGTACAAAAGCTTTTGAGTGCATGTATCATCAAGGAAGCTACACATACTACCTGGCTAGCTAATGTGGTCATGGTGAAAAAATCTAATGGCAAGTGGAGAATGTGCATCGACTTCACCAACTTGAATCTGGCCTGCCCCAAAGATAGTTACCCCCTGCCTCGTATTGACAAGCTAGTCGACTCTATAGCTGGGCACAACACTCTGAGCTTCCTCGATGCCTATTCAGGTTATCATCAGATCAAGATGCACGAGGATGATATGGTGAAGACGGCTTTTCAAGCTGCTGGGGGCATTTATTGCTACAACATGATGCTGTTCGGGTTAAAAAATGCAGGAGCGACCTACCAAAGGATGGTGAACAAGGTCTTTGCCTCACAAATTGGACGAAACATGAAAACAAAGGCCGGACGTCACGTGGTCGACCTAAAGGAAACGTTCGCCAATTTACGAGCAAACGACATGAAGCTTAACCCGAGCAAATGTGTATTTGGAGTAGCAGCTGGAAAATTCCTTGGTTTTATGGTGTCACAGCGAGAAATTGAGGCAAATCCTGAGAAGATTAAGGCGTTG
This sequence comes from Adenophora triphylla var. japonica, assembly GCA_022495995.1. Lineage (NCBI taxonomy): Eukaryota > Viridiplantae > Streptophyta > Magnoliopsida > Asterales > Campanulaceae > Adenophora > Adenophora triphylla. Next base: position 80,588 of record JAFEMH010004950.1, on the reverse strand, counting down.
GTCGACATGCAAGAGCCCACAAGTATCAAGGAGATTCAGTGACTTAATTGTAGGGTGGCAGCCCTAGGTCGTTTTATCGCCAAGTAGGCAGAAAGATCTCTCCCCTTCTTCAAATCACTGAGGGGGACGAAAAATTTTGAGTGGACGGCCGAATGTCATTCGTCGTTCCAACAGCTCAAAGAGTATCTAGCTACCCCCCCCCCCTTTATTGAGCAGCCCGACTGTTGGGGAGACTTTGTTCGTGTATCTATCTGTGGGAGATCAATCAGTGGCAGCTGTCCTGGTTCGAGAAGAAAAGGGGCTTTAGAAGCCCGTGTATTATGTTAGCAAGGCTCTATCAGATGTTGAAGGCAGATACTACAATGCAGAAAAGGTCGCATATGCCTTGGTCGTAGCTTCAAGGAAGCTACGAGCTTATTTTCTAGCTCACCCTATTGTTGTGCTCACAAATGCACCCCTGAGAAAGATCTTACATAAGCCGGAGAGTTCAGGTCGCTTACTCAACTGGTCAATTGCTCTTACAGAATTCGACATCGAGTATCGACCTCGAAAGGCATTGAAGGCTCAAGCCTTGGCAGACTTCCTGGTCGAGCTGACGTTCACTAAGGAGGATAGCGAGGTACGAGCTCAGAAAGAGAAAGCTAAAGGGAAGGAAACAGAGGTCCAGCCCGTCATTAGTCTACCCGAGGATTGCTGGAAGGTGTACTCCGACGGGTCAGCAACAAGAAATGTTAGTGGAGCTGGGATAGTATTGATCGAGCCAGAATCAGGGACGGTCTACAAGGAAGCATTGAGGTTCAAGTTTGAAGCCTCCAATAACCAGGCAGAGTACGAAGCATTGGTCGCAGCCATCGAGTACGCCAAATGTTTTGGGGCGACCAAGATTGTGGCATATTGTGATTCCCAACTAATAGTCAACCAGGTCAGAGGAGAATACGAGGTGCCGAACTCTACTTTAGTCAAATACGGAGACCTGATGAAAGAACTGATAAAAGACTTTGAGTTTTGGGAAATTCAGAGGATTGGTCGAGAAGACAACGAATTGGCCGACCTACTCTCGAAGCTGGCTACTTCAGAGGAAACACATGAGGAACCTATCTCCTACCTCGAGCATCCAGCGTATGAAAGGGTCCAAATTCAGTGCGTGGAAGACACCTTGAGAAATTGGGTTTATGACAAGTGTTGGATCGAGGAAATGAAGGCATACTTGGAGAAGGGCGAGCTCCTTGAGGACGAGAAAGCAGCTCGAGCCATCAAGAAGAAGGCTCCGAGATACGTTATTCAAGGAGACCTGCTATTCAGGAGATCATACACTAAGCCATTGTTGAGATGCATTCACCCCCAAGAAATCACTCAGTTGATGCACGAGGTGCATAGTGGAGTTTGTGGTGGACACCCGGGGGCCAGGACTTTGGCTGACAAGCTGATTACGTTGGGTTATTACTGGCCACACATGAGAGCTGATGCACACGACTTCGTGCAGCAATGCGACCAGTGTCAAAGGTTTGCCAACCTACCTCATTTGTCTACGACTGAACAAACTCCGGTGATCGCTGCTTGGCCATTTGATATGTGGGGCGTCGATTTGATTGGACCCTTCCCCCCCGCCCGTGGAAACTGCAAGTATGTGATCGTTGCTATAGATTATTTTATGAAGTGGGTCGAAGCAAAGCCACTAGATCGTATTACAGAGGAAAACGCCATCAACTTCATTCATGACTTCATTTGGTGCCGTTTTGGGATACCTCGAGCTATTGTGTCGGACAACGGGCTACAATTCTCCCGGGCTTTCGAAGAGGAAATGAATCGAGTAGGGGTTAAACATTGGCAGTCATCTGTAGCTTACCCTCAAGGCAACGGCCAGGCCGAGGCTGCAAACAAGCTCGTTCTATCTGCACTCAAGACGGGTTTGGTTGGTCGACGTAGCAATTGGTTGGACGAACTCCCCCTTGCTCTTTGGGCAGTTCGTACAACCACTCGGGGGCCTACGGGGGAAACCCCATTCGCTCTTACATATGGATCAGAGGCCATGGCACCGGCCGAGCTGCGCTTTCCTACTGCCAGAGTAGTCTTCTTCGACCAAGAGCAAAATGATACCAACAGATTGATCGACCTGGATCTGATTGACGAGAAGCAAGATACGGCTTATCTGCGAATGGTCAACTACAAACAGAGGACCAAGAATTATCATGACAAGAAGGTGAAGACAAGATCCTTCCAAGTAGGCGACCACGTGCTAAGGAAAATCGAGGCGACAGGAAGAAGAACTCTGCAAAACAAGTTATCTCCCAACTGGGAAGGTCCCTACGTTGTTACTCGAATTATCAAGGAAGGAACTTACATGATCGCCCATCCAGGTGGTGAGGAATTGAAGCACCCGTGGCATGCTACTCACCTTATCAAATATTACTTCTAGTTCAGTTTTCCAGCTTTAGAGTTAGTTCAGTTTTCAGTTTTCAGTTGTTATAGTTCTATGACGTCGGACGGATATTTGACCTAGTCAAATATATTAATTATCTTTGAATTTTAATTAGTATTTTAGGATTTAATTTGTTTTAGTTTTTATTTTATTTCTTATTTTCGTCATTATTTTTAGTAGGTTGATTAGAGATGGTTTTAGAGTAGATTTTGAGTTGATTTACTAGTTTTTGAGTCCTATTAAGTTACCATATAGGTTAGGAGTAATTCTAGAAGGTTTAGGAGTGTTTTTCAAGTTTTATGGACACTATAAAATAGGCCTAAAGTTGTAATCCGAATTTAGACTATTTTTGATTAATAAAAATAATTGCTTTGCAATTTGGGGTTTTAAACCTTTAAGTCTTTATTGACGATTCATTGCAGAAGATTTTGATTTCGATCAAGCCTTGTTACTATTTCGCTGCGTTACTTTACATCATTTTGTGGATCGATGGGAGGAGGAACCCAAGTAGGACGGCCAGCTTCCGTGTCATTGGAAGCAATCATGCTCAAGGCATTGTCCGAGAAAGCCACCAAATAATGAAGAGACCGGGCGGCCTCATCATAAGAATCTTGGCTTATCAGTCTGGCCAACTTCTCCAGATCAATGCCGACGGACGTGTCCGCCATAATCCTCCGGGCCAGATGCAGGTACCCGTCTGAGTACATAGTGGCCGTCTCCTCGGTCAAATCATCCATGAAGGCCGGGCTAGCCCTTATATTCAGAAAGGGCATCTTCAATTCGAGAAGGCAAACTAGCCTCCAACTCTTTATACCGGGCATCAGCTACCTCGGCATTAGTCTTCAGCTCAGCTTGGAGCTTCTCAATCTCGGCCTGCCCGGCCCTAGCTACCTCATCAGCCTTGGCTTGAGCCTCCGCGGTCGCCTTCTCGGCTTCAGCTTTGGCCGCCCTCTCGGCCTCCAGATCTTCTCGAAGGGTCTTCATTAGTGTAGCAGCCTAGGCCATGTCGACCTCACCCTTCTCCACTTGCTTCTTCAGCTTGTCGGCCTGCTCGTCACGCCTTTTGTCTAGGGCCTCAGTAGCTTTAGATTTGATGGCCTCATAGGCCGTGATGGAAACAAGTTGCACACATAAGAAAAGAAAAAACGATCAACAAAAGACAAGTATAAAAGATAACCGAAGAAGGAAAGACGAGGAAACATACCTCGCCCAATAGGAGCCCCCTCCTATTGATGAGATGATCGGGGGATGGTCTGGACGCGATGAGCTGATCGACGTAGTCCTGATCAAAAGATCTGTCGATGACCGCCCGACTAGCCGTCAGAGTTGGACCCTTAAGGGAAAGGAAGTCAATGCCCTTAAACATAGGTGCCTCCTTAGCCTCCTGCACAAACTATTCGGCATCATCATATGTCTTTATATGCCGAGCAGAAAGTGCGATCGAGGAAGTTGAGGTCGCCTTCTTTGATGGGTCGGCCAACTCAGTCTCCCTTGGCTGTTTAGGCGTTGGGGTCTTCTCCCTGGCAATCTCCTCCTCGGCTCGAGCATGGCCGGCATTGAAAGCCTCCTCACCTTGAGAAGTTCTCTGGGAAATCTCTTCCTCCACTTGGGCAGCCTGCCCGTCATGGGTCTCCTCAGCCTCTTCATCGGTGCCCCCCACCGGTTTTAGAGGTAACGCCGTTGCCTCCTTTGTAGACAGGATCACTTGACGATGAGTGACCTCAGCTTGTCTCTTGGCTTGAGTCGAGATACGAGACTCCCTCCTCTTCATCTTCATTACTACATGGGGGTCAAGCTTGTTTTGAGACATCTCTAGCTCTTGCTCAGCAGTCAACTCTGCAAAGACAAGAAGGAAGCAATTAGAACATATGATGAGGAAAGATAGTAAAGCAATGCAGAAAATTCACAAGTATGAAAGATAGGAAAGGTGGAAAAATTACAGCCGACGACGCCCATCTTGGTTAGAACTGGTCGTCGTTAAGCTTGCAAAAATCGCAGTTGGCATGAAACTTGAACCCCGGATGTATCCTCCAGTGGGGAAACCTATTCCCCCTAACGACGAGAACGAGGGGCTCTATCCCATTCATAGGTCCAGGCATAATGCCAGCTTGAACATAATACTTGGGTCACTCTCCAAGGTAAACCAACACAAGGTGCCTACCTCGACAAACTATTTTAACCTCTTAATCAGTGGGGCACTCCACTCAGGCCTCCACACCTCCTGGGGCACACGAGAGCTCCGAGGGAACGACAAATTCCCATCCTTGTCGGCTCTCCACACGAATGACGTGGTTATTCCACCCGGCCACCTTACTTGACATGGGGTAAATGAGCTTTGGCTGGTTTGGGTCACTTTTGATCACTATCAGTCTCGAGTCAGATTTGTAATTGACTGTGAAGAAATGGTGGAAGGCCGATTGGCAGGGTTCGAAGCCTAGACTACGACATAAAACAATGAAGCTTATAAGGAACCTCACGGCATTCGGCCCCAACATGGCCGGGACGGCCTGCATGTCCTCAAGGAACTCATTAATGAACGGGTCCAAAGGGAGACAAAGGCCTAATTGAAATTGCTTAAAGAAGAAATGAACGTGGTTCAGGGGGTAGTAGAAATCATTTACAGATTGCTCGGTTTTGACCTTTTCAAAGGGGAAATAACTGAGCCTATATTCCTCCCTCGGCACCCCATACTTGCTATGAATTTCCTCTATCAGAGGCTCAACGCCCTTAATTAGTTTTGCCTTAGGGGTATACACCCTACCTCGGCCAGATCTACCCCGACCTCGTCCTTGGCCTCCAAAATGGGTCTCCTCGTCAAAGGCATCTACAATATTCCCCGAGGTTGAAGGACCAGTTTGACGGGCAGCACCACTTCCTCTTCTCTTCATATCTACATAATGAAACGACAAAGGATCAGAAAAGTGGCCAAGGCAAATGAAGGACGAGGAAGAGGAAGAACATCCCTCCTCGTCATATGATCTAAAGCCAAGGAGGGGACCTTACCCAGCAATGGAGGACGCTCTAGGTGGTCTGATGCCAAGTAATGGAGATTGATGTGGTTGATGATCTCGGTCCAACCCTGGAACACTACAATATTGGGGGACCCCACATCCACTCGGTCAATTATGAACTGACCGGGATATCGTACGTCCATTCTAGGGCTTTGGTATCTTGTTAGTATCTCTCCTATCTCTCCCAAACTCACTATCAGCCATGGACCGTCAGTTCGACGATAAACCCTAAGATTCCAGGTATGGTAGCCATATAAGGAGTTGGGATTACTCCTCCATGTTCTTGCCATCTCTAAATATGAGGGAGACACATATGGTTCAAGAACAAATTCAAGAATAAACTCAAGAAGAAATTCAAGAAAAGATTGAAATCAGAAGCAACAATGGCGGTTTCTCCTAAAAAACCCACCAAGAACACTATCCAAAAACCCAGAACTCAAGATAAATGCAAAAATTAGTAAATGGAGAAGAAATTATACCTTTAATCGAAGTTGGATGAAGAACAAACGGATGAAATCAAGCACGATCGAATGAAAGCAAGCACGAAATCAAGAACACGAATGGTTTTTCAAACCTTGTTATTTCGCTCCTAATCTCCAACAGTGATAAAAGAATAAATTTGTAAAGGGTTTTTGATGTGGTGGATTTTGTATACATTATTTCCCTCTTTTTCTTATGTATTTTCATTCATTTTGATGTACTTTGGCTAGTTTTTGATGTAATTGGGGCTTTATTTTCCATTTGAGCTTTTATTGTAATCCGGGGGTAAAATAGTTGTGTTTAGTAGTTATTTTTCCGGATGTAATTTTGGTGTTTCAAAGTTATGCCCCGAGTATAAAATTTAGTAAAGTCAAAGTCAGCAAAGCGGAAGATAGTGACCAAATTGCAAGAGGATGAAATTGCAGTGACCGAAATTGAAAGAAAAGAAAGTGGAATTGATGTGCACGTGTGAGTGTGCTGGATGGAAGGAGTATGTGTTTTATTTGGAAACTAAAATATTGTTCCAAGTTGGTCACACAAGGGAACTAAGGAACTTCACGTGGACCGAAGACAAAAAAAACGTTGACCGAGGCAAAAATTGGCATGGACTGGCGTGGAAGAAGGAGTAATAGTATTATTATTTTTATTATTATTAAATATATTTCTTTTCCTTTTTCTTTATGGTTTCCCATTAGGTTTTTATTATTAGTTGGAACAAGTATAAATACTTGTTTCAACTACGGTTAGGTTAGACTTTTTATTATTATTTCTTAGAGTTTTTAGCAACTTTATGGAGAACTAAACTCTTTGCTTCGGATTTGGATCCCGAACCGTTTGTTTAATTCATTGAGGTATTGATTTCTTTATTTCTGAATCCCTATTCATAGTTTTACTTGTTTTAAATTGATTATTTGCTAGTTTAATCTTAAGTACGTGTCGATTAGGGTTTTTCACAAGTAGCATCTTTGAAGATTTATGCACGTGTCGTGGTAAATTAAAAAGGGGTAAAACTAGATTTTGATCTATTTGCAAAAGAATAGTGAAATTCTTGATCTTAATTTCTTAAAGCTTTATCAATCAATATTGTGAATCTAGGCTTTGTGTCGGTTAGGTTTAGGTATTGATTAGGGGAATAGGTGAGTGTGTCACCGCTTATAACCATTAATAAGAAAGAAATAGGGGTTGAAATATATTCCGGATCAAGTGAATAGGGAGAAAGGGAGAGAAATTGTGCCAATGATATTGAATTGATAAACGGGGACGGAGACAAATCTGAAGTGTTTCCCGTTAATTGTTTACAACTTAGTTTTCTTAATTTTTGTTTTAGGAATTTAATTAAAATCAAACAAAACCCCCAATCTTGTCAAGTGACAATTGTGTAATCAAATAACCGTTCTTCAGTGGATCGACCCTGGACTTGTCCTAGCTACAGTTTTTGTAGCCGAGTATAGTCTTGGAAATTAATTAATTTGTAGGCGTGCGACTTTAGACCTATCAAATTTTGGCGCCGTTGCCGGGGAGCAGCTCCAGTCAGCAAGGTCCTTGGGACTACCATTTCAGGCCGCCTCAGTAGCTCCGAGAGGTATCCCTACCCCTATCTTTCTTATGTTATACTGTTGTGATGCATAGGGGACTATGCAAGATTTAGGGAGGGGGTGGGGTGTATGTTGGTTGTTGTATATGTTGTTTTCGTTTTTGAAAAAAAAAAAAAAAAAAAAAAAAAAAGAAAAAAAAAAAAAAAGAAAAGAGAGGCTAAGTGAAAACCCGAGAGGGCACTTAGGCAAAAGGAGAGGGTGTGTAAAAAAAAAAAAAGATGAAAAAAAAAAAAGAAGAAAAATGAAAAAAACAAATGAGAGTCTAGGTGAAAACCGGAAACGGCATCTAGGAAAAAAAAAGGTGAGTGAGTGAAACACTTTTTATTCTTTATATCACCGGAGTTGGAGCATAAGGGAGGATTGGAGCGTAGGGTAGGATTGATCACTATTGGCGTAGGAGGTTTGGTTTAGAGGCGTTAGGTTAGAAAATCCTCGTTCTTTTCTGGAGATATAAGGGGGAATAGGTGTTTTGTTACGAGGTAAAGTTTTGTGATTAATTATAAATCATACCGAAAACTTTAGTTTATGAGGGAGATTGTAGTGTGAGATAAGCGTGGGGAAAATTAGGACATCTTTAGTTCCCCTTGGCTTTTTGATGTGTGGGCCTTAGCTTGGATATCCCGTTTTTGCATATTTGGAGTTGGGGTCGAGCTAAGGCCATTGATACCCTTGTATTGTTTTGGAGTGATAAGGAGCGGAGTCTCATTCTCCGATTACGTTGATTGACTTGTTTGAGTTGGTTGATTTTTGATTGGTGGTTTAGAGGAGATTAGGGGTCAATTTCTCCCATGCTACGCTGATTAGACCGGTGCTTAGAGTGGGGTTAGGATATTACTCAGGGACGAGTAATGGTCTAAGCGTGGGGAATTTTGATGTGGTGGATTTTGTATACATTATTTCCCTCTTTTTCTTATGTATTTTCATTCATTTTGATGTACTTTGGCTAGTTTTTGATGTAATTGGGGCTTTATTTTCCATTTGAGCTTTTATTGTAATCCGGGGGTAAAATAGTTGTGTTTAGTAGTTATTTTTCCGGATGTAATTTTGGTGTTTCAAAGTTATGCCCCGAGTATAAAATTTAGTAAAGTCAAAGTCAGCAAAGCGGAAGATAGTGACCAAATTGCAAGAGGATGAAATTGCAGTGACCGAAATTGAAAGAAAAGAAAGTGGAATTGATGTGCACGTGTGAGTGTGCTGGATGGAAGGAGTATGTGTTTTATTTGGAAACTAAAATATTGTTCCAAGTTGGTCACACAAGGGAACTAAGGAACTTCACGTGGACCGAAGACAAAAAAAACGTTGACCGAGGCAAAAATTGGCATGGACTGGCGTGGAAGAAGGAGTAATAGTATTATTATTTTTATTATTATTAAATATATTTCTTTTCCTTTTTCTTTATGGTTTCCCATTAGGTTTTTATTATTAGTTGGAACAAGTATAAATACTTGTTTCAACTACGCTTTAGGGTTAGACTTTTTATTATTATTCCTTAGAGTTTTTAGCAACTTTATGGAGAACTAAACTCTTTCTTGGATTTGGATCCCGAACCGTTTGTTTAATTCATTGAGGTATTGATTTCTTTATTTCTGAATCCCTATTCATAGTTTTACTTGTTTTAAATTGATTATTTGCTAGTTTAATCTTAAGTCTGTGTCAGATTAGGGTTTTTCACAAGTAGCATCTTTGAAGATTTATGCACGTGTCGTGGTAAATTAAAAAGGGGGTAAAACTAGATTTTGATCTATTTGCAAAAGAATAGTGAAATTCTTGATCTTAATTTCTTAAAGCTTTATCAATCAATATTGTGAATCTAGACTGTGTCAGTTAGGTTTAGGTATTGATTAGGGGAATAGGTGAGTGTGTCACTGCTTATAACCATTAATAAGAAAGAAATAGGGGTTGAAATATATTCCGGATCAAGTGAATAGGGAGAAAGGGAGAGAAATTGTGCCAATGATATTGAATTGATAAACGGGGACGGAGACAAATCTGAAGTGTTTCCCGTTAATTGTTTACAACTTAGTTTTCTTAATTTTTGTTTTAGGAATTTAATTAAAATCAAACAAAACCCCCAATCTTGTCAAGTGACAATTGTGTAATCAAATAACCGTTCTTCAGTGGATCGACCCTGGACTTGTCCTAGCTACAGTTTTTGTAGCCGAGTATAGTCTTGGAAATTAATTAATTTGTAGGCGTGCGACTTTAGACCTATCAGTTTTGTTTATATACCCAAGCAAGAAACGGGTATGGGTCGAATCCGGGTAAAGGCGTCGTCCTTTCCTATCACATTAAATGCAATGGTGAGTTTCCAAGGGGAATGTTAGTCATCGTGCGGTGTGCCCCATCATTGTACTATTAACCGACGGATAATGAAGCATCACTTGCCACATGGAAAACACGTTCGAATTCGTTTAAGACCAAGGTAGAGCACTACTTCCTCCTCGGCATAACCAAGCTAGAAAGTCGGGGGCCACTGAACGGTATAAACCAAGGTACGAACGTGGATCCGTGGCCGGACAAGGCCCAATGGATTGGGCCCAAAATATAATCCATACAAGTCACTATTATGACAAAGGGAGTGGGCCTACCCTACCTTTGCTCATTTTGCCTCCTCGTCATTCCCCTATGTCGACCTGGACATAGCAGGCGTATAATGACCAAGGCCCAATAACAAGGATGCCGACGAGGCACTACCGTCAATGCCGAGGAAGGCCTCCCTCCAAGGCCGAGCAAGGCTCCCCTTGACGACGAGGAGCCCCTCCTCAGTTATCAATTAAACATAAATGGGCTTCCCCATTATTATTTCTCTCTTCCTCGGTAATGATCTAAGCCGACCAGGCCCTACAAGCCGAGGAAGCCCCTCACCGGCGCACGTGCAGATTGCAGTTTATTCAATCCTACTCAAATTTGGATTGTGAACAGTTATATTCCTCTTAGGATTATAACCATATCTCACAAGGTTCCTTATTCAGCAAGGATTCAACATTTATAATCCTCCTGGGATTAATATCTTATCCATATGCAATCCTATCCAACATGGATTATATATTGCTATGCCTATATATACAAGCCATAATTCACCTATTTTAGTATGCAATCTTTTAATTCTAAACTCTTGTCAATTGATTTCTCTATATACAACACAAATACTTACTCTCATGCCGGAGGGCCTTCGCCGGTGAAGCCCCGACTAAGTTTACGTGTTTGTTCATCATTTTCAGGCTATTCAATCGCCAGGATACAACCTGTTGCTTGATTTGAGCTGATCCGAACGTTTTTGGCATCATCATTCTTTATTCTCTCACTCGTCTCGTTGGGATTTCGTTTCACCCTTCTTCTTGGGCTTTTCTTCCATTATTTCCAAGTTAAATTAGATGTGCTTTCAAGCTTAATTTATTTTTTGATGATATTTCAAGTTGGGAGATGTGCTTTCAAGCTTAATTTATTTTTCGATGATATTTCAAGTTGGGAGACAAATAGAGAGATCGAACCATAGCGCTTATTGAGGGTGAAACTTGGTTTTACCATTAAGTCACTCCTTCACGACAACTTAATTATCAAGTTTATTTTTATTTATTTATGGAAATATATTTAAGTAAATTATTTGCAATTATTTTTAAATTATTTGAATTTATCACTAAAATTTTGATAAATATTTCTCTAAATCCTTAGCAATATTACAAAATTTATTGCATTATTTTCGGAATTATTTTGCAATCACACCTCATCCCTATGTAAATACCAAACTTATTTGTCCAATCCCGAAAATCAGTACTCTATATTATAATTTTCTCCAAGTCCCATTTATAATTTAATTAAATTTTGAATTCAATCCTTTAATACTCCCCGTGTCAAATCTGAAAAGGCACAAAGTTGATATTGCACGAGAATTAAAAAAAGTGTATATTGAATTAAGTGGTGTGAGTGATTTTTTTTCCAAAATATAGCTTTTTAAAAATTTATTTACCAAAATAACATTTTCAAAAACTTAAATACCAAACTAGCACTTTCCACTTGAATTTCGGAATTGGTAATTCCGGAATAATGTAATCCGGAATTACCAATTCCGGATTCCAATTTTTTTCAAAGCGAATTAACAAAAAAAAAAAAAAACTGTAAAAAGCGAGCAATCGCGCGATATAATTGGGGCGATCGCTCCGAATGTAATCCGAAATTACCAATTTCGAAATCCCTTTTTTTCTTATTTAATTATTTAATTCTTCTTTTCTTCTTTTCTCTTCTCTTCTTTCTTTCTTTCTTTATATATATATATATATATATATATATATATATATATTATTTATATATATAAAATAATAAATTAGAAAGAGGAAGTCCCCTTAAAGGTCCTCTCTTCCCTTTTTTTTTTTTTTTGTTAATCTCGGTTTTGAAAAAAAAAAAAATTGAATCTGAAATTGGTAATTCCGGATTTCATTATTCCGGAATTACCAATTTTGGAATTCAAGTGGAAAGTGCTAGTTTGGTATTTAAGTTTTTGAAAATGTTATTTTGGTATATAAATTTTTAAAAAGCTATATTTTGAAAAAAAAATCGGTGTGAGTATGAAAATTGAGATATGAGAGAGAAAGTGATATAGAAAATAATAAGTAAATAGTTATTGTAATTATGACAAGTGAATCATATGAATAAAGAAGTTTTTAAGAAATTTCATTTTAGTTGTGTGCCTTTTTAAATATGACACCCAAAATATAAATTTATGTCTTTTCGATTAGAATAGGGGGAGTATATTTTAGCGAGTGAATTGATTCAACTTTAAGAAAAGTCTAGTTATCAATTATAAATTATAAAGGGGAAATTGCGTTTTTGGTCCCAAAGTTTAGGGGGTATTCCTAAAATGAATCTCATTCTATCACTTATTATAATATAGGGTTAAAAGTTTATATTTTGTTAATATTTTAGAGTTTTAAACCAAATTTGTTAGGAAAATTCGTTAAATAATCACGTGCAAGTCACGTATCATTTAACGAATGATTTTTTTTTTACACAAATTCATTTGTTGTTGTTTTAATGCAAATTAAATGAAAGTAAATTAACCATATAGTCACTAAAATGATTTATAACTTTATAATATTCCCGAAATACCCTTATACCCCAAACAAAACATTACCCCTCTATCTCTCACACACACACACACTTTGTCTCTCTCTCTCACTCTCTCTCTCTAGCTTTCTCTCTCTACCCCCATCTTCTTACTCATCTTCCAATCCACCCACCTCCATCAGTTCACCAAGCATCATCCCCCAACTTCCACCCTCCAATCCCCTCTCACCACCCCAACCCTACCCACCGCGACCGCCTTTCGCATTTAACGGGGGATAGATAAACACAACTATATATGAAAAGAATAATACTCCCTGCAGTCTCAAATTTATTTGAAAGTTTTTAAATTTCATCTAAACTTATAAAACAATGCCCCTTTTTTTTCATCATGATTTTGCATTTCTATTCGCAAATGCAAGTCAAAACTAAAAGCAAAATATCATTATTTGCTAGAACAAAGTTGTTGGAACAAAATTGATTAGATACAATTTCAATTTTTCATTTGATTCAACTAAGATTTGGGCAGTAATAATTCAGATCCTAAATAGGCCGGAGATCGAACAGTAGAATACCCAGCTATCGGCGACACCAGAGACCAACAAGCTTACATCATTGGCGATACCCCACCCCAACCATACGAGATCAACGGAAAAAGAATTACAACCACAATGTCGCCAACTCACTCCCTTGATAGTTTCCCCGTAATAGCCATTATCCGAGTTTGAGAGACAGCGGAGGTTGAGTTTAGCGGAGGATGAAAGGAAAGAGTTTGGAGAGATGGGTGGGGTGGGGTTGTCGAGTTGAGGACGAAGGAATGGAGATAGAGATATAGAGAGAAAGACGGGGGCGGTGGGTAGGGTTGGGGTGGCGAGAAAGGAGTGGAGGGTGGAGGTGAGGGGTGATATTGGGGAAGCTGATGGAGGTGGGTGGATTGAAAATGAGGAAGATGATGGGGGTAAAGAGAGAAAGTTAAAGAGAGAGAGAGAGAGAGAGAGAGAGAGAGAGAGAGACTAAGTGTGTGTGTGACATGAGAGAGGAGGGGTAAGGTTTTGTTTGGAGTAAAAGGGTATTTCTGAAATTTTATAAAGTTATAAATCATTTGAGTGAGCATATGGTTAATTTATTTTCATTTAATTTGCATTAAAACAACAACGAAAGAATTTGTGTTAAAAAAACATCTTCCGTTAAATGACATGTGACTTGCACGTGAACATTTAACAAATTTTTCTAACAAAATTGATTAAAAATTCTAAAATTTTAGCTGAATATAAACTTTGGATCCTATATTGTAATTAGTAAGACAACGGGGCCTATCTTAGAAACACCCCCTAAATTTTGGGGACCAATGCAATTTCCCCATTCTACAACTGATTATTAATATACCATTAAAAACAATAATAATAAAATATTTTAAATTTTCCTTTAAATAAGTTTTACTTAAATTAATAATTTTAAATTAATAATTAAAAAGTGGGAGTATTTATAAAACGAGATAAGTAATAAAAAGTTTAATTTACAGTATCAAATATTTTGCTCATTTCCTGACAGGAGAGAATAAGGATGACAGCCGTAAGAAAACGACTGCACGTATAAGAGGCCTCGTCCCAAGTCCAGCCAACCAACCAACCAACCATATAAAAGAAATCATATCAATTGGACCAAAGGTCTCCTGGTCTGATGGTATTGTAGTGGCTTCCCTTCGAAGAGGTCACGTGTTCGATTAAGCAATCTGTGGTTTAATTCTTTCACCAGGGTTTCAGGCCTGCAGCCCAGACATCCGTGCGATTAAGGACACGTGCAGGGCTTGTACCCTCGGTGTGGGGAGTTCGAATCTTGGCAGGAGCAGCTGGAGCAGCCAAATGGTGTTGTAAGAGTGATGTAAGTGCCACTTTGGCAGGAGCGTGAGCGGCCATTTGGTGATGTAATAGTGATGCGCCTTGTAGGAGGGCTCCTAGCCTGCAGTATAAGGGTGTGCCACCCCGGCTGCATAGACATCCCGCGATTTACCTCCGCCAAGGTATCTTGAGGGCCGCAGACTCAGTGGTCAGGATTAGTCCCCCGAAGGCGGGAACCTGGATATCAAAAAAAAAAAAAAAAAAAAAAAAAAAAAAAAAGAAATCATATCAATTGGAACTCGTGAAATGGCTTCTGGCTGGCACCCATTATCGTGACTCCGTATTAGTATGGATAATATTATGTGCACAATATATTCACAAAAATTTATTTATAAAATTTTAAATGTAATAATATTGGTGTTTTTAATTAGATTGTATCGATCAACTATCGATACAATAAATAAAATATCGTTAATTCATTTTATAAGTAAAATTTTATAATTTTTTTTTGTGTTCCTAACATTGCTCTTGAATTCATTTTCACCATTTAAAGACCTTTTCTATTAGCTTTTAAAAAAAAAACTTTTCAATTAGGGAATCCACAAATTTTGAAGTAAACTTAATCAAATAAATAATAATTGAAATAAACTTCGAGTACATAAATTACATATTACATGATTTTTCTTTTTTAGGTAGAAACAAAAATTACATGAATAAATGTTAATTAAATGTTACTACGTACTAGGGGTGTAAATGGTTCGATTTGATTCGATTTGGACAAATTCAGAGACCAAACCGCTAGTACTCGGTTTGGAGAAATCCCAAACCAAACCGAACCATGAAAAATTTCAAACCGAACCGAACCACCTCGGTTTGGTTCGATTCGATCTCAAACCGCGGTTCCATTAAGCGGTTCAAACCGCGGGGTCCAAATCAAGTGGCCTAGACCGCGGTCCGAACCACAAACATGTCCAAACTCCAAACGTTACCTATTTATGTAAAAGACATTAAAATTACAAACCACTTTTATACATATAGATTACTACTTAACTGTTACGTGTTTTGGTAATAATATCGTAGATATATTATGTTCTTGTTATGCATCAGTTGTTGTTACATTTGGTTCAAGCTCAAACTTTCTCTCAATCCTTTATGCTTGAGGGGGTAATACCGTACTAGACAGTAAAACATATATACAAGGGTTGAAATGAACTGAGTGGTAATGGAAAGGGAGGCGAAGGAGACGAAGAGTGAGAAAGGAGGCGTTGGGGGAGTGAGGCGGAAGAACGAAGGCGCCGTTGTTGAGGAAAGAAGGCACCGTTGAGGAATGGGAGGGTTAGGAGACGAAGAGTGAGAAAGGAGGCGTTGAATGGACTGGAGAAATGAAAATTGAAAAGGGAAAGGGAGGGTTAGGTATTTTAGATTAGGGTTTGAAAAATTCAAGGGTTGAAATAAAATCAAAATAATCAACGGTTAAGAATCAATGGTTTGGTGGTTCAGCTTGATGGTTCGGTTTGGCGGTTCAGCTCGGTGGTTCGGTCTGGCGGTTCAGCTCGGTGGTTCGGTTTGGCGGTTCAGCTCGAAATGGTTTGGTTCGGTTTGATTTGGTTCGGTTTGGAGGAGTCAGACCGTAAACCAAACCGAACCGCATGGTTTATAAATTTTTGGAACCCGAGCTGAACCGTTAATCGTTAAAAATCAAATCGAACCGAGCTAAACCGCATGGCTCGATCTCAAACCGCGGTTTAAACCGAACCGCTGACACCCCTACTACGTACTAAGATTAATCTTTAAAAAATTTTAAGGTTAATTTATGGTGACACGTGATAAATTTCATATTTTCTTTTTAATTTAATTTAAAATAAGTATTGCATTCTATTTTCTAAATTGATAAATAATTTTAGTTCAATTTATTGCGCTTTAAGTGATGTGCAAATTGAAAAATATTATTTAAATAGTAGTATACTAATTTTTTAAAAACTATATTAAATAAAATACTCCCTCCGTCTCAATAAGTGCTTCACCCTTTTGGGTGGGCATGCAAATTATGAAAATGAGAGGGAAAAAAAAATATTATGAGTGTAATTTGAAAATAGGAGAGAGAATTAGTGGAGGGAATAATAAATTATAATGGTGTTGTGAGTATTAAAATAATGTAGGAGAGAGAATGAGTGGAGAAAATAGTAAAGATTCTTTGCCAAAAAAAAGGAAATGTGAAGCTTTTAACGGGACTCCTTTTTGGATAATTAGTGAAGTTTTTATTGGGACGGAGGAAGTAATATTTTTAGAGCAAATGAATTATAATAGAGTTGGTCTTATAAAAAACTAGTTTTTTCTTAAGATAAGGAAAAACGTGTTTTCAAAATAAACGGTGGCAATTTTGTAATTACTGGCAACCATGTTTAAAATAAACGGTGGCATTTTCGTAATTAATGGTTCCCCCGTTTATGCCGGTGCTTTGTTTAACAAGCGCCGGTGTGACAAGTGCCGGTGCATATGTAACAAAGTGCCGGCGAAAAAGTTTCAGTGCGGTTTAACAAAGTGCCAGCCAGAACCCAGTGCTGGCACTTTGTTAATGAAACCGACACTTTTACACGTGGCACTTTTAAATACATTTAACCCTGGCACTCTTCACACTGGCACTCTGTTACACTAACACTGGCACTTTGTTACACTAATATTTTCTTTGGCTCTCAAAAATACAAGCACCTTGGCATTCAAAAATACATGGGTGGCATTTGAAAACACATTTATTGGCACTCAAAAATGCATATACGGCACTCAAAAACACCGATAATTATTTTTCTTTGATATTCAAAAAAAACATGAACTGGCATTCAAAAACATGGATCGACATTCAAAATTACAAGAGCGGCATTCAAAAAATACATTGACACTCGCCTACACACTTACTGGCACTCTATTATACACTAATCGGCACTCCAAAATATATGGATCGGCACTCCAAAACACATACACCGGCATCTAATTACCCACCCACCAATGCATCAAATTCTCAAACTGGTACTCAAATATTTATAAACTGGCATTTCAAAACTAGAGAACTGGCATTCAAAAACCAGAGCACTGGCGTCCAATTTATTGCTGTAGCCTTCCTCACAATTCCTTCATCCTTCCACAACGCACCAGATCAAATCCCCCCAACCCCTTCGTCCTTCCACAACGCACCATTACCCTCACCGTTGCAACCTTCATCAACCCAATTCCTCAACCCCCACACGGTCCTCACCTCTCACCTCTCTTCAACCCGTTCCCCGGCGACCCTCAACCTCCTCACCGGTAGAAGCTCAATTCCCCTCAATCGCCCATCTCTGTGTTTCTCCCTCCAACAACCGATTTCTTCTCCTGTTCCGGACACCGTGTCTCTAACCCAAAACCACGACCTAACTCCAATCTCCATCTCCTCGTCGTTCTCTTCTGTCTACCCAAAGCCGCTCACACCATTTCCCCGGCTTCCAGAGTTCAATTCCGTTCAATACAGTCCTATTTTCAATTTCTCTGTCTAAATTCTTGATATGAACGGTGATGAAGCGGCGGTTGTTGATGGTAGCCGGAGAAGACGGTGGGGGAGGTTGCCAGTGAATGGGTTTTGGATAGGGGAGACATCGCCGGTGATGGCGATTGAAATTGGTGAATTGCGTTGAGAGAGAGAGAGGCTACGGGTAGAAAGAGAGAGAGAGCTGGGTTAACGGTAAAACACGTTTTTTGTTAAGTTAACAAAAAACGCATTTTTTATAAGTTTTTGACATTATAATATGCAAAAGATTTAAAACTCCGATTTTGTACTTGCACAGTTGCACTAGAGGAGCCATGACCCTCAGGCCCGTAACGTTAAATTTAGCAAACAAACATAGAAACGGACAAGATAGTAGTGGGCCACTCTAACAAACTAAGTACGTTGGAATAGGTCGAAACCATACCTAAAGATGCAGAACCGGTCGGAGGTGGTTGATACATAAAATTGAAATACTAGTCCCCATGCATTTATCTAGACGTGGTCCACATTTGTCTTCACACTGCAAGCCAATTTTTGTACTCCTCCACCAATTTTTCACATATACTATTAACTAAGAAAAATAATTAATTTATATTAAATAGATTAAATTATTTTTGAATATTTTAAGTACATAAATAATTTAATGTTATTATACTGATAGTTATCTAATCATAAATAAGAATAATTTAGGCAAATTGTATCAAAATTTTATGAAAAATTACAAAATTGTAAATATTCTAGAATTAAAAATTCTTGACTAAAATTGCAATTATTTTGAGACGGAGAAAGTAAGGTTTTATTAATTTTAATTACTTCGTATTCATGGCAACCTTACTTATAAACCTTTTAAAGAGATTTATTCAAGCCACATCAACACTTTATACCTTCTTATTTTATAAAGTTTTAATAATATTTTTTTTCAGATTTTTTTCTCAAATAGTTTTTTTTTTTTTTAAATATATTTCTCAAAATGGCAGCCCATTTAAACTATTTGCAAAAATAACTACTTTTTAAAAATTTGCTACTAAATTTGACGAATTTATATTTTTCTCACCCAAACTCGCTACTTCTAATAGCGAATTTAAATTTGATCAATTTTACTATAACAATTATGAAAATTTGAAAAGAAAAAATTAAAATTAAAACTGTTATTTGAATTAGCGATTTCAAAGAATACTTCAAATAATACTTTGTCTTGATAAAGGAATGGTAATTTTCTGTGTCTCACATCAAATTACAAAATAATTGTTTTAATACAAAAATTATGTTGTGATAAAGGAAATTAAGAGATAGTATTATTTTTTCTGTGTCAAAATAAATATTTTGAAAAAAATTCTACTTCTTAAAAAAAAATTCCTTCATTTCAAAAATGAATATTACTTTTATCCCAAAATGAACAACCAAAAAAATATACTACCTTTTTTTGTCCAAAAAAAGAAATTATTTCTATCGTCCCAATAAATATTTTAGAAAAGAATATTACTTAATTCGTCTCCAAAATTAATGTTAGTGCCTTCTTCCCAAAATAAATAATTTTTTTACTATCATTTTCGGATAAATAAATTTTTATTGAGAACATATATTTTGGGCTAAGGAAGTAATATTCATTTTTTGGACAAAATAAGTTGTATTATTTTTTTGATTATTCATTTTGGGTTGAAAATAATATTCATTTGAAATGAAGGAAATAATTTCTTTTTAAGAAGAAGAATTGTTTTTTACAAAATAATTATTTTGATATGAAAAATAATACTACCTCTTAATTAATCTCCTTTATCATGACATAACTTTTGTATTAAAATAATTATTTTACAATTTGAGATGAGACGGAGAAGTACCATTCCCCTATGAAGACATTTAGTATTCTTTGAAATCGCTCAGCGATTTTAATTTTAATTTTTTTTTTCATAAATATCATAATAAAATTGAACAAATTGAAATTTGCTAATGGAAGTAGCGAGTTTGAGCGAGAAAAATATAAACTCCCCACATTTAGTAACGAGTTTTAAAAATAAAATTAGTTATTTTGACAAATAGTTTGGAAGGAATTGTCATTTTGAGATTTTTTTTTTAAAAAAAATTAATTATTTGAGAAAAAAAATCCTTTTCCACAACAATAAACTCTTAAAATAAGTTTTTTAGGGAAAAATTCATTAAAATTGACATTCATTTAGAGGAAAAAGAATAGAAAATGAAAATTATTTTGATATATATGATATGCTATTTTTTAAACAATTTGTACAGTTTGAAAAAAAAAAAAGGAAATAAAAACCGTCAATAAGAAAATGGCAGACTTTGAGGGGTTTATATGCATGAAGGGGTTTATATCGGGGCGGATCCAGGGTTAAAATAGAAAGGGTTAGCAAATTATATTATCCAAAATAAAGTTGAAAAATATCACAAGAGCTCACGAATATATAATTTAAATGTAAATAATAATAAATTTAAGATAAGTTTCAACTGAAAATACTAAAATTAAAATTTTCAGGCGAGTCATAAGCGTATTTGAAGTTAATAATGGCATTTTAATATAGATTTAATGCAAGAGTCTTAAGATATTAATTTTGTGTAAAAATATTTTAAAATTAATTGAATCAAAATATATAAATATATCATTTTTAGTGATAAAAAGTTATTTTCTAAAAATTTGAAGGTACTAAAAGTAAGACCACTTTCATCGGTGACTCTCCTTGTGAGAGTCACCAAAAAAAAAAAAAAAGCTTGGAAAGTCATGAATATTCACAACCTAGGTTGGCTAGTTGCCCCAAGGTTGATCCCGGTTGGGTCACCATTTAACGTTTTTTTTTTTTGTTTCACCAAATTATTTTGATTTTGTATTTATATTAATATATTTTTAAAACTAGTGTATTTTATATAATTATATAAATTAAAAAAATAAAAAATATATCAAAATTTATTTTTTTATAATTGTATAGGTAATTATTTTTAATAATTTTACGGATAATTTTAAAAATATTATTACTAATACATTATTTTAAAAAATAAAATGATAAGTATTTTAGGTAAGTTGAAGTAAAGAAAAAATAAATATTTTATTTTTAAAAGGTTGGGTTGGGTTGAGTTGGGTTGGGTCGAGGTCACTGATGAGAGTATAAATTATAAAAGGTTGAGAGTGTGTATATGAAAGTGAGAGAAATTAATATTTTATTTAAGATTGGATTGGATCGGGGTCACTGATGGAGATAGTCTAAGAACGCTCCAAAATTGAAAGGGGAATGACCCCTGTGGCATCATATTTTTATTTCCAATACTACCCCTGAACGAGGTTCAATTATTATTCTTAATAAGCAACTTGCAATTAAATTTCAGAAAATTTTGGGGAAATATGTTTCTCCATAAATTATAAAAAATTCTGTTTTTAAATATATCGACTTAGTGTTTTAAAGCCTAAACTCACTGTTTTAAGGCCTAAACTCGCTATTTTATTTTCTAGCTTAAACTCACTGTTTTAACGCCTAAACTCACTATTTTATTTTCTAGGTATTTTAAGGCCTAAACTCAATGTTTTAAGGTTTAAACTTGATATTTTTAAGGATGAAAGTGGACTTTTTATAACTTATGGAGAAACAAATTTTCCCTAAAACTTAGTCATTAAACTCTCTGTATCATAACTAATTTTATAGAGGCACTCAACCCTACTAATTCCAAAGTTAATTTTCATTTCCACCACTTAATCATTCTTTTTTGTTGTCAATTGATCAACTCAACACAAGGTTGATTTTTAAAATTTAATAAGAGGACAAGCTAATTATATAGCCTCTCTACTATTTTGCTTTAAAAGATTTAGTTCATGTACCCAAATGTTAATAAAATTATTCATATATCGCTAAAATTAAATACAACTAGTTTATGCGTCCTATTATATTAAATCTAACCCGTTAAACTATGTCACGTGCAACTCCCGTTATATTTAGCAATAATAAAATGACAAAAACTTGGGTGAGAACATGAAAACCCGTCTCACCCATGAGACGGGTCGGATTCTGACCCATCACCCGCCCAACAAAGCCAACCCGCGCCTCCGCCCAAGCTTTTTGCATATGGGCGGTCGCCCAAGCCCACATTTGCCTTAAGCCCAATCCTTCAGCCAACATAAAGTAATAGTTTGTATACGTTAAAGTAATAGTTTGTATACGTTAAAGTAATAGTTTGTATACATTAAAGTAATACATATATACAGAAAAGTAATAATGTTTTTTCCTATGTTTTCTTCGTTTGGCAAAAGTAATACTTATTATAACTAAAATGTAACAAACGTGTTATTTATATATAATAGTATTTGTACATAATTGTAACACATATGTATAGGTATATATGTTTTCATGTAAAAGTATTACATTATCTATAGAAATATGTTACAATTTCATCTATCAAAGTGTTACATTTACTTGTATAAACTATTACATTCATATACATGAGTTAGGGAAAAACTATTACTTAAAGTAATACATAGAAAACTTAGGGAAAAACACTATTACTTTTCTGTATATATGTATTACTTTAATGTATACAAACTATTACTTTAATGTATACAAACTATTACTTTAAGAGATGGTAACTATTACTTTTTCTCAGAAAAAAAAAAAAAAATTTTAAAAAAAATTTTTAAAAAAATTTTTAAAAAAAAAAAAAAAAATTGGCCTATAAAAGGCTGCCACGTGGCGGGTCATGGCCCATGGGTCATGGGTCGACCCGTCTCACCCATGAGACGGATCATACCCGTCTCACAGGAGACCAGCTCTAATAAAATAATTGTTACAATTCAAATAGAATCATGTTCATTGTTGATGAGCCTGGATCTTTCGAATCAGGACTAAGCTCGACTATTTTTCAAATGTCAATTATAACGTGGCATATTCAAGACCGCAATCACAAATACCGTCAAACAAAATGACCGCACCATCCATGATCGTTATTATTCAAGACCGCGTCGATTATGTTGACCGCAATCTCATACCAGACTCTCGGTTTTACCACTAGACTCCCGATTAAAGTCAAAGCTAGTAATGCAAAGGTCCGTACCTATTTTGACATCAAGGACAGACCCATCACTGTCACATTAAATGGTGGCTCAGGCGCTTATCATGCGCGTAGGGCGCCGCACCAACTGTCGGTTGTTCCCATGTCATTGTCCAATCAAATACACCCATTTACAGTAATTCTTACTTTATTGTACAAGTCAATCATGCGCAGACGCGTGTCCTAGGTCAAAAGGTAAACATCTCCTACGGGGCTGACATCACCAACGGATCTCTCATACTATATATACTATCACTTGTCCCCATGGACAAGGTAAGTGTAAAATCACTATTTTAAGCCACACTATCTAAACCCTAACACACAACACATTAAAACATTTCAAGTCTTATTTTCAGTTATTAAATCCTCAGATATCTTACTTTCACGCCCGAGGATCTGAGCTGGATTAAACTCCGACTTGATCTCTAACGGTGCTTCTTGTCTTTGTTGTGTTCTAGGTACAATCATCTCATACAAGTCAGATATCCGTATTTAGTAAGACCCCAAAAGTTTCGCGTCATCAGTGGTTCCATTGTCGGGAAACGCTTTAGTTTTTCTCGTGTAATCTTGTGTCTTTTCGAAACAAAAACTTTTCCAAACACTTACATCCAAAAAACAACTTTTCAGCTTTTTCTCCTTTGAAAATGATTGGCACTCCTCTTCAAAACGTTGGTTACCTCACTCTTCCGGGTAACAATCAAATTTCTCCCTCACAACTAAACCCTGTCAGACCAAGCACCTCAGCCTTTACTACGTTGGGTGGCCGTTCTGTCAGTCATGGATCTCTTATTCATTCTTAAAGAGGCCTTAGGGAGAAGCTTGAGGCTGCCCGTAGAGAAAAAGCCCCCCGAAATTCAAGTCCAAAAAACCCCACCTCTCCTATCACTCCTAAGTTGATACTCAAGAGAAACCAAGCTCTGGCTGAGAGAACTAGGCTCATGGCTGAGGCCATGGCCATAAATGATGTCCAGTTAGATTTGGTAAAGCTGGAGGCCAACTGTGGTGTCCCCCTAAAGGAAGTCTCTCAAAGGTTCACCCAAGGAGTTTATACAAAATCTTTAGCTAGTCAAACTAGGGGACAAAGAGGCTTGAGCCAACCCTCGCTAACCGCGGTCACGAGGAAGAAGAGGATGAGGAGGTAGGATAGGGAGAAAAATCTACTCCCCTCCCTGAGAAATCCAAAGCAAAACCCACGACTAAAGGCAAGGAAGGTCGTGATTTCTCCCTCCAAAAAGCCAAAAATGGATAGCACGAACCCTGATTTTATCAAGTTCATGCATCAGATGTGGGAAACCCACCAGCAAGGCTCCAAAAAATGTGTCCGCACCATGGATACCTTTTCGGATAAGATTGCCAACGCGCCAATACAAAGGGGGAAACCTCCTCAAATAGAAACCTATGATGACTTCACGAACGCAAAATATCATATGGGGAGGTTTGAAGGACAGATGGCCATATTCTCCTCGGATGAGGCCGTAATGTGTAAAGCCTTAGCCGCCTCCTTCACGGGCAAGGCGTTGTCTTAGATGTTGGCCCTTAAGCCAAAATCCATCAAAAGCTATAATCAAATTCGAAATAGCTTTTTAAACTCTTTTGGTGGGGTCGGCGAGCCCGTGAGGCCAAAAACTG
Organism: Adenophora triphylla var. japonica; assembly: GCA_022495995.1. Classification (NCBI taxonomy): domain Eukaryota; kingdom Viridiplantae; phylum Streptophyta; class Magnoliopsida; order Asterales; family Campanulaceae; genus Adenophora; species Adenophora triphylla. The sequence goes on along the minus strand of JAFEMH010004950.1, from coordinate 56,001 downwards.
GCCTAATAAGGGTCAAGCAGGGCGCCATTGAAACCACCAAATCCTACATCACTCGGTTCAGAAAGATGTTCGAGCATATTGTAGACCTGTCTGAGAGCGATATTCAGCTCTGCTTTGAGGGCGATCTTTCATTCAGTTTCTTGAAAATGAACTTTACCTCGGACAGGCCCAAGAACGTGGAGGAGATGTATGAGAGAGCCTCTGACATTGCCTCTGCAGAAGAGCCAAATGAGTTAGCTGCCCGCATTATATAAACCGTAGAACACAACACACTAATACATTACAAGTCTTATTCTCAGTTATTAAATTCTCAGAAATCTTACTCTCACACCCGAGGGGCTGAGATGGATTAAACTACGGCTTAATCTATAACGGTGCTTCTTGTCTTTGTTGTGTTCTAGGTATAATCATTTTATAAAAGTCAGATATCCATATTTTGTAAGACCCCAAAATTTGTGGCATCATTAATGTTATAAACAGAGAGATATAATTGGCGTTAATATTATTTTTTCTTATAAACTAGGGGTTGGCTAGATTTGGTATGACTCCATATTTGACAGAAATTGTTACCTAACGGTCCTAACCCGAATAAATTCAATTTCTAGCTTAATTAAACAAATATCATCTGGTTTAAATTTAAAGTGGTATAGTTTTGTCAGGTTATCGATCGGCTTGGTTGGGGGTTGGTTCAGTACCGTCCGGTTCTTACGTCATGATCTATAATTATACTTTAGGACTAGATAATGGAACTATATAGGTAAATTAATTAGAATGAGAACTAGAACATGAAATAGAGAACAAGTGTGGCAGAAAGCAGTGGTGAATACAGAGAATTTTATAAGGGTGCACAAATACATTATAAAAGCTATATTATAAAGCTATGTACGAAAAAAAAATACTTAATTAAGATTTGAACCTACATACATTAGAATAAAATGACAATATCTTAACCGCGAAACTACACACAAAATTTGTTTAATAGAGTTCACTTCTACCCATTTTAACCTTCTTGTGTTTGCCTGGGCTGAAAGAGAGAAAGCGAGTTTCACCTGCCGTAAGCTATAGAGTTGAACAAGTGGAGATGGATAGGAGACTGAAAGTTTCGTGTAGCTAGGAAGCTTCAAACATACAACAGAATACGGATGTGAGTACAGATGTGTCTCACAACTGTCCACACATCCACAGATAATGCAGCGGAATAAAACGGAATAAAGTAATAACACGATGGTTATATACGCTTACTGATCTTGAGATCAGCAAACTAGGCTTACGCCCAAAAACTTTTCACTATAAAAACTTTTGTTGCTTACAAAAACAAATAAGTGAAAAACTAAAAGACTAAAATACTAAATGAGTTCTAATCACCTTCTACGACAAGAACACTTCCCCTTTTCCAAGTAGGATCTATTCTAGTCAGAAGTAAAACAAAGAACTCAATGAAAAACTAGATGTGAGTTCGGATGTGTCTCACAACCTTCACTCACAACTTAAAGCAAACAATGAAAACGTGAAGAACAAAGAGTATTGTCTCTCAAAATAAATCTCTCAAGCCGTGTCTTCTCTTGTGCTGGTCTCTTGTATTTATAGGCACCTTTGAGAAGATCTTCACGAATCCAAACTCTTCCATATGTGAGAATCCAATTCCTACAAGGAAATATAAAGCACACTCACAAAGAAATAGATTGTTAGTAGGTTAGTCCTAATATAAAACTATGAACATAAATAAAATATATTTACTCTATTTACAAAGTCCTTTTCAAAGTAGGATACTTATGAAACTTTCTATGAAAGTATAAAATCAACTTACCAAAAATACCTCTTTGATTCAAAATAGGAAACACCTTATTTCCTAAATTAAAGTCCTTTTCACAATAGGACAATATAAATCTTCCCATGAAAGTCCCAAAATCAACTTACCTTTTTGATATTGATTCGAAATTAAGGAAACACTTTGTTCCCTAAAAAGCACACGCTTTCAATCTCCCCCTATTTTGGACTTTCTGGTCAAAATTAAAGATTTATGATTTGATTACTATGATCAACATTTTCAGATTCGAAAACTCCCCCTGAATGGATGTGTGTGCAGATGTGTCAACACATCCACACAAAACTGCATAGAACAAGTCAGTACCAAAAATTGCAGTTCAACAAATATAGACTAAAGCAGCCATTCAGCAAAGTATTTAGGGATTACAGATCAAGACTAAAACTATAAATAACTAAAACGAATATTAAAAGCAAACTAACAAATATTAAAAGCAAACCTGTTGATGTTTCATTCACAAGTAAGATCAAACAGTAAAACTCCCCCTGTATTTAAGTATCTCTACTAAAACATCAGCAGTAGCAGCAAAGACAACATCAGCATCAGCATCATTCTCATTCTTTTTCTTCTTCTCCCCCTTTTTGACTAGAAAGTGAAGTCTCCCATTACTGGAGATCCACCTTCAAATTCTTGACATGTGTCTGGGAGGTAATCAGTTGAGCATTGAGAGCAGCAGCTGCAACAATTTCTGCATCAAAGGCTTCCACGATTGCATCAAAAAAATCTGCAGATGTGTGACAAAATGTGGCCACATCCTGATACACATCCACAACATCAGCTCCATTGATTCTGCAGATTGATTAGACATACAAAGAGAGAGAAATATATGATGTGTGTGTGAGAGATAAAAATTGGGGCAGAGGGAAAAGAAACACAATGAAGGATTAAAGAGATGTGACAGATGAGGCACACAAATAAACATACAACTCCCCCTTTTCAACTGAATTAAGGAATCCTTTTCCAAAAAGGTCTCACACAGCCAAAATTTCACAAAGATCCTCCAACGGCTATAACCCTTTGATATTACCACACACCAAATCACGAATACACAGGGATTAGAATAAACCAAAATTTTGCCAACGTTTTATGGTAACAAAAAATCACTTCAGCCATATTTTTTTCAACAGAATCCCTTTAAAATTGTCCTTCCTTTTGAATAAGGATTGATACACACCTTTTTCTTTCATGGGAGATATTGGAAATCAAAAACATGTTAAATCAAGGAGTAAATTAAGAATGAAAATAAATTAACTAGTATATTTACAAAGCTCCTATATGACCTAAAAAAATGCAGTATGCCTAGTATGATGCAAACACACAGGTGAAGGAAAAATCTCAGCTCATAGATGTGGCATAGGATGTGAGTCACATTTGGGGACACATTTAGATCACAAAAAATCAATGAGCAATAATCCAATCTGCACAGCCTCTAGGATGCATCCACCAATTTTTTATTGTGGATTTTTGCATTGTGAGTAGCTTTCACTTTACTTTACTTCCAAAGATAGCCCTTTTTCCCAATGATCTTATCAAGTTTGATTTCAAGATTTCTTATGAGAATCACTTGATCACAATGGTATGGCTTCATACTAAGGGTGAAGCAGCTGTTTCTCACATATATATATATATATATATTTTTCTTTTATAGCACCCACTGTAAGATACCTAGAAAGGTTATATCAAGTCACCAAAAGATGACATGAACAGGAAGTGCTCACAATTAAGTGATCAAAAACAATGTCAAGATGAAGACTCACAAGTGACCACACTGAGAAATTTCGTGCTAATGCATGATATTTTTTTTTCCAGTTAATCTAATATACAGATGTGTTAGAGGATGTGAGACACATTTGTGCTCACAACCTTAGATATCACACAAACCAAGAGACTTCTTCAAGGAGGAAAATCTCTCCAAATCTAATGCCTTTGTAAATATATCAGCGAATTGATTTTCACTCCTAACAAATTCCAGACACACAGTTTTTTGTTCTACAAGATCCCTTATAAAATGATGTCTAATATCAATGTGTTTTGTTCTAGAATGTTGGACAAGATTTTTAGATATGTCCAAGGCACTTTTGTTATCACAAAAAGCAGTCAAAAGTTTTCTATTCAATCCATAGTCTTTCAGCATTTGATTCATCCAAAGCAATTGTCTGCAAAAACTCCAAAGGGCAACATATTTAGCCTTAGCTATGAACAAGGAGACATAACTTTTTCTCCTTCTATACCAGGAATCAAGGATGTTATCAAGGTAGGAACATCAAACACAAATGTTTTTATCATAAAAAATTTATGCCCAATCTAAGTCAATGTATCCTACAATGTTAGACACAAAGCAGTAACAACATACCTTGGAGTATAAGGATGTATGACTCCATAAAGCATCCAAATAACTGTGATTTACCTTCTCATTCCTTTTGGTTTGCCTTTGATCATGTATTTCACCAATCACTTGAGAAATTGGGTGATTTTTCTGAATTCTGGACAATATGTCATCTGATCTATCAACAGACCCAACATGGTTTCTTTCAAAAATAACTTCTCCTACTGAATCTGAAGAGCTGACTTCAGACTCAGTTCTTTGAGTGGATGTGTGTTCAGATGTGGGAACGATTGTGTTCACATCCGCAGATACATCCTTTTGCACATCTGGACTTACATCTGCCTATTTTTCCTTTGCAGTGCTTTTCATATCTTCAGCACCTATATCAGCAGATTTCCACTCCAGTTGATAACCTGAAACATCATCCTTGGCAGTTTTGAGGTTAAAATCAGGTTTATCATCAAATACAATATCAGAAAAGTTTAAACGCGACAAATTGTCACAAAACTTGTAACAATTGTCAGATGATTTTAGACCAGTGAGGACACATGTGTTAGACTCATCAAACACCTCACATGTCTTCTTATCAAACTTCACATATAAGTCATCATCACATAACTGACTTATACTAATGAGATTAGTCCTAAGACCTTCTACATGATACATATTGTGAAGTATTGGGAATCCCTTCACATCTAGGGTACCTTTCCCAATGATTTTGCCTTGAGCACTACCATCAAAATTCACCTTTCCCCCACAGATTGATTCATAGTCTATTAGAACAACTTGGTTTCCAGTCATGTACCTAGAGCATCCACTATCAAAATACCAAGAACCAGAGACACTACTCTTGAGGGAAGAGTAAACAATATTACAGGTAGCACTTGGTTTGACCACCCACTGTTTTTCAGCTTTCTTTTTGTGGTGCAGAGGTCTCAGTTTACCTAGATGTGTGTCCGGATGTGTATACATCTTTTCACACATCTGAGGCTGATTGAAGTAACCATACTTTTTGTCAGCCTTGAGTTTGTAATAGAAGGGTCTAATGTGACCAGGAACAAGGCAATAGTGGCAGATGTAGTGCCTCTTCCTAGGTCTTTTCTCACTCAAAAGGACTTTTTCTCTAAAAATTGGTTTTTCCACACCTTTTGAAGTAGAAGTCTCACATCCCTCCTTTACAAAATTACCTTTTTCAAAGCCCAGACCAGTTTTGTTGAGCTGACCTATAGAAATAGCTTCATCAAGTTTCATCTTACTTTTGTTTAACTTAGTAAATGTACTCTCAGCTTTCTCACATTCATTTTTGAATTTTTCAAGCTCAACTTCTCTTTTGGTTACAAGGACATCAAGTTTGGCAATGGTATCTTTTTGAACATCATTTTCCTTTGAAAGTATAGTTTTTTCATCTTCACAAGTAGCCAATTTATCAGAAAGAGATTTATTTACCTTAACAAGTACCTCAATCTTGTCCATTCTCTTCATCCAATATGCATGCAACTCCTTGTATGTTGCAAAGAGTTCTTCATAGGGAATGTCCATATCTTCATCTTCAGAATCTCCTTTTACTGTGAAACAGTTCAGCATTATGTAAGATGTGACACCAGATGTGTACACATTTGAGACCACATTCAAAGATTTTTTAGGAACTCCATCTTCTATATCCGCATAAAAGGAATTAAACACAGAATGACAATTGATAATAGACATGTTAGCCACTTCATCTTCATCCTCACTGTCACTAAGGGTAGCAGTTAAGCTCATTCCCTTCTTTTTGAGTGAGTTAGCACACTTATTGGCATAATGACCAAAGCCACGACATGCCCTACATTGAACAGACTCAGAGAATTTTTTATTTTCAAAGTTTGGTTTCTTGAATCCATTATCAGTGCTAGGTTTTGGCTTTTCAGCAGCACTGGGAGCAGGTCTGTTAGGAAATTTACTCATCCTTTTATTTTTCAGTATTGAACTGAATTTCTTTGAAATAAGAGCTACATCCTCTTCTTCAAGATTTGACTTGTCAATCTCAGAGGATAATTCCACAAGCTCTTTTGGAAGTGCAGCAGCACTTTTGAGAGCAAGACTGTGAGATTTGTTCTTTTTCTGAGCTTCAAGGTTTAGCTCAAACACAGTCAAAATCCCTACGATTTTATCTAGACCTACGGTATTGGTGTCATTTGTTTCCTCAATCATAACCACTTTTATGTTGAACCTCTCAAGTAAGGTCCTCAAAATCTTACTCACAAGTCTTGCATTGGAGATTGATTCTCCTAGACTTGTGCACTCATTTGAAATCTCATGAATCTTAGCAGCATATGATACAATGTCCTCAGTTTCCTCCATTCGAAGGATTTCAAACCTATCCATTAAAATTCTAAGCCTAGTAGCTTTTACACTTGGTGCACCCTCACATTGTGTTTGCAGGATATTACAAGCAGCTTTGGCTACATTCTCATTAGTGATAAGCTTGTACATATTCCCAGAAACATGACTGGAAATAGCACCCATTGCTTTAGAATTATAGTTAGCCAAATGTATTTCTTCAAGAGTCCATTGATCTTCAGGTTTTCTTTCGAAAATTGACTCACCAACACCAGATGCAGGCTTCTTCTCCACAGTTGGAGGTTGCCATGCAACAAGAATACACATCCAAGCCCTTTCATCAATACTTTTGATGTAATTTCGCATTTTAGACTTTCAAAGAGAATAATTGGTGCCATCCAAGACAGGAGGCCTATTTTGGTAATTTTGGCATTCCATAATGACTACACTTTCTGGATCAACACTCAGTAATATATCGAGAGTTGGCACTGATACCAATTGAAAGTTTTGTGTAGCTAGGAAGCTTCAAACACACAACAGAATACGGATGTGAGTACAGATGTGTCTCACAACTGTCCACACATCCACAGATAATGCAGCGGAATAAAACGGAATAAAGTAATAACACGATGGTTATATACGCTTACTGATCTTGAGATCAGCAAACTAGGCTTACGCCCAAAAACTTTTCACTATAAAAACTTTTTTCGCTTACAAAAACAAATAAGTGAAAAACTAAAAGACTAAAATACTAAATGAGTTCTAATCATCTTCTACGACAAGAGCACTTTCCCTTTCCCAAGTAGGACCTATTCTAGTCAGAAGTAAAACAAAGAACTCAATGAAAAACTAGATGTGAGTTCGAATGTGTCTCACAACCTTCACTCACAACTTAAAACAAACAATGAAAACGTGAAGAACAAAGAGTATTGTCTCTCAGAATAAATCTCTCAAGCCGTGTCTTCTCTTGTGCTGGTCTCTTGTATTTATAGGCACCTTTGAGAAGATCTTCACGAATCCAAACTCTTCCATATGTGAGAATCCAATTCCTACAATGAAACATAAATCACACTAACAAAGAAATAGATTGTTAGTAGGTTAGTCCTAATATAAAACTATGTACATAAATAAAAAATATTTACTTTATTTACAAAGTCCTTTTCAAAGTAGAATACTTATGAAACTTTTCATGAAAGTATAAAATCAACTTACCAAAAATACCTCTTTGATTCGAAATAGGAAACACCTTATTTCCTAAACTAAAGTTCTTTTTACAATAGGACAATATAAATCTTTTCATGAAAGTCCCAAAATCAACTTACCTTTTTAATATTGATTCAAAATTAAGGAAATACTTTGTTCCCTAAAAGACACACGCTTTCAGAGACCTTGTAATGGAAGAAATCTTTTGAAACATTAGTTTAGGCTGAAGTTCAGCTTTGTAACGACCCCAAAATCCATACATAATAATAATACTTAATTTAATAATAGAATAGCCTCCAACGGCTACTAAAACCATAATTCAAAAGTACTAACCACTATTTGAAATAAACTTAAATGCGGAAAACGGTAATAATCTCTACGGCTAGTACAAACCACTAGCTCGAAATACTTAATATTCTAAAATAATTATTTGAACTTCAAAAGCCGCTAATCCATCAAACACGCAGCCAATCCTCTCCAATCATTTATTACCTGGGAGGAGAAAGAATATGAAAGGGTGAGCGAACAAAGCTCAGTAAGTTCATACGGGGTCTCTTCGGTTTCTAAGAAGAGACGACCGGAACGAACGGAGTTTAACAATATTTCAATGAAAGGATAACATGTACAATAAATAGTTTTGGTACTGAGAATGCCAAAGAAGGGTACTTTTTCAAATAACAAGTAGTGGCACTTTTACAATAACAGATAGAACTTTATACACACTTGTCCGTCAATTCCAAGTAATTGTGCACCTTTAATCTAGGGTGACTCCGATACACACATTCGGTGATCGTTGAATAAGAAGATCTACGCCTTTAATCTAGGGCGCCCCCTTATTCTGAATAAGAGAATCTACGCCTTTTATCTGGGGCGCTCCCTTATTCTGATATATCATAAATTAAGGTCATTTCAATCTGTTTAGACCAATTCATTCAACAATAAGGTCATTTCAATCTGTCTAGACCAAATCATACAAAGTCCTCATCAAATGGATAGAATAATATCATATAGAGTGTTCAAGGTACGAGAACACATTAATCAAAATCCAATCATCACGGATACCCATTGAACAATCATAATATCAATGGTAGGATATTCCAAAGAACGCACATATCAAAGGAATACAAATGAACAACTACCGGCCACTTGGTAGTATACAAATCATCAATTAGGGATCCTATCACGAAGGAAAGATACATTCAAATACTTAAGGAACGTAATCTCTTACCTTGGTCTAGCTCCTTGATCCGCTCTTCCCGTGCGTATCTACAACCACGTAAGATGACTTAGTATCTCGCATTGTCGTTAACCATTTCTACTTAGTTAAACCTTATGCGTTATAATTTAACTTCTTCTCTTTCTTTGTTTAGTAATCCTCTAAATTTGGAAAGTTTCTATCTTTGGAAACTTTCCTTATTTGGAAATTTTCGTTTTCTTGGCTTTTGCAATTTTCCACTTATAGTTTGATTTTTATTTAGGATTATTCTCTTTTTCATCCTTTTTAACAATTCTTAACTTTAATGTAAACTTTCCTCTTTTAGGATTTTCACTTAAGTCCTTCTACTTTTGATTAATTACTTAAAGGTCCTCCATCATTTAAGTAATTGCCAAATAGTCCTCCAACTTTTAGGTATTTGCAATTTAGTCCTTCAACTTTTTGATATTTGCAATTTAGTCCCTCAACTTTTAGATATTTGAAAGTTAGTCCTTCAACTTTTAAATATTTGCAAACTGGTCCTTCCACTTTTAAATCATTGCAGTTTAGTCCTTCTGCAGTTTTAATCTTTACAATTTAATCCTTCAGTTAACTTCTCTATTACTTTCCCCGATCGTTAGGTTAGGATCTTAACAGTTTCAGCTTCAAACTATTCAACCTAGTCCTTTTTCAGTTAAAACTTAACTGAAGTCTTTTAATACTTAACCAAAAGCTTAATTAATTAAATCAAAACATACCTAAACTTGGACTAGGGTTCCAGCCGTGCCTTTCCAGATTCCAATCCAAAGCTTTGATTTTTCTTCACTTTTTATTTTATTATTTTCCTAACATTAACCTAATAATTAAATAAATTCCCTTTTTAAATTCATCATCCATTAACATCTTAATGAATTAAATCTATTTTCTTTTATTCTAATCTCAAGAACGGATTAGGGTTATGAACATATTATTGTAACACTCAAACCCTATCATTTTAATCCTCAAACAATTCATTTAACCTCAAGATTTAACATTTAAAATCTTGCAATTATCATCCAAGAACAATAATTTTTTTTTAATTCTTCTAAAAATCATAACTAATTCCCTAGTGCTCAGAATTGAATGAAACGAAAGAGAGAAGTTAGGGTTTGACATTACCTTACTTTTTCGTGAAGGAAGATTTCCCAAAGGACCAATAGCTCGGCTGCTCCTCCCCCCAAACAGATCCGGCCGCCGCCTAGGGTTAGGGTTCTTAGGTTTTTTTTTTTTTTCTTTTGCTTTGGTAAATGGCTGAGAATTATGAACAATATTTAGGAAGGTTTTTAGTATTTAAATGTATTTAATAACCTCCTTGGGCCCTCTCTTGCACAAGCCCAAAACCTAGTCCATTGGATTTTAAACCCAATTAATTTAAATAGCCCATTTACTTAAGGGTTAATTAATAATTATAATTTCATTAATTAATTAATTAATTTTATTTTTTTTTCTAATAAAATAATTAATTAAAGTTCAAAATTTTCGGGTCTTTACATTCTTACCCCCTTAAAAGAGTTTGGTCCTCCAAACTAAACGTACCTTACTTTTCGAAGAGATCGGGATACTTTTCCCGCATTTCGCTTTCGAGCTCCTATGTCGCCTCGCGTTCTGTGTGGTTGCTCCATTGCACCTTCACGTATGGAACCAACCGCTTTCTTACATTCTCGTCCTTTCTGGACGATCTTGATCAGTCTTTCATCATAAATCGAATCGGCACGTACTCTTAGCTGCTTGTACTCGATTACGTGGCTCGGATCGTGAATATACTTCCTTAGCATGGAGACATGGAACCCATTATGCACTCCAACTAATACCGGCGGTGGTGCCAATCTATAGGCCACTTCCCCAATCTTGCTAAGGATCTCTAATGGTTCCACATATTATGGACTTAACTTTCCCTTGGCTATACTCTCTTGCATCTTTACTGCTTCTTTGTCAATTTCTTGGGCTTTCTTAATTCTGTTCAAAAATGTCAAATTTGAACCTTCAGTGAACCACATATCTTTTAACTCGCACTTCTAATTTTGAAACCTCAATGTTATTCAACGCACTTACCCCTTAGAAATCAACGCCGCTAAGGTTCCTTGATTCTTCCTACTCAATGCATCGGCCACCTTATTGGCCTTCCCTGGATGGTTTGATATCGTGCAATCATAATCCTGTAATAATTCAAGCCATCTCCTTTGTCTCATATTAAGCTCATTCTGAGTGAGAATGCATTTAAGACTCTTACGATCCGTATATATATTTGACATGTTCTCTCATGCAAGTAATGTCTCCAAATTTTCAATGCGAATATCACCGCTAGTAATTCCAAATCGTGGGTCGGGTAATTCCTCTCATGGTTCTTTAGTTGCCTAGATGCATAAGCTATCACCTTATCATTTTGCATCAACACACCACCTAGTCCCTTCAACGAAATATCCCTATATATCACAAATCCGTCCGATCCTTGGTATAGTAAGAACCGGTGCGGACACAATTTGACTCTCCAGTCCTTCAAATTTCTTTTCACATTCTTATAATTAAACAAACCTTGCTCCTTTCTGCGTTAACCTTGTTAACTGTACTGACCACTTCGAAAGTCATTCAATGAATCTCCTATAGTACCCTGTTAACCTCAAGAAACTTCTTATTTCACTGACTATAGTTGGTCTCTCCCAGTTTACTATAGCATCTATCTTTGTAGGATCTACGACAATCCCATCCCTAGATACCACATGACCTAGGAATACTACTTCCTCAAGCCAAAATTCGCACTTAGTTGAATTTAGCGTACAACTGCTGGTCCCTCACATCCTTTTCGTAGCATCTTCCGAGCCTTCATCACTGATATAAGACCCAATTGACTTCTCGGCTTTGATCTTTTAAAATAAAACTCCTCTCCAGGAGGTAACCCAAAATGTACTTCCTTCTTAAAACAATCTACTTTGTCATGGTACGCAGATAACCAATCCATTCCCAAAATGATATCAAATTCATTCATTTCTAATTCCATTAGATCAACCTCGAGTTCTCTACCACTTATGTTCAAAGGACAATTTTTTATATACAAACGATATGGGGATCGACTCATTAGTCGGGGTATCTATCACCAAAGGTATTTCTTAATGCCTCAGGTTTCAATTTCAAGCGTTCCGCTAAACGGTTACTAATAACAGAATGGGTAGCGCCAGTATCAATCAATGCATAAACCCATTCTACGAGTACAAAAAATGAAGAGTACTGCCACGACGTCATTTGTGGCTCTAGCATCCACTGGCGGTCATGGTGAATACACGGCCACGACCTCCTCCACTTCCTTTGTTGTCGTCCTTAGTTCCTTGAGCATTAGCGTCCTTCTTGGAGTTCGGACATTTCCATTTCGGATGTCCCACTTTATTCTGATTGAAGCCTTTGCTGTCCTTATGCCAACAATCCTCGGTTTGTGTCCCCCATCACACGTCTTACATTTTCATCGGTGCCCCTTCCTCGAGTGTCCACTTTGGTTCCCGTCTCTGCGGTTCCGTAGTTCTTGTTCGGATAATTGTTACCTTCACACGCCTTTCCCACGGTCTTCATACTCGTAGCCTTCCGCTTATTACCGGCCCCTCCGATTCCACTTCTCTCGTGAATCCCTTGGACCGATCGATTCCTTTTCATTGAACTTCCTTTTTTCCTCTTTCTTGTTGCGATAGTTGTCGATTCTTTCTCCACTATTACGGCCCGGTCCAACACTGGCCATAAGTGATAACAGAGGGTGATCTGAATACGATCCTATCACTTAAGCCTTTGCCTCAAATTTTCTCGCTTTCGATCCTCGTTCTCGAAGAAGGCGGTGCAAACTCCAACAATTCCGTGAATTTGGCACAATACTCATCCACGGTTTTCTTCCTTGTTCCGGGGGTCGGGAACTGCGCTACTTTTGCATTTCTTACACTTCTTTGGATAATACTTATCGTTGAACGCGGTCTTGAACATGTCCCAGCGTGTAGTTTCCGGTTCCACGTGCGATCGGCTGCTCTGCGCTCGGCTTCCCGCAAGTTTGCGCACTACCTTTCAACACAAAAGTTGCGAACACCACTTTACGCTCTGCGGTGCAAGTAATAGTCTCAAAGATCTTTTCCATATTTTTAATCCGGTCCGCGGGTTTCTCCTTCGGATCTCAGGAAAACGAGTCGGGTTTTCTCCTACGAAAGCTGCTCGGAGGGTCCTCGAGCGGTACTTGTTGAGGTGGCGGCTGCTGCTGCGCCAACCCCTGCACAACTTGACCAATTCCGGTCCTGCACTGAGTTAAAGTACTGTAATGCATTTGCCATGTCGGGGTGCGTCCGTCCATGGTCGCCATTTCCACTCCCGGTGTTCCTCGACATCTGAGGACGATACATAACATTCTCATTATTATACGAATACAAGGTGTTTTCACTCACACCAATACTAGCAATATTCATGCTAATTACTTTATACTTATACACATATACAATTTTAATACATATTAACACATTCAATCATAGGTCATTTCATCAGACCACCAATCGTTTCACTAGATTGGTAATTACTTTCATAGGTCGTTTCACTTGACCCAAAATTAATCATACTTGGCTATTCATTTAGCCAGTTAACATATACTTTTGGTCAATTCACTAGACCACTCTTTCATGTTCCAATTCAATTCACATAATTAACATTTAGGAACACAATTACGCAAATATAATTTAATTGCAACTAAACTTTATTTCATAACTAAAATGAAAAACCAATAAAACATCCAAAACCAAAATCCTTGCTACTAGAACGAAAACTGCTAACTCACTATCTCTTCTAGGAAATAATAGTAAAATAATACCCCACTTTTCACTCATGGAGTTACATTCTTCCTAGATCTTCCCTTAGGTCTTCCACTTGACACTCTCACTTTGTTCTTGGATCCCTTTGGTCTTCCTCGAGTCCTATGCATTAGTGTCACTAGTTTCTCATCCTCATCAAAATCAGAGTGGCTCCACTCCCTATTATTTCCTCAGCTACTTCTTCTATAGCATTCTCATTCACTAGGTTACCTTTATTTGGTACCTCAACTGCCAGCATCTTAAGTCTTTAAATCCTCAAGCTCGTGATACCATCGATAAGCTTGTTCTCTCGCTAGACCACTATTTGTATTTATACAAGTCCATCATATACAAATAACATCATCACAAATCATATTCAACTTAAGAGTAGTCCTTCAGATTACTCGAAGGATCTTGTTATACTTCCAGAGAAAACTTATTCTAGGCTCTTCCCTAAAATAGTAAGTTTCCCAAAATAGAAAGTTTCTATAAATAGAAAGTTTCCCAAAATAGCAAGTTTTCGTAATCAACAAGTTTCCAAAAATAATAATTTCCTTAATATAGAAAGTTTCCAAACTAAAAAGTTTCCTGAAATAGAAGGTTTCCGACTATAGAAAGTTTCCTAAAAGAGTCACTTTCCAAAAGTGCTAACTTCCCAATTACAATCTCTTAATTTCCACAATTTCATAGTTAGACTCTTGAGAAATTTTACCCTAAAATCCTCCGTCCCAAATATTTTCTAGGTAGGCCCAATTATATTCAAGTACTACTTCTTCTAGTATGCTTAATGCTCTAACAGTCTCCCATGTGACCTAAAACCAGGCTCTGATACCAACTGTAACGACCCCAAAATCCATACATAATAATAATACTTAATTTAATAATAGAATAGCCTCCAACGGCTACTAAAACCATAATTCAAAAGTACTAACCACTATTTGAAATAAACTTAAATGCGGAAAACGGTAATAATCTCTACGGCTAGTACAAACCACTAGCTCGAAATACTTAATATTCTAAAATAATTATTTGAACTTCAAAAGCCGCTAATCCATCAAACACGCAGCCAATCCTCTCCAATCATTTATTACCTGGGAGGAGAAAGAATATGAAAGGGTGAGCGAACAAAGCTCAGTAAATTCATACGGGGTCTCTTCGGTTTCTAAGAAGAGACGACCGAACGAACGGAGTTTAACAATATTTCAATGAAAGGATAACATGTACAATAAATAGTTTTGGTGCGAGAATGCCAAAGAAGGGTACTTTTTCAAATAACAAGTAGTGGCACTTTTACAATAACAGATAGAACTTTATACACACTTGTCCGTCAATTCCAAGTAATTGTGCACCTTTAATCTAGGGTGACTCCGATACACACATTCGGTGATCGTTGAATAAGAAGATCTACGCCTTTAATCTAGGGCGCCCCCTTATTCTGAATAAGAGAATCTACGCCTTTTATGCGGGCGCTCCCTTATTACGATATATCATAAATTAAGGTCATTTCAATCTGTTTAGACCAATTCATTCAACAATAAGGTCATTTCAATCTGTCTAGACCAAATCATACAAAGTCCTCATCAAATGGATAGAATAATATCATATATAGTGTTCAAGGTACGAGAACACATTAATCAAAATCCAATCATCACGGATACCCATTGAACAATCATAATATCAATGGTAGGATATTCCAAAGAACGCACATATCAAAGGAATACAAATGAACAACTACCGGCCACTTGGTAGTATACAAATCATCAATTAGGGATCCTATCACGAAGGAAAGATACATTCAAATACTTAAGGAACGTAATCCCTTACCTTGGTCTAGCTCCTTGATCCGCTCTTCCCGTGCGTATCTACAACCACGTAAGATGACTTAGTATCTCGCATTGTCGTTAACCATTTCTACTTAGTTAAACCTTATGCGTTATAATTTAACTTCTTCTCTTTCTTTGTTTAGTAATCCTCTAAATTTGGAAAGTTTCTATCTTTGGAAACTTTCCTTATTTGGAAATTTTCGTTTTCTTGGCTTTTGCAATTTTCCACTTATAGTTTGATTTTTATTTAGGATTATTCTCTTTTTCATCCTTTTTAACAATTCTTAACTTTAATGTAAACTTTCCTCTTTTAGGATTTTCACTTAAGTCCTTCTACTTTTGATTAATTACTTAAAGGTCCTCCATCATTTAAGTAATTGCCAAATAGTCCTCCAACTTTTAGGTATTTGCAATTTAGTCCTTCAACTTTTTGATATTTGCAATTTAGTCCCTCAACTTTTAGATATTTGAAAATTAGTCCTTCAACTTTTAAATATTTGCAAACTGGTCCTTCCACTTTTAAATCATTGCGCGGTTTAGTCCTTCTGCGGTTTTAATCTTTACAATTTAATCCTTCGCTTAACTTCTCTATTACTTTCCCGACGTCAGCTTAGGATCTTAACGATTTCGGCTTCAAACTATTCAACCTAGTCCTTTTTCGCTTAAAACTTAGCGAAGTCTTTTAATACTTAACCAAAAGCTTAATTAATTAAATCAAAACATACCTAAACTTGGACTAGGGTTCCAGTAGTGCCTTTCCGCATTCCAATCCAAAGCTTTGATTTTTCTTCACTTTTTATTTTATTATTTTCCTAACATTAACCTAATAATTAAATAAATTCCCTTTTTAAATTCATCATCCATTAACATCTTAATGAATTAAATCTATTTTCTTTTATTCTAATCTCAAGAACGGATTAGGGTTATGAACATATTATTGTAACACTCAAACCCTATCATTTTAATCCTCAAACAATTCATTTAACCTCAAGATTTAACATTTAAAATCTTGCAATTATCATCCAAGAACAATAATTTTTTTTTAATTCTTCTAAAAATCATAACTAATTCCCTAGTGCTCGGAATTGAATGAAACGAAAGAGAGAAGTTAGGGTTTGACATTACCTTACTTTTTCGTGAAGGAAGATTTCCCAAAGGACCAATAGCTCGGCTGCTCCTCCCCCCAAACAGATCCGGCCGCCGCCTAGGGTTAGGGTTCTTAGGTTTTTTTTTTTTTCTTTTGCTTTGGTAAATGGCTGAGAATTATGAACAATATTTAGGAAGGTTTTTAGTATTTAAATGTATTTAATAACCTCCTTGGGCCCTCTCTTGCACAAGCCCAAAACCTAGTCCATTGAATTTTAAACCCAATTAATTTAAATAGCCCATTTACTTAAGGGTTAATTAATAATTATAATTTCATTAATTAATTAATTAATTTTATTTTTTTTTTTTAATAAAATAATTAATTAAAGTTCAAAATTTTCGGGTCTTTACAAGCTTCATGGCATTTTATGGTATAAATTTCCCACCGATTACAAAGATTATAGGTTAATATATAGTTGTCCATTGTGATTAAAATTAGCAAACCCACATATAAAAATTGGCGGGTTTTCTTATTATTTGTGTTTGTACAATTTTTTCATGTTCTCTATTACCACTTCCTCCTTTTTTTTACGATATCCCAACACTTCTTAATGTTAATTAGTGTACTGTGCTTTAATTTTTTAAATAAGCTACTTGTTTTTAGTATGATTTAATATCACCAGTCGAACACAAAAACATATAAGGATCGTTTGGTTAACGAATAATGATTAGCAGTATTATTAACGAGGGAATTATTAATACCCTCATTAATTAATAATCCTTAGTACTAATAATTCTTAGATTTAAAGTAATCTTGCGTTTGGTACAATCAGCATTAAAAAGCTTTAATTCCAGATTAGCATAATCTAATGTTTGATAAGAAATAAATTTATACAATATTATTTTTTATTTTCCAATAATACCCCTAATTTATTAAGATCATAACTTAACATAAACATTAATGTTGCAAAGAATAAATCGCATTGAAGATCAAAATTACATCCAAAAAATTCAAAGCTTAAAATATAAAAAATTGATAAGTATCAACCAACATAAAAAATACCAAATATAATTCAAGAAGACATCCAACTAATTGGGACGAGAAGCTGAGATGAATTTATCCAAAAGTGGGAATAATTGCGTAATCATGTAACATACTATACACTCAATTAAATAAAAGGTACTGCACTACGAACCGACAACATAATGTAACGTAATTTTGTGTCTTATTTCAAAAAAGGTAACAAGATTCGATTACGTTAACTTTTATTAACGTAGTGAACCAACTCGTCAAATAAAATAACAATCGTCAAATAAAATAACACTCGTTAAAAAAGTAACGTCCCTTTCGTCTTTATCTTCATTTCATTTATACCCTTGCAATTCTATTTCCATTTCAAATCAAATACGAGTCACCGGAGTCATCACCACCACCAACCATAGTCAACCACCATCAAGACAACCACCACTAGAATATTCACAACCACCACCGCCGCCGTCATCGCAGCCCATCATCACCACAAAAGCACCACCGCAACCATCACTACCGACCTCACCCTCTCCATAATCGAAATCCCCAACTAAAGTCAAACCTTCAAAATTGGCAAAATAGCTTTTCAGATCTCAAGACATTAAAAAAAGCCAAGCCAAAAACTTCAATAGTCATAAAATCAATTGCGAAAATTATGAAATTAGCGCAAAAAATAATTTACAAAATCAAGTTGTTTCCAACGAGAAATTGATTGTAGGATATTGAAATGAGTTTGAATTTCTAGGTTGATGAATTTGGTTCAAATGGGTGAATTTGGTTCAAATGGGTGAATTTGGGTGGGTATGAAATTGGATTCGGGTGTGGGATTCTTGGCCGGTATGATTATAGAGTAACATAGTAAGGATATATGCGGGAGAGGGATGAAAACAAGGGTTTGTGTTGGATTTCATTGTTGGTGGGTTTGGGTTGTCGGAGTGAGGATGAAAGGGTCGAGGACGCGTATTGAGGATGAGAGCGAGAGGCAATAGAGGGAAAATTGATGAGCCCGGATCCCACCGGACCGGGCCCGCGCCGGCTCGGTCCAAGGAACCAAGTGACGTGGCAGTTCCTAGACCGGCTGGGGAAGACCGCGGACAGATAGGCCTTTGAGGTCAAGACCGCGTCCCTCCCCGCAATAATCCTATCGAAGACCGGAAGGATCCTGACCGCTATATTCGTGCCCGCACGACCTGTGACCGTTGGGTCCGTGCCCGCAGATTGAATGTCCGTGGGGACCTACGCCGCCGTAGGCGTGCCCGCATCAACCGTGCTCGCGTCATATACCTTTGATCGCGGCCACAATGTTGACCGCGGGCACATGCCTCGCCTCCCTGCTAATATCAAGCCTTACTAAGCAAGTTAGCTTACCGGCTCGACAGCCACTTGCCGGCTCCCCCATCACGCATTCAATGCGGCTCGCCTGGGCGCCTACTATCCCATTTAATGCTCCAAGCCGGCTACACGGCTCATGTCCCTTTCAGCCATGTCCCCGGACAGCCAATGTTCCCTCCCCGACAGACCAATTGGATGCGGACACGTGTAGCCGGTCAAATACCAAAGTGCCCCTTGTGGCCGATCTCATTGCTTACCTCAACAAGCACCATTGCATTGCCTATAAATAGAAGGCCTTTACCCCCTTGGGCAAGGTAAGTTCCAGAGATAATTGAGTAAGCCATATTACTCTAAACCCTAAACACACACACACTCCAAGGTATTCAAAGCCTTATTATCTCAGTATTCTTACTCTCACACCCGAGGGCCTGAGTTGGAGTAATATCCAACTTTGACCTTAACGGTGTTTCCTTGTGTTGTGATCTAGGTACAAACCAACCACTTAAATATCCTAGCCAGATATCCTCAAACCGCTTCTGACCCTGAACAGCTTGGCGTCATCAGTGGTTCCATTGCCGGGAATCTTTTCTTTATTTACTTCCCGCATATTTCGTTTTCAAGGCACCTCTCGTGTCCTAAACAAAACGAGTGCCGAAAGGCTCTTCTTTTTCCATCATCTTTTCACAAAATATGTCTAAAATACTGGAAAACGCTGGTCATTTGACCTTGGAGGATGAAAACCAAGCCTCACCCTCCGCTATCAATAGGGGAAAACAAACTAACTCTGTCTTCAACAGAATGGGGGCTCGTTCCCACCGCTTCACACCCTTTCCCTGGCCGAAAGCCACGCACAAGCTCACGCACCGGATACGTGCCGAAAAGGCACAAGCCCTCCTAAACAAAAGTCCCAAAACTCCACAAGCTCCCCCGAAAACACCACCATGAACACTCCTCTCTCCCTGAGCAAATCCTAAGGAGACAAGAAATTCTCGGACTCCAAATCCAAGCCGGATCGCCGAGGCCATGATGATGGCCGACCAACAAGCTTGGAAATGTTCGAAATAGAGGCCAATGGAGGGCTACGGCTTTCCACAAGGGTCCCAAAGGTTTTCCCAACGAGCTCCCGCTAAATCACTTGCTAGTCAAGGCTGCGCGGGGCAAACCGGGTTGAACCAACCCTTGAGCGCGGACGAGATGGCCAAGCGCAGTGTGGTGCACGTGGATGATAGCGAGGAGATTGGGCGAAGAGGCGCAGTCTAATCAACGTGTGAGGCCCCAAGCACTACCCCTGGCTCCGGTCAAGGGGAAGGCCGTGGCTCCACGCAGTAAAAAGCAGAAGATTGATAGCCAGAACCCTGAGTTCGTTGATTTCATGCAGAAAATGTGGGAAACCCATCAGAAGGCAGCCCAAAAATGTGGTCGCACAATGGATGCCTTCGGCCGACAAGATCGCGCGGGCACCTATCCGTAAGGAAGCCCCCTGCATGGATACATATGATGGTTCCAAGAACTCGAGGAGCCACATGGGTCGATTTGAGGACAAATGGCATTATTCTCCGCGGACGAATCCGTAATGTGCAAAGCTCTAGCCGCCACTTTCACGGGCAAGACCCTATCCCGGATGCCGGCTCTAAAACCCCGCTCCATCGACTCTTTCGGCCACTTCAGGAACATTTTTCTTAATGCCTTTCTTGGAGCCGGGTGCCAACTAGACCAAAGACAGATCTTGTCCGTGTCAAGGTGCCCCCACCGAATCCACAAAAGATTACATTGCTCGCTTAAAGGTGAGCGAGGAGATAGTGGATCTCGGAAGGGGGATATTAGACTTTGCTTTGAGGAGGCCTCACCTCCTCCTTCCCGAAATTGAATTTCGCCTCCGGCCCGCCAAAAACAAGCAAGTGGAGGAGATGTATGAAAGGGCTTCGCCATTGCCTGCGCCGAGGAGAGCAAAGTATGCCCGTTCCCGAGCTTCGCCCAAGGAAAGAATAAGCCAAGTTCGGGAGACCACCCTGCAGGCCGCCCAAGTTAACAACGGGCAAGAACAGAGGCCGTGGGTCGGACAAACTCCGGAGAAAAGTTGCGGGAAATGGGCCTACACCGAGCTCACCGGAGCCGCGAGCAAAGGATCATGAGGGCATCGTATTTTCCTCCTCCTCCCCCCATGCTCGGAAAACCAAGTGAGAGGAGTAGGACAAAGTTCCGCGAATATCACAATGATCACGCGGGCACGGAACAGGACTTTGCTTCTAGCTAAAGAGAGTAATTCAAAGAAAGAATCAATGATGGGGAACTAACCGAGATGGATCAAGGGAAACAACCAGGCCCCCAATAATAACCAACAGCGGGCACGAAACCCTCGTGGTCCCGAGAGGGTGGAAAGAGACAATTTTGAGGATGACGATGGAGACTACAATATAAACTTCATTGGAGAAGAACCTCCCTCCAACAAACAGCTCTCCTTTCAAATCCGGACATTGGAAAAGGTTTTCTCCATCCCCGCAATGGCTACGGAAGAAGAGCAGGAAATTGGGTTCAAAAGGAGTGAACTTGCCTCCACCCTTTTTCATTCCACTCAGCCTCTCACCCTCAGAATGAGAATCAACCGGGCAAACATAGGCCGAGTGTTAATAGATACAGGAGCTGCCCGCGATATACTCTACTACCATACGTTGGTAGGAATGAGAATGACTGAAGCACATCTTTTTCCGTACGCGGGCATGCTTGAGGGCTTCACAAATCACGCCGTAAGGGTAAAGGGGACGATTGTGTTTGACGTAACTATTTGGGGAAAAACCCATGCGTAAGACGGCCAAGATAACTTTCATGGTGGTCGATCTTCCTTCCCAAGACAATGCCATTCTCGGCGTAACTGCTCAGGCCGAATTGGGAATAGTTGCGTCCGTCCCCCACCAAAGGGTGAAATTTAACACCCCGGGCGGGGTTGCTACCATCAAGAACCAGCCCGGGAGATTCCTCCGAGCACTTGAGGAAAAAAGGAAAGAACAGAAAGGCCAGGCATCCTGCCCGCCAATACAGGGCGAGGACAAATTGATAGAAGGAAAAGGCGATGACAAATCAAAAAAGGGAAAAACCCTTGCTCTCCCGCCGCACCCATACCAATTGGCATGCTTTCTTTCCATTCCACGAAGGTGGAGCTCAAGACGAGCGTAAAATCAAAGCGGTTGGCACCTATTGAGGGAGGTTATATTGATCGGGAATAGAGGGAAGATTGACCGCGATATCATATACTCTATGGCAACACCGACCGGAGCTCAGTCAACCCCAACCATAATCATTGACTCATGCACAACCGTGAAATCCGCCGACCTCCAACCTAACGACGAGCTCGAGGAGGTGGTAATCAATCCCCACTTCCCCGAGCAAACAAGCTTAAGGTCGGCCCGGAAATTCACAATGAGGAAAGAAGAATCCCGATCGAATTCTTAAGTGGCAAATTGTGATGTGTTCGCTTGGAGGGTGGAAAGATATGCTTTGAGAATCGGCGAGGACGTGATCCTCCACAAAATAAACGATGACCCATCCTTCAAAAACATTCATCAGAAATCAAGGTACTTCTCTCCGGAGAAAGAAATTGCGATCAAAGAAGAGGTGGAAAAATTGTTAAAAGCGGGGATAATCAAGGAGATTTCCTACCCCAAATGGTTGGCCAATGTGGTAATGGTCAAAAAATCCAACGGCAAATGGAGGATGTGTGTTGATTTCACCGATCTCAACAAGTCATGTCCCAAGGATTGTTTCCCTCTTCCTCGCATTGACAGATTGGTGGATTCTATAGCCGGCCACAGAGTATTGAGCTTCATTGATGCATACTCCGGCTACCATCAGATCCAAATGGCTCTCGAAGATGTCCGCTCTCGTAGCTTTCATCGCTGCGGGCAAGACTTGCTTTGCTACTGAAGATGATGCCGCTTCGGGTTGAAAACGCAGAGCCACCTATCAAAAGAATGGTCAATCTGGTCTTCGAAACCAACTAGGCAGATATCTTGAGGCCTACATTGACGATATGGTTATAAAAACTAAGGAAAACTCCCACGAGCTCGACGTGGAGGAAACGTTCAAAAACTTGCGCCGCAATAACATGAAGCTAAACCCCCTTAAGTGTGCTTTTGGGGTCAAGGCGGGCAAGTTCCTCGGATTCATGGTCAATCAAAGAGGGATAGAGGCTAATCCAGAGAAAATCCAAGCCCTGTTAGACATGAAACCTCCTGCTTCCGTGAAGGATGTCCAAAAACTCGATGGTCGCATCACCGCACTTCGCCGCTTCATCTCGCTGGTCACAGAGAGATGCCTCCCTTTCTTCAAAACTCTAAAAGGGGGAAGAGAGGCGATGAATTTACATGGAGCACCGAGTGCCATCAAGCTTTTGAAGAAGTCAAAATATACCTCGGGCGGCCACCTCTGCTCGGCGGCCCGGTGCAGGGAAGAACTTTTTGTTTTTAGCGATTCTTGATCCGACAGTAGGCTAGCTTTGTTCTTGTAAGGGAGGAGAACAACTCCCAAAAACCAATTTATTATGTATCTAAGGCACTGTCCGCCGTAGAAGGGCGTTATCTTAATATAGAGAAGTTAGCTTACGCCTTGCTTGTATCTGCTCGAAAATTAAGAGCCTACTTTTACGCACACCCTATAACCGTATTAACTCGAGGCTCCGCTTAGAAAGGTTTTACACAAACTAGAGTCCTCGGGGAGAATGCTAGCTTGGTCTATCGAACTCACCGAGTTCCGGATCACCTACTCCCCGAGAAAGACAATCAAAGCGCAGGCCTTAGTAGATTTTGTGGTAGAATCATCATTCAAAATGGCGGACGGCGACACGGGAAAAAGAAAGCGGGCGAGAATCGAAGAAGGCCCAAGTAGCCCGAGCACGTAAATCACGCGGCCAAGGAGCGTCCGTAAGAGGTATGGATTCTATACGTGGACGGCTCGGCGAGCAAGTTGATTAGTGGCGCGGGCATACTTCGATTGCACCTGCGGGGAGAAATTTAAGAGAGCCTCGAGGTTCAAATTCGAAGCATCAAACAATCGAGCCGAGTATGAGGCGATTATAGCGAGGCATGGAATTGGCAAGAGACTTGGGAGTTCGAGTATAGAGATCAATAGTGACTCTCGGCTCATAGTTAATCAAATAAAGGGGAATATGATACTATCAACCCAATACTAACTCGCATCGCGGCCTTGCAAAAGCCCTCATCAAAAATTTCACCTACTATGAAATTTGAACCAAGTCATGAGAGAGGACAACGTGGAAGCCGACCTCCTCTCCGTAATAACCGATCAAGAAATTGATGAGTTGGGAGGCGGTGCCGAGATTGAATTGGCAGAGAGGCCTGCTATAGATCGGATTCGGATAAACAATATTGAGGATCAAGTAAGGGACTGGGTAGATGAAATGAAGGATTACATCGAGAAGCAAACCCTCCCCAGGGACCCGCAAAGGCTAGAGCCATCAGAACGGTGTCCGCGAAATACCTCATCCTCGATGGGGTACTTTTTCGGCGATCATTCACCAAGCCTTTGCTAAGATGTGTTAAAACTCACATGGTCACCAACTTACTCTATGAGGTCCATGAAGGAGTTTGTGGCGGACATCCAGGTGCTCGCACCCTCTCAGACAAGATCAAATTCCAAGGATTCTTTTGGCCCACTATGAGAAGGAATGCACAGGAGTATGTAAGAAAGTGTGACAAGTGCCAGAGATTTGCAGACATCCTCAGACTACCATCAACAGAGCAAACTTTGGTCGTACCATCGTGGCCGTTTGATACGTGGGGGATTGATCTCATTGGACCATTCCCAACTGCTAGGGGAAACATCAAGTATGCTGTGGTGGCCGTGGATTATTTTACCAAGTGGACAGAAGCCAAGGGTTTAGCCACTATCTCCGAGGAGAATACAATCAATTTTGTCCACGATCACATCTATTGTCGATTTGGGGTTCCCCGATCAATTATTTCAGACAATGGCACCCAATTCTCTGCAAAATTCACTGCTGAATGTGTGAGAATGAAGGTGCAACACCGTAAGTCCGAGCTTGCCTATCCTCGTGTGAAATGGTCAAGGCGAGGCCGCGAACAAGCTAGTTCGACCGCCCTAAGGAAAAATTTGGAGGGCGAGGAGGACGATGGTTGGACGAGCTCCGAACCGCATTATGGGTTGTCCGCACAACTACTGAGGAATTCTACGGGAGAAACTCCTTTCTCGCTCACGTATGGGTCGAGGCGTGGCTCCGGTTGAGGTTGCCCTACCTCGTACGCAGTCACATACTTCGACGAGTCTCAAAACGAGGCAAACAGAAGGTGTGACCTGGACGATCTCGAAGGAAAGAGAATGCGGGCATATGAAAAAATGGTGAACTACAAGCAGAAAGCGAAGAAGCACCATGACAAAAGAGTAAATAAGAGGAGTTTTTCAGTTGGAGACTGGGTACTTAGAAGCGTAGAGGTCCAAGGGACCCAACCTGGTTTCAACAAG
Organism: Adenophora triphylla var. japonica; assembly: GCA_022495995.1. Classification (NCBI taxonomy): domain Eukaryota; kingdom Viridiplantae; phylum Streptophyta; class Magnoliopsida; order Asterales; family Campanulaceae; genus Adenophora; species Adenophora triphylla. Next base: position 30,529 of record JAFEMH010004950.1, on the reverse strand, counting down.
CTGTCCCCGAAATGGGAAGGTCCATATGAGGTCACAAAAATAGTCAAAGAGGGCACCTACAAATTGCGACCAAAAGAGGGAGAAGAGCTTAAGCACGCTTGGAATAGCGACCACCTTAAGAGATACTTCTTTTGAAATCTTTGTAATTTTTTGGAAGGAGTATAGACTATGTGTATATATAAAGGAAGTTATCATCATGTTTCATCATATTTTGATGCAAAAACCTATTCCCACCAGCCTCAAAAGCTAAAGTGGATGCCCGCAAGCGGATGCCAGTAGGTTAAAGAGCAAACATATGAGCTCCTACCTACTGATGCGCAACGATCTTTTGGGTCCGCAAGCCTATATGAGTACAAAGATCCATTACGATCCGTACTCCGATCGCGGGGAGGATACCCTGTCCTGCCCGCGTGACACCACCAAGAATAAGTGGATATAGATGCCAGCGAGGACAAAGGCCAAGGCTATTGTCCCCGCTCAGTGCGCGAAGGTCCTCGTTAGGGCCGTTACTCGTATGCCTGTATGTGACAAAGGCCTACATATAAGCCCGTTACCAGATCGCGAAGAAGACCCTCACACAAAACTCCAAGGGGTTTTGAATAAAGGGTAAAAAAAGCGTGAACCACCGTTAGTGGATACAGATGCCAGTAGGTTAAAGGGCCTCTATGCTAAATATGCTCCTACCTACTGTTGCGCGGACTATAGCTTCACGGCCACACTCTGCATGCCCTAGGAAGGTAGCTTGCCTTGGCTGCTTTTGACTTACACCACGGCTCGCAAGGCTGGGAATACGTGTAAACGGATGACAGTGATCAAAAGAGTTTTTACAAAGCCAAACAGACAAAGGGGGTTAAGGCCCCAAAGTTTGCCACAAGGCCAAACAAAAGCGATCACAAGATGAATAAGGCTGACTCTCACGAAAAATCCAAGTGATTTTGAATAAAGAGTTAGGAAAACTCAAAAAATGCGGGCAAAGGTCCTACTAAGCTTTTTTCCGCAGAAGGAGAGTATAAAGTTTAATTACAAGTCAAAAAAGCTAGAGAAAGAGCAAGAATGCAAGTATTAAGGTACTTCAAAAATTGCGAGCACTCAAAACAGCCTACAAGACATGTAATTAAAGAGAATAGCTACAGAAAAATGCTTCTATTACCAAGGAAAAATAATTACAAAATTCCTATACTATTACAAAGAGGTCCTAGTCTATTACAAAAAGAAAAAACAAAAAACCTATACTATTGGAGCTGGAACCTTGGCCGCATCAGCATTCTCTTTGGCCGCACCTTCTGTGCCCACTTCAACAGTTGGAGTAGGGGAAGGAAGACGGGTCATCAAAACCTCGTAATGAGATCGAGGCGTGGCTCACAGAGATCGGGCGTGAGCGCCCGCCGAGGAAAAAGATCTCCAATGGCAGGCCCATCAGGAAGAACGCGAGCAAGGGCCTCCCCGAGTGATATCGGGTTCTCCCCAAACCGTAGTTCATCCAGATCGGCGATCAGGCTAAGAGCCGTCACTTCTGCCACGGGAGGTAAAGAAGCCGCAGCGGACAGCTCCAAGCCCTTTACTTCGTCCTCGGACAGAGGAACTAACGCATGCCCGGGCAAGCATTCTTCATCAGTAGCAACAACCGAGCCAATAACGGCCAGCTCTTGTACAGAGAACCTGCCCATGGCCGCGAAGTTCCGACGTAACTGGGACCCCGGCCTCGTGCGAGCCGAGATTCTCAGCGAGGAGCCAATCCTTGAATTCCTGGGAGTTTTTGTACTCCTCCACAGCCTCCTTGCGAACATCGTCAAGGGCAGATTTCCCCTCCGCCTCCATCCTTTTGTAAGGAAGCAGCTGATCGGACAGCTCGTCCACCTTTTTCTCCAAGGCCTGCAGATCAACCTTGGTGGCCTCCAGCTTGGCCGCGAGCTCCTTATTTCTGGGCTCCCACTCAGCCTTGTGCCCGCGGAGCTCATCCCGCTGACTTATTACCCTCTCAAGGTCCTTCTCCACCACGGCCAAGCGGTCAGAGAAGTCCTTCAGATCAGACTCCTTCTGTTTGAAGGCATTGTCCTTTTCCTCCATAAGGGAGTTCAAGGTCCCAATCCTCGCTTGAGCCTCCTCCAGCTCACGAAGTTTGGCCGCCAAAATGGAAGTTTTGTTATCCACTTCAGCGGTCAGAGTATCGCAGCTTTCCCGTAGCCGCAGCACCTTATTGCTCACCTGCGAGGAAAGAGAACTAAAGTTAGACACACAGAGTGGAAATATGGAACCAAAGAAATCAGACTGCTATCTACCTCAGTCAGAGCAAGGCCTATGTCCCCCACCATGGCCGAGGCATTCTCCTCGACAACTATGTTCTTGTAGAAGTCGGGGGAATACAGACGGTTCACCAGCCCGATCCCCACTGAGGCGTTGGCAGAATTTCGGGCGTAGATGTCCACCCCAGTCACAGCGGGCACCTCGAGACCGGCTTTTTTAGCGCCGCGTCTCCTCGCGGGTGGTCAGAGGGGCCACCGGATAAGCTGCAGAACAAATTGATCCCCCAATAGGGGAAGATGAGGAGGTCGCAGCAGGAGCAGTCACGTTACGGGGAGGAGCATCCCCGATTTTCTGGAGCTTTCTCTGTCCTTGCCCCAAGCCTCCTTCTCTGTCACTCCTCTTCCGAGAATCCACTTGGTGGCCGGAAGGAATGGTGCGGCCAGGAGAGGTGGCTCGGAGAGCATTGGCCGGGGGAGGACCCTTGGGAGGTGGAGGAAGGTTCCCCGTAGTCGGGATGGTTTTGGAGCTGGTCAGAGGCTCCCCAGTTTTCCTGCTGACAACAGGAACAGTCTTATCTTTAGTTGGGACTCCCCCCAACTCAGTCTGCCTCCTCGCAGCAGCATCCCTATTGGCCTTCATGTTCTTGGCCTTCAGTTGAGCAGCAGTCATGGGAGCCATCAAAAATTATATTCTTCGGGATCTACTCTGGAGGGAAAGAGAAATGGTTAGAATGCAGTTCAAAAATTCAAAAGCAAAAATGAATGGGCAACAATTATATGAAAAATCAGAGACCAATAAGTTCGGGAACCCAGCATGCAAGTTCTACAATCCGCCTCGAATTGGTAGTGCTCGTGCACCCTCCAATCAAGGTCACGGGGCAGAGGCTCTATTTCTACTCTGGGGGCATATGGGGCGCCCTCCCTGCGAGGAGCCACCCCCGAGTAGATCAAAAGTGGCTCATCCTCCACTATGGCGCCCACATCATACACGGGCTCCTCCCATTGTCTAGATAATTGGCCAAATACTTCTCTAAGGCACAGCGCATGTGATCAGCGGAAGAGGGGTCTGGATAGCTACTAGCGGCCACCTTCATCGGGACTGGATTTGAGGGTTTGGAGAAGGGCCAACCGAACCTAGACTCAATGACCAAGATGTCCCTCTGGTTCCATTGGTCAAATTTATTTGAGGGAGGAGAGAAGGTCCGGGTAGAATAATTCCTAGCCTTCAAACCCAAAATGTTACGGCTGATCTGGTTCTGGTAGTAAGCATAAAGCCCGGCCAGGGTAGGTTCATAGCCATGGAATCTGCAGACCGCGATGAAGGAGACTATAGCCCTAATGGCATTAGGAGTCAGGTGCATAGGGAGGCAGCTGTTGAACTCCAAGAAAAAATAGAAGAAGGGGTCCAGGGGCAATCTCAGGCCATTCTCAAATTGGGCACCGTAAAAAACCAAGGCCCTATTGTCCTCGCGGACATCTGCTACTGTTTCTGGTCGCAGCTTGTCCTTATCTTTTAAATGAACGTGCCCAAGGGTGCGGACACGGAAGGCATTACGGTCAACATTATATACTTCATAGATATCCTCCTCCCAGTCAATGGTAGCCACTTCCTTGGCTTTCTTATTTCCGCGGCCACGACCAGGACCAGGGTTCACTTCAGCTGCTGGCCTCTTGCCTTTATTTCGAGCAGGGGCCACCACCGCTACCTCCTCCTCAGAGTCAGGGTCAGAAAAGGCATCCACAATATTCGTGGTCTCAGCGGCCTTCTTAGAGGTCCCCGCAGCCCTCCTAAGTTCGACCTCGCGGTCATCCTCCTCGGTCTCCGTGCTAGTCGAGCCAAAGAGATCAGTGGCGTCACCGCGGGCAGAGGTCACTTCATCCTCATCCTCCCCGCCTCCAGTAGTCTCAAAGTTCAGAGGCTCCAGCTCCTCACTACTACTCAGTTCAATGGGGTCAACACCAGGGGCCGCGGGCACCACATCGGGAAATACAGTCCTCAGGGGCGAGAACATCCAAGGGTCATTCAGCTACGTGCGCGGTGCCGCGGAGCATTGGTTTGATGGGGTCCATTAGCTCACACTTCTCCCAATCGGTTATTTGTTCGGGGACACGAATCGCTCTCCTCACTAGTTCAACGGCGTTCGTAGCCTGATCTCTCTCGCGGGAAACACGCGCAAAACCCCATTACAAAGTTTCTTAGCCTACGGTGATCCCCCAACACCAGTACATCCCGGTTATATATATATTTTCTCTTGCCCTCCCACAACCGGGGTGGGACGAACGGCTCCCAATCTGCTTTCTCACAGAAATACAGAAAGCTTGGCAAGGATAGCCTAAGCCACCCCAAGCCTACCTTCCTAAAAATCCCCCCAGTCTTTTTACAGACAGCAAAGATATCGGGGGTGGCTCCATCTCCTAGTTCTATGGGACGGCGGGGTCCAAATTCACGAGTGGTCATCTTTCAAAACCCAGAAAAGAAAAAATAGAAGGAGATGAAGAAGAAAAACACCCAAATACTTACGAAGGAAAACTTGAAGGATGGATTCGGAGAAACACTAGCACGGATTTCGCAGCAAGAAAATCTCTCTCTCTAAGCTCTTTGAAGGTTTGGAAAAGGTAAAAATGGTTTGAGGTTTAAGGGTTTGGTATTTATAAGGCCTACCTATACGGGTTAACCCGTTAACCCGTATTAATTAGCCCACAAATCCAACCTCGGACCCTGAACCGTCTCCAACGTTTGAAAATTCGAAAATTAAATAAATTTTACATTTATTGCCCCCCTTGGATGAGCGACACGTACCCCCGTACGTACCACTACCCGTCTTTTCATACGCCGGTGGACCCACTGTTAGCAGGGAGGCACACCATGCAAGGGACCACGTGTCACTCACTGGTGCCTCCCGAACGTTCCCATAGGCCCATGGGGCCAAGCAACAAACAACAAAAAACGCTAACACTGGTGCTCGCCAAAACGGCGATCCAATCCTACCGAGCTTCTAGTACCTCCTCGCTCAGACCATAAATAATCACACTCGGAGCTAGGGGCCATTGATGAGCCCGGATCTACTGGACCGGACCCGCGCTTCGGTGCGGTCCAAGGAACCGGTGACGTGGCGGTTCCTAGGCCGGGGGGAGGAAGACCGCGGACGAGATAGGCCACGAGGTCAAGACCGCGTCCCTCCCCGCAATAATCCTATCGAAGACCGGAAGGATCTGACCGCTATATTCGTGACCGCACGACACGTGCAGTTGGGTCCGTGCCCGCGAATTGAATGTCCGCGGGGACCCGTACGCCGTAGGCGTGCCCGCATCAACCGTGCTCGCGTCATATACCTTTGGCTGCGGCACACAATGTTGACCGCGGGCACATGCACCTCCCGGTTAATATCAAGCCTTACTAAGCAAGTTAGCTTACTGGCTCTGACAGGCCACTTGCCGGCTCCCCCATCACGCATTCAATGCAGCTCAGTCAGGCGCCTACTATCCCATTTAATGCTCCAAGCCGGCTACACGGCTCATGTCCCTTTCAGCCATGTCCCCTGGACAGTCAATGTTCCCTCCCTGACAGGACCAATTGGATGCGGACACGTGTAGCTGGTCAAATACCAAAGTGCCCCCTAGGGCTGATCTCATTGCTTACCTCAACAAGCACCATTGCATTGCCTATAAATAGAAGGCCTTTACCCCCTTGGGCAAGGTAAGTTCCAGAGATAATTGAGTAAGCCATATTACTCTAAACCCTAAACACACACACACTCCAAGGTATTCAAAGCCTTATTATCTCAGTATTCTTACTCTCACACCCGAGGGCCTGAGTTGGAGTAATATCCAACTTTGACCTTAACGGTGTTTCCTTGTGTTGTGATCTAGGTACAAACCAACCACTTAAATATCCTAGCCAGATATCCTCAAACCGCTCCTGACCCTGAACAGCTTGGCATCATCAAAAATAGAGAGGGGAAGATGACGAAATGGGGAGAGAGTGGAGGTGAAAAGGGTGGTCGAAGGTGGTGGAGAAATGGAGGAAGGGAAATGGAGCATGGGACGGTGGAAATAGGGTTTGTTTGGTGATTGTTTAAGAAGAGAGAAAGAGAGGATGGAGGTGGAGGTGGAGGTTGAAGAAGGGGTAGAATGATAATTTCATATATCAATGATTTGGGAACTTTTTTGGGGGAATAACAAGGTGGAGGTGGAAGAACACTACTAAATCCATTAAATAGACTCACAACTGTTAAATGTATGTAACGGGTGTTAGTCTTTTTCTTATATCGTTGAAATTTTTGTTATCTTTTTAACGTCGTTAGGGTACGTTCTATTATATGAAATGAGATGGAAAAGTACATTACATTAAGATGTCAAACCGTAGTATGTTTCATTAATTGTAAAAAATCGTATAGTACGTTACCCCAATTTGTCGTTCACCCTCCAAAAGTGCCATCAAGGATCGCATCCACCATTTCGAGATGTGCCTTATAAACTTATAAGCCACAAAAATAATGAAGGAGCTGAGGCTTCAAAGACAATAATCCAGAAACTCGCACCCGATTCATAACAGGCAACCCCAAAGGCTTAATCATTTTGTCAAGTTCCTCCCGCTTATGCATCGAATCCTTCTTATGACACATTTTAGATACCATATCTCCTAAATGGGTTGTAACTTGACTCATTGTTGATGAGCATTGTTTCAGATTCTTGTTCATTTTCTTGACAATTTCTTCATTCATCCTCTTATGTTTTCTAGGATCAGGTGTTCCTTTTTTGTTAAAAAGCTTATCTTGAGTGATAACTGAATCACCTATGTCATCAAGTTTTACCTCAGGAGCATCCAAATCATGAACATCCACATCCATATCAACCTTACTTCGATGCAAATCATCAGCAACTTCTATAGGGGTTTCAGCAAACTCACAAGTCGCACGATCATTTCCACATATGTCACACCAATCGTGGTACAACGGAAAAGATTTCTTTCTGACTTCATTTGCATTTGGATCTTTCTAAATATTAAACAAGAATACACTAATTATTACAATGATAATTATAAATATTAGTAAACATATATATAAAATATAGTGTAATACATTTATATACTCGATTCATACAGATTCATAGTAACGCCTCCTAGCCCGGGATAATTAGTGAGAGGATTAGGCATTAATTCTGATAAAATGGTTAATGAACATACCAAAAGTGTCGAATTGGGCCAAGCGGGTAAAGCCCAATCACAGACAGTCTTGACTCTCACATTCTCACTGAGGCTGGCCCAATCAAAACAGGGCCCAAAGTCCATCTCAAGGATCAGTCGACTAAGCCCATGGTCCGGCCCACCAGGCCCCGACTTAACTTAGTCCGACCTCAGAATCCGTATTACGATTCGGGTACGAACCATGCTCTACCCGACAGTCAGGTCGACCATTCTCTGGATGACGACCTCGACCTAAACAGCAAGTGACGACCTGACACTTGCCGGCGTATTTGGTTGAACAACTCACATAACCACATCCCTACAAATCAGGGGCCGTTATAGACACGTTCCCACAACCAAGTAACTGCCGCTACAATCTCGGAGCACATGTCGCCTCCCCAAAAATACACCACTCTTGTCTATAAATACTTCATCACTACCAAACGGTGGGAGGTAACTGCCATTTTGCTATTGGAATTCATTCATTCAATACATTTTGAGCAATATTAAACTGTGATCTTACTCTCACGCCCGAGCGTCTTCGCCGGAGACACATCCGGCTAGTCGTGGGTTCTGATTTCAGGTCAAGGAGCCAGGTGATTCCTCCTGCCACGTGGAGGAAGATTGATAAGCACAATTCCTGCAGCATCAGTTTGGTTCCATTGCCGGGAATCGTGCTTTAGCTTGACCTCGAAAACTCCATCAACCTACAACAATGGTGACTTCAGACGGACATGTATCTGAGGCTTCACTTGGGCACGAAGAAGAAAACAACAACAACACGAACGCAAACGTCGAAAACCTGAACTTGCCTCCTCCCCCACCAAATCGGCCTCATGGTAGAGCCACGCGTTCTACCAGTGTTGTTGATGGCAGGGGATTGCCTGACACAAGGAGAGGGAAAAGGCATATGGAAGGACAAGGAGTACCACCTCCTCCTAAGCATCCAACTGGACATGTGAACATGGGAAACAGGGCAGGTCCCTCAACTAATCCCATGAGCAAGAAGGAAATGATGCTTGAGCGAGCTCAGATTCTTGCTGATTTGATAGCTATGGAGGAAGCAGAGCAGGCCGATATTCGTTCAGAAAGGATTGCTCCCTCCCAAGTCTCCAATGCACGCAGCCAGGAGTGCTAGGCCAAATGAGGGTGTGGGGCAAAATGGCGAGGACAGGATAGTTCAGCGAGCCCCCACTATCGTTCATGTGCCAAGTCACGACCTCAGGGCTAGCCTCACCAGAAATAGGGAGCAGGAGGCTCAGTCTGATTTGAGGACGCAATTAACCGCCAACAGAAATAGACGCATTTCCCCAGCACGGACACAGAGATCAGGGTCTCATAGAGACAGGAACGGGCGCAGGTCGCCTATAAGAGAGGAGAGGCGCAGGTCACCACTTGAGGATAATAGGCGCAGGTCGCCATCCGGTGCTGATAGGCGCAGGTCGCCACAAAGAAATGACAGGCATAGATCTCCAGTTCGATCAGAGAGGGCTCATTCTCACAGAGACAGGAGGAGTAGGCAGGTAACTCCCCCGAAGTGAAGGTCGAAGTCAAATCTTTGTTCCTCCAGGAGATGAAAGACCCGACGCTAGAGAGTGGTTGTTGATGAAAAAGAAATTCGAACAATGGGAGAAGGAGAAGAAAAAGGAGATTGGAAAGGTTGAACGAATTGACTATGCTCTTCGACCTCTATCCAAAGAAATCAGGGATAGTCGACCTCCTCCTACTTTCAGGTTGCCTCTTCTGGAGAAGTATTCGGGGTCGACCAATGCAAAGAGTCATATAGCACATCTGGAAGCCACAATGTGTTTTGTCGCCAATGAGGATGACAATATGTGTAAAGCTCTCCTAAGCACACTCACTGGGGCAGCCTTAACTTGGTTCAATGGTTTAGCCGCTGGTAGCATCACCACTTGGACATGCTTCAGGACAAAATTCTTAGATCGCTACTCGACTGCCGGAGCTCGGAAAGTGGCCATCACATCCGAACAACTTGGTACGAGTTAAAAATGAAAGCTCGATGAGCTACTTCACCAAGTTCAAGGAAATGGTGGATAAGATAGAGGAGGACCTCACTGATAGGGAAGTCATCAATTGCTTCCGAAACGGTATTTCCTCGGCAGACATGGATTATGAACTCACAGTTCGTACAGTAACAACTCAACAGGAGTTGTTTGAGAAGGTGTATAATGTCTCTCTTGCTGAAGAAAGGAAAGAGAAGAAGAATGGAAAGAGTCCCAAGACTGAGGGCGCTGATGATAAGAAGGACCCCAACAAGAATGGAGGAAATAATAAGAATGGAAAGAACAGGACTAGGGCTACAGAGAAGGTGCCTGAGGTTTTCACTCCCCTCACGGTGAGTCGAACAGAAATCATGAATGCCGTCGAGTTGGCACCACCTGCCCCAATGAACCCAGGCAATAAGTTCAGAAGGGACAACAGCAAATACTGTGATTACCACAAGGACACGAGTCATCTCACAGAGGATTGCTTGGGTTTGAAGAGTATCATCCAAAGAATGGTCGAGCAGGGGAGACTCGACGCATATGTGAAAAGACCTCAAGCTGGTGGAGGCGAGCAGCCAGCAGGTGGACAACAAGGACCGAGGCAACCCATACTGAACTTGGGGGTCATTACAGAGCAAGCAAGTAACACTGCTATCAAGCACAAGATCTTTCAACTCAGTAAAGCCCCACACGTACCTCCAACGAGAAATGTTAGAGATGAAACGATCAGCTTCTACCCCCATGAGTTGGCAACTAATGTGGCGGCTAGGGAGCAAGTTCTCGTCATCCCAGGTCTCATAGACGGATGTACGACGAGCAGACTCTTAGTCGACACGGGGGCCTGCAAAGATATTTTGTTCTACAAGACTTTCAAGGAGATGGGTCTTAATGACGAACAGTTGGAAAGATATGACGGCAGGTTGGAGGGCTTCACCAATCATCGGGTTGATGCAAAAGGTCAAATTGAGCTCGACGTCGACCTAGGCCAACACCCCCTCAGGGTCATATCGAAGGTACAATTTATTGTGATTGATGTAAACAGTGACTATGCCGCTATACTTGGTATTCCTGGTCAGGTCGCTCTTGGAATGGTGGCGTCGATACCTCATCAGCGAGTCAAGTTCCCCACACCTGCTGGAGTAGGCTGCGTACAAGGCACAGCTCGAGCTTACCTGGACCATGTTCTTCGGGAAAGAAAGAAGAGAGAGCTTGAGATCGAGACGGCAGACGGTTATTTAAAGCTGTCTCAATCAGTCACCAAAACTACTCGACTGTCAACAATCACCGACGTGGAAGAGTCAACCTATCGCTCAAATGACGAGGTCATGCTTGAGTCGACACGTCACTCTAACACCACAGAGGTCGATTCAGATGTAGTTATGGTCGACCAAATCCTCATAGGCAACCTATGCCTCCAGATCGACAATAACTCGGGGGCCACCACCACCACCACCAGCGAGGTTGCAGATAAGCTGGATGATATGATAGCAAAGGAGGCTTCACACCTAGGGGCCGAGGAAAGGCAAAAAGTGAGGGAGATCATCATCGAAACCTTGCAATTCAGGGATGGTCCAGAACTGGAAGTTGTGGACGAGCTAGAGTTAGTGATTACCAACCCTTCCTTCGAATGGTCAACTACAAGCAGCGAACTAAAAGTTATCACGACAAGAAGGTCAAGGCACGATCATTCCAAGTAGGAGACCATGTGTTGAGAAAGATTGAAGCAACGGGAAGAAGAACTCAACAAAATAAACTGTCTCCCAACTGGGAAGGTCCTTACATAGTCACTCGAGTCGTCAAGGAAGGAACCTACATGATAGCTCATCCCGGAGGAGACGAATTGAAACATCCTTGGCATGCTACTCACTTGATCAAGTACTACTTCTAGTTCGGTTTCCTAAATTGGAGCTCAAAAAGTTAGTTCAGTTCGCAACACTTGAAGTTTGTTCTAGTTCTAGTTTCAAATTGATGTAAGCTTGTTCCCTACTTCAATAAAAAGCGCTGCTTATTCGATCAAACATAGTGTTACATTAACCCCAACAAGCTCGACTCTTAGTCAGCTTCGTTTTAACAAGCTCGATTCTTAATCAGCTTCGTTCATTTAAACAAGTTAGACTCTTAAGTCGACTTCGTCCTAACAAACTCGACTCTTAGTCAGTCTGTTCCAATTAGCTCGATTCTTAATCAGCTTTGCTTATTTAACAAGTCCGATTCCTAATCGACTTCGTTCTAATTAACTCGATCCTTGGTTAGTTTCATTAGTACGAGCAGGTTCAACTCTTAGTCAATCTCGTTCGCAAAAAAGCTGTACAACTCTGAGGTCGACTAAATCATCAAAGATTAAGTCGACCCTAGGCTTAAGTTGACCCATTTGTACTATTACATCTAGCTCGACAGACACGATGAAATGGAAAACATACAACATTCAGAAATCAAAAGTCGGCTATGATTATGAGTCTCCCAAAAAGCGGGCTAAGACTTGCAAAAAATAATTACATGTTTCTATGCCTCCCAAAAACTGGGCCAAGGCATTCAGACAATGTTGAAGCAAAAAACAAAAATGTTGTTTGGGACTTGTTCATTACAATTCAACTAAACAGTTCAAGAGTCTTGACCGACATCAGTTTGGTCGTCAGTTGCAGCTCGACCCTCCCCATCTTCTTGTTCTTTGGGGGTCTAAGTGGTTTGCCCGACTACGAGTATACCCTTTCGGTTTACGTCTCCATAGCTTGACATCATCTAGCTCTGCCAAGACAACATCAAAATTCCTATCGGCAATAGGGGGAGCTTCCCACTTCTCACAGCTATCCTCTTCATCCTCTTGAGCAATAAAAGCCAAGTCATTCTCAAGATAGGGAACAAGCGAGTGACCCCGGCGAGCTGCCATGTCGCAAATCTTGGGACTCAGAAAACCAACGAGCTAATTGCTCGATGGTAACTGTAGCTGTGGGATCCACCAGTGCTCGACGAGCCATGTGCCTCTTGCCGACCTCAAGAAAGTCCTGTGCCTTGGCCACGATGGCATTATAGTACTCATCCCCCTCCTTAAACTTATCAACTACAGCTTCAGCAGCATCCTTAATGCTTGATAGCAACGGCAGCTTGAAGGCCTTCTTCCCACTTAACCCTTGCTCGCCGATGATCTTCATTTAGCTCGATCAAGAAGGTATCTTTCTCCTTCAAAAGTTTGTTAACTGTTGCCAACTCAGTCTTGGCCTTCTCCAGCTCCTTCTTCCCAACATCCTTCTCTGCCTCCACCTCCTTGAGCTTGGATTTGGCGTCCTCAAGGTCGGACAGGGCCTTGGTCTTCACCGCCTCATTGGCTTCATACGAGTTGTCCAGATCGTTATATTTCTCCTTCCATTCCGCAAGCTCTTGAGCCTTTTTGGAATAATCATGAAGGGCTTGTCTCTCCCTCTCAATGGAGGCCCTCCAAGAGCTCTTGACTTGCTCGACCATAGTCAGGTTCTGCACTCAAAGGAAACAAGACAACTGTTAGCTCGGAAGTCAAAGTTGATTAATTGAAAGAGCAAACGACTAGACAAAAAGGGTAAATTAAAAGATTACCTCACACTGAATCATCCCAGAACGAGAGGAGAATTCTTCAGGGGTAATCCCCTTATCAGCAAAATGAGCCAGGAGGTCGACATCGATGGCCCTCCTGACCACGACCTGGCCCAGGGACATGTCTAGGTAACGTCGACTCAAACTGTTGACCCCAGTAAGAGGAGGCACGTCACTCAGCCTCCTCATTTGATCCTCAAGAGACTCCGTAGTTGGGTGAGAGGAAGCTGGAGGAGGAGATTGACCCGGGATGGTTGGAGGAAGAAATTGGCTCGAAGGAACAACTTTCCCCTTATCAGATCGCAACCTCTTAGTCCTCAGAGGCTGATAATCAGCGTCCACCTCCATGTCGTCATCATCAACGTCTACGACATCCAAGGGGCTGGCTCCTACTCTGACAGCTCCAGAGGTCCCAGCATTGACATCCAGAGTTGGATCGGAGCTCAAGTTTGCTTTGGTCGACCTAGAGGACTCGTCACTTCCATCTGTAGCACCCACAGACTAGGTATCACTTTGCAGAGGGTCTTCTTCTACCCCTTCCATTGGCACCATCCCAATATTGTCCTTTGAAAGCGAGTGGTCCCTTACCGTGGCCTCCCTCTGCCTGTGAGCTCGAGCATTAGCTTTTCCATGGTCTTTCTTCGCTTTCTTCTTGTCAGAAACGCCAACGTTACGACCCATGTTAGCTTCTTGTTCAGGAGTCAGAACTGCAACAAAATTAAAGTGAAAAAGTGTTAAATCGACATACGAACAAAAGTTCTATATACGAGCAAAGGTTCTATATACGAGCAAAAGTTCTATGTACGAGCACATTATGAACGACTTGATCATCCTATGAGCGAGTTAACAAGGCTGCGAGTTAATTATGGACGAGCCGATTATTCTACACGCGAACGCTATGTATGAACTAGCTATATACGAACTACGAGTCCAGCCTATAACTAACTCGCCCTAGACAAATTGATCATTCATACCGGTTATTCAATGAAGGGCAAGTAAAGAAAAGGCTGAAACAGGGGATATCTTACCACCCGGCATGCTCCCCATTATTCTTGCAATAGTTCTCGGTCTTCTTGCGAGTCGACACTTATCTCCAAATTTACCCGAGAGAATGAGTAACCCGGTCTGGATATACTTGGCCTCTCGGTACAGGAATAAGGGGTTCCACCACTCCATCTCCAAACATCATCCCGGCTGGATGAAATTATACTTGGTGGTGAGCAGACTCTCCCAGCTGATGGGCCTTCTCTCAACTAATCGACACAAAGCCTTGTACAATCTAAAATGCCAAGACGGCTCCCAATAGTCCCCCTCATCTGTGGCTTCTGTTTCACCATTGGGCAATGGAAATTCCCATCCTAATCTACTCTCTACCACTACAACATGCGAGTTCCGGCCACTATGCTTACTAGGGAGGTTGGTGAAGAGTTTGGGAGATTTGGGTTTAGAAGAATCTTGATGCTCGAGATCCTCCCCACTATACTTAATGCGAAAAATTCTTTAAATACCCTCATGCAGGGTTCATATCCTAAAAATCTACAAACTATAGCAAAGCATACCAGAACCCTACAAGTATTGGCTCCGAGTTGAAGGGGAAGGGCATTGGCACACTCCAAGAATTCGTTAATAAAGGGATCAAGAGGCAACCTGAGGCCAGCAACAAACTGACCATAAAAGAAGGCGACCCTAGTAGCATCCTTGGTGAAGGTCGACCTAAACTGTTTCATGAACTCCTTCTGAGTATAGATGGTCACTTGGTAGTCCTCCTTGCTAACTTCGCAAAATTCCCTAATCACACTATACCTAGAGGGCAAGTTCTTATTGCCACGCAATGGCCCTTGGGGAATATAACCCCTTTCATTTTTCCCTGGAACAACTGAGTTATCAAACGCGTCCACAATCCTGGGACCTGAAGAGGTTGAGGCAGCATTTCCTTCTTGAGTCGCCATATCCGTACAAACAAAAGAGGAAGCAGGGGAGTCAGTTCTATGATCATGTTTAGTCAGCCTACCTAAGGACGACCTAGACTCCCCTGGAAAACCTATTCTATTCCTAAGGAAGGAGGGTTTGTGGACATCCCTAACATAAAACAAAGTGATATGGTCGAGCAGTTCGTGGAATAGATGAAAAGTGACAATATTTGAATCATCGACTACGAGGTTTTCAACGCCCCCAACAATGGGCAACCCTATCTCACTGAAGTTCAACTCCCACCTGGTCAAAATAGAGGCACACTCATCCAAGGACATCACTCTCCACTCACCGTTCACGTTCTTATACACTCTACGGTTGACAGAGTAGCCGCCATACCATGCCCACACAGTTCGCTACTAAAAGTCCTAGCCATGGCGGAAGTAAAGACAGAGCAGAAATTAAAGCCCTAAAGAAAGAATGGGAGAAAAATACCTTTGTAAATGTCGGAATAGGAAGCTGTTGCCGAAGACGGAATCCCAATTTAACTCAACTGCTTCTTCGCTATTTTCGTAGGAGATTCTCGAGTTTGAAGACGGTAAGAATTCGTGAATCGAGAAGAATTACAGTATTTATATTTTCCTAAATTTGGAAAGGGAAAAGAAAATCAAAATTGATTTTCCAAAATTAAAAGCCGAATCGGTTTTCGAGAAGGAGTTCCAAGCGTCAGAGTAGCAATGATGACAAAATTCGGCGCTCCTTCATCTCCGACCGTTCATCGCCGACGTCCAGGATTGTGCCACGTCATCTTAAGTCGACTAAACCTCAGAAACGAGTAGCGACCTGCTAGTAGTAACTATTTTTCATCATTTAACTTTCAAGTCGACAAAGTCAACTCGAAAGTTGGGGGCCACTGAACATACCAAAAGTGTCGAATTGGGCCAAGCGGGTAAAGCCCAATCACAGACAGTCTTGACTCTCACATTCCCACTGAGGCTGGCCCAATCAAAACAGGGCCCAAAGTCCATCTCAAGGATCAGTCGACTAAGCCCATGGTCCGGCCCACCAGGCCCCGACTTAACTTAGTCTGACCTCAGAATCCGTATTACGATTCGGGTACGAACCATGCTCTACCCGACAGTCAGGTCGACCATTCTCTGGATGACGACCTCGACCTAAACAGCAAGTGACGACCTGACACTTGCCGGCGTATTTGGTTGAACAACTCACATAACCACATCCCTACAAATCAGGGGCCGTTATAGACACGTTCCCACAACCAAGTAACTGCCGCAACAATCTCGGAGCACATGTCGCCTCCCCAAAAATACATCACTCTTGTCTATAAATACTTCATCAATACCAAACGGTGGGAGGTAACTGTCATTTTGCTATTGGAATTCATTCATTCAATACATTTTGAGCAATATTCAACTGTGATCTTACTCTCACGCCCGAGCGTCTTCGCCGGAGACACATCCGGCTAGTAGTGGGTTCTAATTTCAGGTCAAGGAGCCAGGTGATTCGTCCTGCCACGTGGAGGAAGATTGATAAGCACAATTCCTGCAGCATCAGTTAATTATACTGTTTTCCTATTTCCAACCAAACATCTATTTAATCCGATTTAATTATTGATGACGCCACGACTTTTGGGGTCAGGAGCGGTTCAGGATATCTGGCTAGGATATATTTTGTGGTTTGAGGTACCTAGATCACAACACAAACAAGCACCGTTAAGGTCAAAGTTGGATGTTACTCCAACTCAGGCCCTCGGGTGTGAGAGTAAGAATACTGAGTAATAAGGCTTTGAATACCTTTGGAGTGTGTGTGTGTTTAGGTTTAGAGAGTAAAAGAGCTTACTCAATTGTCTATGGAACTTACCTTGCCCAAGGGGGTAAAGGCCTTCTATTTATAGGCAATGCCATGGTGCTTGTTGAGGTAAGCCATGAGATCAGCCCTAGGGGGCACTTTGGTATTTGACCAGCTACACGTGTCCGCAGCTAATTGGTCCTGTCAGGGAGGGAACATTGACTCTGTGGGACATGGCTGAAAGTGACATGAGCCGTGTAGCCGGCTTAGTGCATTAAATGGAATAGTAGGCGCCGGGTCGAGCCGCATTGAATGCGTGATGGGGGAGCCGGCAAGTGGCTGTCGAGCGGTAAGCTAACTTGCTCGGTAAGGCTTCGACATTAGCAGGGAAGCGGCATGTGCCCGCGGTCAACGTTGTGCCCGCGGTCAAAGATATATGACGCGAGCACGGTTGATGCGGGCATGACTCATGCGGGCACGGATCCAGCGAGCAGGGTCCCAATGGTCCTCGATGGGGACGATGCGAGGAGGGACACGGTCTTGACCACAAGGGCCTATTTGTCCGCGGTCTTCCCTCCAATGGTCTAGAACCTTGCTACGTCACTTGGTTCCTTGGACTAGACCGAGCGCGGGCCCGGTCCGGTAGATCCGGGCTCATCAATGGCCCCTAGCTCCAAGTGTGATTATTTATGGTCTCGAGTGAGGAGCTACTAGAAGCTCGGTTTGCTCCAATTGTTCCTCGAGCGAGCACCGGTGTTAGCGCTTTTTGTTGTACATTGCTTGGCCCTACGGGCCAAGGGAACGTTCGGGAGGCACCAGTGAGTGACACGTGGTCCCTTGCATGGCGTGCCTCCGGTTAACGAGGTGGGCCCCTTGGCGAGATGAAAAGACGGGTTAGTGGTACGTACGAGGTACGTGTCACTCATTCAAGGGGGCAATAAATGCGAAAGGGTATTTAATTTTTCGAATTTTCAAACGTTGGAGACGGTTCGGTGGTCCAAGGTAGGATTTGTGGGCTAATTAATACGGGTTAACGGGTTAACCCGTATAGGTAGGCCTTATAAATACCAAACCACTTAAACCTCAAACCCTTTTTACCGTTTCCAAACCTTCAGAGAGAGCCTTTGAGAGAGAAATTTCTTGCTGCGATCTTCGTGCTCTTGCTTTCCGAATCCTTCTCTCAATCTTTCTCTCGTAAGTAACGTTGGGTGTTTTCTTCTTCATCTCCTTGTTTTTCTTTTACGGTTTCGAATAATGACTACTCGAGAGTTTGGACCCCGCCGTCCCATAGAGTTAGGAGATGGGAGCACTCCAGATCCGTTTCTTTGTTTGTAAACGGACGGGGGATATTTAGGAAGGTAGGCCGTGGGTGGCTTAGGTTATCCCTCGAGTGCTTCCAATATTTCGTGAAAAATCCCAATGGGGCCTTTTGTCCCACCCCGGTTGTGGGAGGCCAAGGATAAAAGGGTAAAAAGGAACGGTGATGTTTTGGTGTTGGGGATACCAATAGCCGAGAAATTTTGTGATGGGGTTTTGTGCGGGTTTCCCCGCGAGAGAGAGGCTCGGCTCTGAACGCCGTTGAATTAGTGAGGAGAGAGATTCGCGTCCCCGAAGTAGTTTGTGACTGGGAAAAGTGCGAACTAATGGACCCTGAACAATCAAACAATTCGCGGGCACCGAGAGCGGGGACCCTGAGTGACCCTTTAGATGTTACGCCCCACGAGTACCATCTTTCCCCCGTTGTGCCCGCGGCTACTAGTGGCGGAGACAATTGAGCCGAGCTTGACGGTGAGGAACTTGACCCCCTCAGTTTCGAGGTGACTGGTGAATCGGAGGTGGCCCCTGCCCGTGGTGACCCCACCGGTCTCTTTGGCTCCTCGAGCTCGGAGACCGAAGAGGATGACCGCGAGGAGGGGGATAGGAGGGCCGCGGGTACCTCCAAGAAGGCCGCTGAGACCACCAACATTGTGGATGCCTTCGAGAGCTCGACTCAGGAGGAGGAGGAGGTTGTGGCCCTGCCGGAACAAAGGCAAGAGGCCGGCTAGGGATGTGAATCTGGTCGTGGCCGTAAGAAGGCCAAGGAGATGGCCACCACGACTCGGGAGGAGGAGATCTATGAGGTTTATAACGTGGACCGCAACGCTTACCGTGTCCGCACCCTTGGGCATGTTCATTTGGCGGACAAGGACAAGGCTGCGGCCGAGACCATGCTAGATGTTCGCGGGGACAACCGAGCTGCGTTTTTATGGGAGCCCGGTTTGAGAACGGATTGAGGCCGCCCCTGGACCCTTTCTTTTACTTCTTCACGGAGTTCAATGCCCGCCCGCCCTACGCACTCCGACTCCCAATGCCATCCGAGCCATTGTCTCCTTCATTGCTTTGTGTGCATTCTGGGCTATGAACCTACCCTTGCTGGGCTCTACGCTTATTATCGAACCCGGATTAGCCGTGGTATCCCGAGCTTGAAGGCTAGGAACTACTCCACCAGGACTTTCTCTCCTCCCTCCAACAAATTTGACCAATGGAATCGAAGGACATTTTGGTTATTGAGTCAAGATTTGGATGGCCCTTTTCCAAACCTTCACACCCCGTCCCTATGAAGGTGGCCGCGGGCGCTTATCCGGACCCGTCCTCGGCCCGATGCTATGCGCATTTGCCATAGAGGCATCTGGCCCTCTATTTGGACAGCGGGGAGGAGCCCGTATATGACGTGGGCGCCATAGTGGAAGATGAGCCCCTACTGATCTACTCGGGGTGGCTCCTCGTGAGGGCGCCCCACATGCCCCCGCAGTAGAAATAGAGCCTCGCCGTGACCACGATTGGCGGGTGCACGAACATTATCAGTTTGAGGCCGATTGTAAGACCTGTATGCTGGGAGATGAGTGCGATCCTCCCGAAATAATCGGTCTCTGATTCCTTTATAAAAATTGTTGCCAATTTACTTTTGCCTTTGATTTTTTGAACTCGCTTCCGCTAACCATTTTTCTTTCTCTCCAGAGTAGATCCTGAAGAGTATAATTTCTGATGGCTCCTCCTCTAAGTGCTGCTCAACTGAAGACCAAGAACCAGAGGGCCAACAAGGAAGCTGCCCAGAAGAGGCAGAATGAGATGGGGGGGTCCCCACCAAAGATAAGACCGTGCCTGTAGCGAGCAGGAGGACTGGGGAGGCTCTATCTGCTCCCAGAACCATCTTAACCACCGGGAATCTGCCTCCACCTCCCCGGGGTCCTCCTCCACCCAATGCTCTCCGGGCATCATCTCCCGGCCGTACTATTGCCTCCGGGCATAATCGGGAAGCGAGCCCAAGAAAAGGACTGATAGAGATACGGATCTTATGCATAGGGAGAGGTCTTCCAAGACCCAAAAGGTGGTGGAGACCTCTTCTCGTAGCCCTCCCGCCGCTCGCCACCGGCTTCTACCATCAAGCTCCTCCTCCACCACGGGGACAATCGCTCGGTGGCCTACCCGATCTCCTCCTGGCCACCCGCGAGGAGCACAGGAGAAGAGGAAAGCAGTGGGAGCCTGTGCCCGCCATTGAAGGGGTGGACCCGTATGCCCGCTCGCCCACAACTCGCTGTTGGGATAGGGCACATCAACAGCTCTTCGCCCC
Organism: Adenophora triphylla var. japonica; assembly: GCA_022495995.1. Lineage (NCBI taxonomy): Eukaryota > Viridiplantae > Streptophyta > Magnoliopsida > Asterales > Campanulaceae > Adenophora > Adenophora triphylla. The sequence goes on along the minus strand of JAFEMH010004950.1, from coordinate 10,201 downwards.
GGACTTCTATCATTCCGTGGCGGAGAAGGAGAACCCATCGGCCTTGATGGGAGACATTGGGATTGCCCTCACCGAGGTTTGATTCTTTACGTCTCGTCCCTTTGACACTTTTAGCCTTCATTGCTCTAACTATCCTCCTCGCAGGTGGGCAATAAGGCTATGAGGCTCCGGGAGACTGTGATAGCTTTGTCCGCCGAGCTTACCGGCAACACCAAGGACATGGCGGCTAAACTCCGTGAGCCGGAGCGCCCAGGGAGAAGGTGGGGACTACTGAGCTCCCTCCCGGATGCCAAGGAGAAAGAGTTCGCGACCAAGGAGTCCGATCTCGAAGGGCTTCGGGAGCGGGTGACCGAGCTGGAGAAGAGCCTAGAAAAGGCAAAGGGTCGGCGGGATGAGCTTAGGGGCCACAAGCTTCACTGGAGCAAAGAAATTCCGAGCTCATGGTCAAGCCGGATGCCTCCCAAAAGCAAGTGGAGATCCCGGAGGCCAAGGCGGATGATCTCTCCGAGAAGTTGCCTCGACCCGGTTCGGCTTGGAGAAGGAGAGGATGCCGGGCCGAAGCTCGCAAGGAGGCCATCGAGGAGTATAAGAACTCCAATGAGTTCAACGCGAGTGCCCGGCCCAAGATGAGGCTCTGTCCGGACACGTATCCGGAACTTCGCGGCCACTGTATGTTCTCCGTGCGGCGGTTGGCCGTGATCGGCTCGGCTCACCGGTTGCTGCCGACGCGGAGTGCGTGCCGGGCATGCGCTAGTTCCTCTCGTTCGAGGACGAGGTCAAGGGTCTGGAACTCTCCGCTGCGGCCTCTTTGCCTCTTGTGGCGTAAGTGGATCGCCCTTGGCGCCGCTTATTTGGATGAGCCTGCGATTCGGGGAGAACCCTTTATCTTTGGGGATGCCCTGGCTCGGAGTTCTTCCAGAGGGGCCGGCCATAGGAGATCTCTTTCCCAGCCGGGCGAGCGGCTCCCGCTTCAGCCTCTACGAGCAACAAACTGCTCCCACTACCGAGGTGCCTCTGGGGACCGGCCGCCTTCCCCAACTCCGAACTCAGAAGCGGGCACAGGGGGTGCGGCCACTGAGGAGCCAGAGGCGGGCACAGGTGGTGCGGCCACTGAGGAGCCCAAGGAGAATGCTCCATTAGTATAGGATTTTTGCTTTTTCTTGTTTGTAATAGTTTTAGGACTTTGTAAATATTTCCTTAACATTAATAGAAGCATTTTTCCCCACTTGGCTCCTTTACTTTTATCTTAATTGCTTGTCTCGTAGGCTATTTTGAGTAGTTTGGCAATTTTCAAGCATCTCTGTACTTGCATTCTTGCCTATTACTTTTCCGAGCGTTTTTGACTTGCAATTAACTTTATACTCTCCTTACGGGCCAGCAGCTTAGTAGGCCCTTTGCCCGCATTTTTTGAGTTTTCCTAACTCTTTATTCAAAACCCTTAGGTTTTTTGTGAGAGTCAGCCTTATTCTTCTATGATCGCGTTTGTTTAGCCTTGTTGCAAACTTTGAGGCCTTAACCGCGTTTGTCCTGTTTGGCTTTGTTTAAACTAGTTTGATCACTCTCATCCATTTACACTTATTCCCCAAATTGCGAAATGTGGTGTAAGTCAAAAGTAGCCAAGGCAAGCATACTTTCATAGGGCATGCGGAAGGTGGCCGTGAGGCTATTGTCCGCGCAACGTAAAGGTAGGAGCATATTTTAGCATAGAGGCCCTTTAACCCCGGCATCCGTATCCCCTTATTGGAGGTTCTCACTTATTTGACCCTTTATTCAAAACTCCCTAGGGTTTTTCGTGAGGGTTTCGTGGCGATCCGGTGAACGGGCTTATATGTAGGCCTTTGTCACATACAGGCATGCGAGTAACGGCCCTAACGAGGTCCTTCGCGCAATTAGTGGGTCCGGACTTCAGGTCATTGTCCCCACTAGAATCCGTAGGCACGGGCATCGTGGCCTTTGTACCTACGTTCATCTATATCCACTTATTTTTGGTGGTGTCACGCGGGCAGGAGAGAGTATCCTCCCCGCGATCATAGTACGGATCGTAATGGATCTTTGTACATATATAGGCATGCTGGATCCACTTAGATCTTTGCGCATCGGTAAGTAGGAGCTCATATGTTGGCTCTTCAACCCACTGGCATCCGCTGCGGGCATCCACCCTAGCTTTTGAAATTTGGTGGGAATTGATTTTTGCATCAAAATATGATGATAACTTCTCACTCATATATATATAGTCTATACTCCTTCCAAAAAAAAAATTACAAAGATTTTAAAAGAAGTATCTCTTAAGGTGGTCGCTATTCCAAGCGTGCTTAAGCTCTTCTCCCTCTTTTGGTCGCAATATGTAGGTGCCCTCTTTGACTATCTTTGTGACCTCATATGGACCTTCCCATTTCGGGGACAGCTTGTTGAAACCAGGTTGGGTCCCTTGGACCTCTACGCTTCTGAGTACCCAGTCTCCAACTGAAAAACTCCTCTTATTTACTCTTTTGTCATGGTGCTTCTTCGCTTTCTGTTTGTAGTTCACCATTTTTTCATGTGCCCGCATTCTCTTTCCTTCGAGATCGTCCAGGTCACACCTTCTGTTTGCCTCGTTTTGAGACTCGTCGAAGTATGTGACTCTGTACGAGGGTAGGGCTACCTCCACTGGAGCCATTGCCTCTGACCCATACGTGAGCGAGAAAGGAGTTTCTCCTGTAGAATTTCTAATTGTGGTGCGGACAACCCATAATGCAATCTGAAATTGTCAATGGCTTCACTGGAAAGAGATGTTACCGTAGATGTTACCCAACACCTTGGTTAACACACTGACGGACAGCACACACACACCAAAATAAATAGTTTATAAAAACTTTGTGGCAATGGGAAATAAATAACACAAGATATAATTTTCTCAAGTTATATAAATATATAACTTGAGTGTGCCTAGATGGCGAAGACTTTATAATCAATATAGAAAAATTACAAAGCCGAAAGTTCCCTATTGCTAATACAATGATAATGCTCTATGGAACTGAATGAGACAAAGAACGAATCCTATCCTTAGCCAACACTCTCTTAAACACTCAGTGTTTAAGCTAGAATCACAAGGGAGGAAGGATATGCGAACCAAAGAACTTTGTCTCTCTTGTGCTATGGTGTGTGTGTTTGATATTTGGCATACTTCAAATGAAACACACCTAGCCTATTTATAGCCTTCCAATGCCTTGGAGGCTACTCCAAAATAACAGCCTTGGACCTTCAGATCGTGTGTGAGGAGTGGAGAGATTTCTTGGCTTGAATTCCTCATCATTCGCCAACTTCCCTAGAATGTAGCAACCGATTTCTTGAAGCCCAAGTGATACAGGAGCGAGAGCGACCGCGCTCATGGGGTGCGCGACCGCGCTCAAGACGGTGTCAACCAGGCAGCAGTTTCGGCCAAGGTGCGCGACCGCGCTCGGGAGGAGAGCGACCGTGCTGAAGACGAGGAAGAACTGGCGTGAGCCTCGGCCAAGGTGCGCGACCGCGCTGGGCCTAAGGGCGGCCGCGCTAGAGACGGAGGATTGAAGACTGATTCCTTTTTAATTACGGAAAAACTCTTAATTTTGGCATTTTATTTATTTTGGGAACTCTTTTATTTGCTGCCTAGGTAGAAGTATAAATACTTAGTCTTTTATTTTTGGAGGACAACTTATTCATTATTGATTTCCAATTCAAAGAGGTTTTCTCTTTAATTTTCTGGTGGATTCCAGATTTGTGTTCTTGAGGATTCATTGCTTGTGAATTCTTGTGTTTAGTGCGCTAAACACGAACTGTTCCATTGCTAACAAGGTATGCAATTTAATTGTTGATAATGGTTGCACTGAAAATTTAGTTTCGCAGAAATTAGTTGATTTCCTTGGATTGAAAACTGAACCACATGAGAAACCCTATGGTTTGGGGTGGGTGAATACGGGTTCAGAACTTAGAGTGTCACGTACTTGTAGGGTTCCCATTTCTATCGGGAAACACTATAAGGAGGAAGTTGTCTGTGATGTGCTGAATATGGATGTATGTCATGTATTATTGGGTCGTCCATGGCAATACGATCATGATATTACTTATAGGGGTAAGGATAATGTGGTGTTGTTCAACTGGAACAAGCACAAGATTGCTATAGCTCCTGTTTCGCGGTTTGAAAAGCCAGTTGAGAAGGATAAGCCGGTGTTGATGCTTATTCAGAATGAGAAGGATCTTGCCGCAGCTATTGAGGAGTCGGAGTATTTTTGCCCTATAGTCATTAAGGGGTTGTTGGGTTCTGTCAGTGTGGAGATTGGGTTGCCAAGGGACATTAAAGAACTACTTGCAGATTTTCAGGGGTTGCTATCCGAAGAATTGCCAAATGATCTACCACCTATGAGGGACATTCAGCATCAGATTGACTTGATTCCGGGAGCTAGCTTGCCAAACCTTCCACATTATCGCATGAGTCCTAAGGAGAATGAGATACTTCGAGAGCAGATTGAGGACTTGCTGCGAAAGTTATTAGGGAGAGCATGAGTCCGTGTGCAGTGCCGGTTTTGCTTGTGCCGAAGAAGGGTAATCAGTGGCGTATGTGTGTGGACAGCCGGGCCATCAACAAAATTACCATCAAATATCGATTTCCTATTCCCCGTTTGGAAGATATGCTTGATGAGTTATCTGGGTCGAGAGTGTTCACGAAACTGGATTTGCGCAGCGGGTACCATCAGATTCGGATTAGGCCAGGAGATGAGTGGAAAACAGCCTTCAAGAGCAAGGATGGCCTTTATGAGTGGCTTGTCATGCCATTCGGACTCTCGAATTCCCCTAGCACTTTCATGCGGTTGATGAATCAGGTATTCCGACCTTTTATTGGTTCTTTTGTTGTCGTTTATTTCGATGATATCCTGATTTATAGTAGAGATAGAACTGCACATCTCGATCATCTTAGGCAAGTATTGCAAGTCCTAAAAGATAATCAGCTCTACATCAATCTTAAGAAGTGTATTTTACGCACCAACAAGTTACTTTTACGGGTTTTGTGGTTGGTGAGGATGGTATTCGAGGTGGATGAGGAGAAAGTGAGGGCCATTAGAGATTGGCCGGCCCCAACTTCTGTCACCGAGGTGCGTAGCTTTCATGGCTTAGCTACCTTCTATAGGAGGTTTGTTCGGAATTCCCGTACCATCACCGCTCCTATTGCCGAGTGTTTGAAGAAGGGTAAGTTTCATTGGGGTTTTGAGCAAGAACGTAGTTTTGCCCTCATTAAGGAAAAACTTTGCACCGCACCAGTTCTTGCCCTACCCGACTTTGATAAAATCTTTCGGGTGGAATGTGATGCTAGTGGTGTAGGGATTGGAGCTGTCCTATCACAAGAGAAGCGACCTCAGGCTTTCTTTAGTGAGAAGTTGAGCGAGGCGCGTCGAAGTGGAGTACTTATGACCGTGAATTCTATCTTGTTTTCGGGCCTTGCGACGGTGGGAGCATTATCTTGTTCGAGAGGGAATTTATTTTATTTTTGATCATCTTGCCCTCAAGTTCTTGCACGGTCGAAGGTGATAAACAAGATGCATGCTCGATGGGTTAGTTATCTCGTAAGTTTCCTTTCATTATCCAACATAAGTCCGGGTTCGTAACAAAGTGGCGTACGCTCCGAGTAGGAGGGCTTCCTTATTACTTACACCGTCTCGGGAAGTCGTCGGGTTTGAGTTCTTTGAAGGAGTTATATGGGGAAGATCCGGATTTCAAGGAACTATGGTTTAAGTGTGCGGGCAAGCACCCGAGTGCAGATTTTCATGTCCGTGATGGTTTTCTCGTTCAAAGGAGACCGATTGTGCATTCCCGTGATGTCATTACGTGAGAAGCCGATCCGAGACTTGCATGGGGAGGCCTTAGTGGACACTTGGGGCGTGACAAGACAATCGCTAGCTTGGAGGAGCGTTATTTCGGCCTCAGCTGCGGAAGGATGCGGGTGCTATCGTCGAGCGTTGTTATGTTTGTCGTGTATCTAAAGGTCAATCTCAAAATACCGGTCTTTATTTGCCTTTGCCTATTCCCGATGATATATGGCTCGATTTATCTATGGATTTTGTGTTGGGTTTACCTCGCACTCAACGAGGTGTGGATTCGTTTTCGTGGTAGTGGATCGATTTTCCAAAATGTCTCATTTTATTGCTTGCAAGAAGACCTCGGATGCTTCTAATATTACAAAGTTGTTCTTTCGAGAGGTGGTACGTCTTCATGGTGTTCCTAAGTCCATTACTTCAGATAGGGACACTAAGTTTTTGAGCCATTTTTGGGGTGATGACATTATGGCGTATGTTTGTACTGCGTTGAATAGAAGTTCTACGCCTCATCCACGTACGCAGACGGACCGAGGTTACAAACAGGACATTGGGAAACATGATCGAAGTGTTTGTGGGGACAAGCCGAAGCGGTGGGATTTGGCATTACCGCAGTGGAGTTTGCTTACAACGGTGCGATCCATTCGGCTACGGGTAAATCACCATTTTCCGTAGTCTATTCGTCGACGCCAAGGCATGTTGTAGATTTGGTACCTTTACCAAGGGGGTCGTGGTGTGAGCCAAGCAAAATTTAAAATATGGCCAATGAAGTATGTCTTTGCCAAAGAAGAGGTTCGGGCCAAATTGGAGGCAACGGGAGTAAAGAATAAAGTCTGCTGCGGACAAGAAGAAACGGGTCAAAGTTTTCAAGGTCGGGGATGATGTTATGGTTTTCCCTTCGACGAGCGTTTCCTGTTGGCACGTACAAGAAATTGCAACCTCGCAAGTATGGGCCTTTCAAGGTGACTCGGAAGATTAATGACAATGCATATGTGGTGGCTCTTCCACGATAATTTGAACATCTCGAATACTTTCAACGTGGCGGACATATATGAGTATCATGCGGATGGAGTTCTTTATCCCGATGAGAACTCGTAGTCGAGTTTTTGGAGGTGGAGGAGATCGATACAGGAGCGAGAGCGACCGCGCTCATGGGGGTGCGCGGCCCGCGCCAAGACGGTGTCAACCAGGCGGCGGTTTCGGCCAAGGTGCGCGATCACGCTCGGGAGGAGAGCGACCGCGGCGAAGACGAGGAAGAACCGGCGTGAGCCTCGCCAGTGCGCGATCGCGCGCTGGGCCTAAGGGCGGCCGCGCTAGAGACGGAGGATTGAAGACTGATTCCTTTTTAATTACGGAAAAACTCTTAATTTTGGCATTTTATTTATTTTGGGAACTCTTTTATTTGCTGCCTAGGTAGAAGTATAAATACTTAGTCTTTTATTTTTGGAGGACAACTTATTCATTATTGATTTCCAATTCAAAGAGGTTTTCTCTTTAATTTTCTGGTGGATTCCAGATTTGTGTTCTTGAGGATTCATTGCTTGTGAATTCTTGTGTTTAGTGCGCTAAACACGAATCGTATTGCTTCCGTGCTGCGTCACCAAGTCCATGCTTTATCACCTTGTACTCTCTTGCTTTCTTTGTATTGTACACTTCAAATAATCAGCAACAACTCCATGACTTGGTCTTCCCACGTTTTTATTCCTTCTTCAAATAATATGGACCAAGCAATAGTTACACGTAAATCTCCTATTTACGTGTAACTCCTTCTCCAACTTCTTCCTTGTTTCTAGCAATTAATCCAACCATATATTAAACCTGAAATTTGGACCAACAAACACATATATCTTGCTAATAATATTAGACATTAGGATATAAAATAATATGGAAAGAATTATTAAATTACAAATCATTACAGTCCGGGTAACACCCAACTGCCAGTGATAGCACTCCGCGGTAACACCCACACCGCATTAACAATCTCCCCATAATTTATAATTTCTTTCCAAACTCTAAAGTGCGCGATCCCCGCAAGATATTGTTAGCCATCAGCAACTTCATAGTTATCAACTCCCCATAATCAAGGCATTAACAACTACAATGATTTATCACAAAAATACTAGTTATCAAAACATATTTTCCAAAATAAGTTTTCCAACTAACTAGTAACCTAAAGTACCAAAGATAAATCAAAGTTACTAAGCTACTCCATGTTCAAAACAACCCTAAAAGTTTAAGCACCATAAGCAAATAAAACAAATCACCAAAGCATTTAAAACATGTTCCAAATAAAAAACATAAAAGTAAATTGTTTTTCAACCACCAAAATATTATCACCATAAGAGCGGCAACATCAACCTTCAGGCGATGTATTGTACTCACTCTTCTCGTTCATCATCAGCTTCTTCTTCTTCCTCCTGTTCATCCCCTTCTTCATCTCCAAAGCATCTAAGTCAGCACCATCGCAACATCTGCAGAGAGCACCACCGGCATCTCCAACACCACCACCACTGACCAGCTCCATCGCACTATCAACTCCCAGTTTGGGAAGAAACCCGCCGGATGAATTCATCAAGAATCTCCTTGAGCTTTGTCCAACCTTGCACAATCTCGAAAATGGTAGAAGTTTGTTTGTGGAGAAATGCCAAAGCGTGGTCTTTGGTATTGTTGGGTGAAGCATTTCCCAACAAATTGAATACATTAGCAAGAACATGAGCTGCATCATGCACGAAAAACTTGGAGATTTCTGAGTAACATTTGGGATAACAGTTGAGTAACACCCTTAGCGAAACCGCATCACTTGACCCAAATTCATTTATCTTTGACCAAGGAAGATCACTGTGTATCTCACACTCTTGGTATTCTTCTTAGTCACTGGGAATCTATAGCATAGAGATCAAGACTGGTGTGTACTCATCCGACTCTTCAATGGGCAATTTTGAGATTTCAAAATTTGGAAGATTAAAGAAGGGTAAGGAAACATTGTTTATGTCTTTTCTTCTACCCCACGAAGCCAAATGTTTGAAGATCAATCTACCCAAGTTCACTCTTCGATTCTTTCCTAACTTATACAAGATTTCACTTGTTGCAATGTCACATATTGCTCGTTAGAAGTAGGAACCCAATTAAATATGCAAAGCTTGTGAAGCACGGCAAAGAGTGAAGTGAGACGGGAAGCAAGAAAATGAACTTTTGGTTTTGGGATTAGGATTGGAGGGCCATTCATGCACGACATCATGAGAGATAAACCTAGCAATTTCATCCTTATGAACAATAGACCATCATCATCCAAATTTGGGAGTCCTAAAGTCTTGTTGATCAAAGAAGGAGTAATAGAAAATTGTTCCTTAAAAACACCTTTCCAAATTGATCGGACTTCTCATTATCTAGGTTGGCATGAATATTGGCATAGAAATTTTTGACAATAGCTTCAACAAATTTCGAAGGATGCAAGTTAGCTTTCAAAAAATTTCTATCCTCCAAGAACTCGAAAACACCATGCTTTTGAAATCAACCTCGTCAATGTGCTTTTCCTTGAGAATTTTCGTGTCACTATGCCTTAACCAAAACTCCATATTTTCTTTTCGATAAAACTCCAATGAGAAGTAAGGTTTTGGAAAAGCAACATTTACATCATCAAACTCTTTCTCAAGAAAATCAGTGGACTCATGAGAATAGGCAAACTCACGATAGAAGACTTCAAGCTTTAGAAACAGAGGATGTTACCTTCGGTGTTGCGGCTGTAACATCTTTGACAGATCCAACTTGCTTTTGCCTTTAATGCTTCTTTTCTTAACTTCATACAAGGGTTCTTCTTCCTCAATCTCCCAATCTTCAAATGTCTCAACAGAATGGCTCTTTTCAAAGCATCGGCATGGAAGTCTTCATCCGAAACATGAGCCGAGGAGAGACTCAAGTGAAGATTCCTCGAAACTTCAATGTGGCCTGAGGATGTGTTGGATTTTGAAGTCCCTTTGGTCCTCATTGCAGTGAGCCTACTTGAGCTCCTCTTTTTGACGGGTTGTCGAGGGTTTGTGAGCAAATGGCCTTTCTTTTTGGCTTTTTGGTTGATGGAACGGGTGGAAGAGGTGGTAAGGTCACAATGGGCAAGGGTTGCGCCATTGTTGTCACCAATGGAGGATCATCCACCGACATTGTCATTGCCGGAGACACATTGAGAGGGTGGTCGAAGTGTCCATTCGGCTTGGACCACTTGAGCCAACGCCGGAGAGACCTCGAAGGGGCGGATTGCTTTTTGGTAGGGGTTGCCATGGTTAGGGTTTAGGAAGGATTTGGAATTTTGGAAGGTTTTGATTTTGGAAGGTTTGAGAAGAGAGAGACGGTGACGGAGGAGGGTTTATACGTGTAGAGAGAGAAGA
>JAFEMH010004949.1:0-184737 GCA_022495995.1 Adenophora triphylla var. japonica | reverse complement strand
CCATCAATCACCAGATCAAAATCAAACAAAAAAAAGTTAAACATTTGACTAGGGGTGCATAATTCTTATAAAGCTTGCATATGATCAATACACCCTTCTAAACATCATTATACTCAATTACAGTACATCATTAAGTTGATTCTACAAGTTAATATGACCATTATTATATGAGTACATTGAATATAATTCCCTGATATCAAACTCTCAACATCTTTTCAGATTCATTCTTGTGTTTTCTACTTCAAATGTATAAATGACTACCTAGGACTTTTATTAAGCATTTCAACATCTTTCATGAATTGTGTAGAATTTAAAAGAAAACACCTAGGACTTTTTATTAAGCATTCAACATCTTTTCATGGTGTGTAGAATTTAAAAAGAAAACCTAAGAATTTGGATGACAACTATTAATCTAACACTTGTTTGTTGTTACATGCACACATAATCAGATTTAAAGTAGAGTTCTTGAAAAAGTAACAAAAATAGAGTAGTGTATTTGGGTAAAAACATACACCGAGAAAATCAAGCTTTGGACTTGAATATGTTACTGGAAATTGCAGTGTGGATTTGAAACAACAATCAAGCCAAGCATGAACTTTCTCTCTCTCATCCTTTATTTTCTCTCCCCTTTTGGAGACTCTTGCATGGACTAGAATAATGTAAACAATATGATGTAAAATTAAAGAAACTTGAAAGCAATCAAGAAAGGAAGAACGACAAAACTGGTGATGGGATAGAGTGAGAGGGGGTTTGGGATGGAGATGTCGAAGAATGCTACAATGTGGGATTATGGGAGATTAAGTAGGGATTATTATGTTTTCTTGACAAGTGATAGCTTTGTCTTTTCATAAAAATCACATGGTTATGTTTGTTCTTTTCTTTTTCAGTGAACCGGCGTAACCTGGGATTATTGCGGATTAAATAGCTCATGGGGGTTTGCTGTCAAATTAAAACTTAAGGGGGTTAACCTAATAACCCGAGGTAGATAAAGGGCTTTGCTGTTATTACTCTATTCTTAAAATTTAAGTCAGTTTGTGATATGAGAAACATATTGTGTGCTTCTAGGGTTGTTACTGGTCCACGTGATAATTTTAACCTGCAGTAAGCCATTGCTATTGGTGGGTTTAGAATTGGATGCTTGGTGTAGATTTTTGTCACATGAAAGTATTCACGCGTAGAACAAACTTAATAAGGAGATATCATATGCTGAAAATCCTCAAACCTCTCAAGTTTCAATACATGGGAGAGAGACAGAATTACTGCCTCTGACTTGTAGTTACTGCTCATCTGAGGACTGGTACTATTTTCGTGTCTTTCTATCTGCGTTTATCCAGTAAAGGGAAAAACTAGCGACATTACAGATTATACCTGAAATTTAAATCTTATGTGACATTGTTCTCAAAACTATTCCCATTTGTTTTATTCTTAAATGAGTGTTAATTGTGACTCAAAGAAAGTTCATAGGTCTGATCATTTTGAAATATGTTATATAGGTATTGAAGTCTTGTATTGGGTATGAGTACTTGTACTACTCCATGGTAATTAAATGCAATATGACGTACTGAAGTCTAGAGTTCTGATCATTCTGAGATCCAATCCAACTATACACTGTTTACGTTTGGTTATACTCTTGCGCTCTTTAAATGAGGGCGTACTGGCTAGTAGGAAGTCGTGTTCTCGTCCTGGTTTTATTGTAAGCTAGCTGGCAGTATACTTGGCTAAAATATGGAATTAGGTGTTACTTTTGTGTGTTATGTGTGTTGAATTTGATAATCACTCCTTGTCAATGTCACCCCAGAAAAAAGGTCAAACTAAATTACCGAGTGTTTGGCCGTGAAAACGGTGTCACGTTACGTTACAGGGATGAATGCGGGGGAGATGCGTATGCTACGATGGATGTGTGGGCATACATGAAAGAATCAGATGGTTGAGGAATGAGGTAATTAGGGGAAAGTAGGAGTTGTCCCCATTGAAGATAAAATGAAGGAGAATCATCTAAAGTGGTTTTCATGTGAGACGGAGACCGAGTGGTGCACCGGTTAGGAGGCTTAAAAAAGCGGAGAAATGATAAAATGGTGAGGGGTAGGGAAGGCCCAAGCAAACTTGGTTAAGGGTTAAGGGTGATTGAAAATGATACGAGTCTTATTGGATTGTATGAAAATATGGCACTGAAGAGGCCAGGGTGGAGGGCAAATTCGTGTGGCTGATGTGGGTTGATTTATTTATTTATTATTATTTTCATATATATATATATATATATATATATATATATATATATATATATATATATATATTAGCACTCTTTTTTTCTTCTCTTTTCCTTTTCCAAATGTCATTCTTATTTCTTCCTTTAACTTGTTTTCTTTTTTCATCTTTTCTTTCACGAAGGCACATACGAGGATTGAGGATTTATGATAGCCGATCCTAAGTTATTTTGGGACTAAGGCTTTGTTGTTGTTGTTGATTGATATATTGTTTTTAAATTCGCTAATAAGATGGTAATTGACTGTAAAATGAAAATGCTTATCATTATGTTTATATATCGCTTAATTTGTTACTCCTGCAATATTTGATGTTTCCATTTTCCGTTTTCCGTAAAGAAAAAAAGGTTGTTTATCATGAAGGCGCTCGCTCGCTCGCTCGCTCACGTATTCCATTTTGTTTATTGAACACTTGCAGGATAGCCAGAGACAGGCGGTTCAACAAACAGACGTGATCTAGAGTATTATTTGAACATCCTGCAATTACTTGAAATATTTCTTAGTGCTTGTTCTTAACCATCCTTGACAATATCTTCATTTCATTGTTTCAGTTTTTTTCGAGTATTGTTTCATTTAATTGGTAGTAATTGTTCGGTAGATGTATTTTAGGGCTATAAACGAGCTGAGCTGAGTTGAACATTGTTTAATTTAATTTGATTTGAACAGAATACATTCCTGCACAAATCATAGTTTGAGTGCTAAATTCATTTCTGATCTAGGCTTGGTTGTTAGTATTTTGGGCTTGACACCAATTTTCATTTTGTTGGGTTCTCTCGCTTCATTTGTTACTATTTCTCGAGTAAGTTTCGAGTAAGTTTTAGGAAGCACTTGTTTTCTTGTAAGTTATAAAAGTCCATTTTCATCCTTAAAAATATCGAGTTTAGATCTTAAAACATTGAGTTTAGGTCTTAAATTACCTAGAAAATAAAATAGTGAGTTTAGGCGTTAAAACGGTGAGTTTAAACTAGAAAATAAAAATAGCGAGTTTGGGCCTTAAAATAGGAGTTGGTCTTTATGAAAAACTAGTTTTTTCTTAAGATATGAAAAACGTGTTTTCAAATTAAGCGGTGGCAATTTTGTAAATATCGGCAACCATGTTCAAAATAAACGGTGGCATTTTTGTAATTACCGGTTTCCCCGTTTATGCCAGAGTGTACATTTAACAAACTGCCGGTGTGATAAAGTGCAAGTTCATGTCACAAAGTGCCGAAAAAAGTGCCGCAAATTTAACAAAGTGCCGGTGTAAGCCCGACAACGGCACTGTTAAACCGGCGACACTTTTACACGGCACTTTTATATACATGAACCGGCACTCTTCACATGGCACTCTGTTCAACTAACAGCGGCAGCTTTGTTACACTAATATTTTTGCTAGCTCTCAAAAACAGCAAGCACCGGCATTCAAAAAAACATGAACTGACATACAAAATCACGTACAACGGCACTCAAATACACATACACTGGCACTCAAAAACAACGATAATCATTTTTGGTTGGCATTCAAAAATATGGACCGGCACTCTATTATACACTAAGCGGCACTCCAATATACATGGTGGCACTTCAAAATACATAATTGGCATCTAATTACCTACCCACCAATACATCAAATTCTCAAACCGGTACTCAAATGCTTATAACCGGCATTCAATAACATATAATCTGGCACTTAAAAACTAATGCACTGGCATCTAAACAAAAGCCAAAATCAGCAAATAATTGAGGTGAATTTGAAGAAATCACGGCTCCACCAAATAGCTCTTGCCGGAAATGGGGCCCGATTAGGTTTTCACATTGAGAGAGAGTGTGAGATCACGAGGAGAGATGAGGCGCCATAGGCGATCCATGAATAACCTTCAAGTCCCAAGCAACCAATCAATGGCGGATTCCGATCGGTTCAGAGCCGGAGGAATTATTTCGGATTCGATTAGTTGGAGTGGTAAGTGGTGGGACAAATCGAAGGTAGTGGATGAGTTGTCGGTTACGGGTGGATTTGTAGCAGTTGAGGTGGTAGCCATGGGGGCGGAGGACGATGGGGTCTCTGTTTGCTGCGTTCCTGCGTATAGAGAGAGAGAGGAGAGAATTCCGGATAGAGAGAGAAAGAGAGAGAGAGAGAGGCGTGTGTTGTGTGTGTTAACGGCTAAAACACGTTTTTCGTTAAGTTAACAAAAAACGCGTTTTTTATAAGTTTTTGGCTTAAAATAGTGAGTTTAGGCTTTAAAATATCAAGTCGATATATTTAAAAACAGAATTTTTTATAACTTATGAAGAAACATGTATTCCCCAAAATTTTCTGCTATTTCTCTCAATTATTTTCTCTTTTATTTTATTTTTCATACTCGGAATGTTTTCTCACACTAATTCTCTTTTCTACATTTCGTTATTTTTTATATCCAAAAATTTGATATAAAGTGAAAAGTAGGACGGGGGGAGTATTAAGTTGAATACTTGCTACGGGCGTACCTTTGGAAGTCGTTCTCTCTCAAACTCATTACAAGCTAGTCCAATTCAAATACAAAAGGAAATTTGACATTGAAGTTTCTTTTCGGATAAATTATTTTCACTCAAATTTCTGATTAAATTAAAATGATCGAAAAGTTTTTATGCAACAATGCATAATACTAGTACTCTCTATCCGTGTCAATGGCACGACAACAGTATGAAATGGGAAAGAACACCCTACAATTCAAAATATTCTTATCCCGTTACCCCACCCCCCACCAGCACCTATTTGCCTCTTTCATGCCCTCCGACCGTCCCCCACACCATACTTACTTTCTTACCTTTTTTGCAATTCTCAACCAACTCAATGCTCTCTTTGCGGTAACCCCGCCTACCCACATACGGTTAAGCAACACAAGTTCTACTGTGTATAGCTAGCGAATAGAAAAAAATCAATTTCGGAAGAAGTTGGTGCTTTCGGTTCAACAATAAATTATTTATTGTAGAAGTGCACAACTTGTTTTGCTAAACCATATTTCAAATATAAACTACTAAAGTAACTTAAATACATACCTATTCCCGAATTTCTCTCCACCCTTCTTCCCCTTCCCCTTCTTTCGATCACCACCATCATTGCCATTCTTGGCCTTTTTGCAACTACCACCACCTACTTTCTTCGTGTTATAACAGATCTATTTACAAGACATAAAATAAATCAATCACACAATACAACGATATACGTGGTTCACCAACTTAACTACGTCCATGGGCAGAGGACAATAATATTATTATCAAATGGCAATCACCAAATACAATCTCTAACCTAATGCACGAATTCTTGATTACAAGAATTCACAACTGTGCAAACTCTATATCTAGAGAAACGGAGAGACAAGAAAACCCTTTGCAACACCTAGAATTATTGATCTCTATCACATTAGCAATTACAACATCTAAAACTGCTAGAGAATAGGGCTTATGTATACTGCCTATTTCTAACCCTGCAAGGTTTTAGAGTCCTGCACCAAATTTGCCGCTGATCAGGCCCAATCCACATTAGGGCGCGATCGCACCGTCCGCCCAAACAGGCTCAGCGCGATTGCCCCTTCCTAGGGCGCGATCGCCCCAAAATTCCAGAGACTCCGCGCGGTCGTGCTCCTGCCTGGCGCAGTCGCTCCCTAGGTGCTGTCACAAGAATTACCAATTTGCCCCTTGTTCAATCCTCTAAGCTGTCCTAAGTTAGGTAGCATCAAACTCAACAAATCTCCACCTTGACATCTAACCTCTCGATCACAAAACCAGAACTCCCCTCTGCCTCAGATGTGTTATGCCAAACATCCAACTTGTCCTCCGGACAATCAAAACTGTTTCTCCCTAGACACCCAAATGTGTTACGCCGGACATCAAACCACTTATTGCAACAGTTGATCAGACCCGTTCAACAAGTAAACAAACGTTTCTACCTGACACCCAAATGTAATCCCCTGGACACCCAAAATGTGTTGCGCCGAGCACACCATTGTGTCTACAAGACACCCAAATGTGTCACTGCAGTAGGCACTCAAAATTGCCCCAACCGGCAATTGGGCAAATCCAGTCGACATTGGATCTTGCCAAACCAAACACATGAAGCAGCCATATCCGTGGAATCCCCAACATTACGTACCTTTTCCTCGATTCCTTCCTCGCTTCCCAATTGTGTATGCTAACCTACTAACCGTGGCTTGAACTCCACCTTTTATAAACCTCCCCACACGAAGCCATGCAACATGCTTCATTCAGGCGTGTCTCTACCATACCCTATGTTGTACGATGCTTGACACCCAAACCCAAAAATGTAGATCCTTGGAGGACGTACAAGGAACCTTGTTTTACCCATTTCAGAATTACATTCGAACCATTGCAGATATTTACTTCTCCACCTTCACCTTTGAAACTGTATCCCATCTTGTCTAGCCGACTAAGCGATATCAGATTCTTCGTTACTTGAGAAACATGCCTAACCTTATTCAATGTACAAAACTTACCACCCAAGGTTCGCACCCTGATGGAACCCATGCTAACTACCTTGCATACATAACCGTTAGCAATATAAATATCACCCCCTTCCGTCTCCTCGTACGTTGCAAACCATTCCCTACGCGAACACATGTGATAAGAAGCCCAAGAATCAAGAATCCATGTATCTTTCATACCTTTGTCTTCTTCGGTTACTAGGGCATAGTCCTCCCCATCGTCTTACGCCATGCATTGCGGATACGACAGTTGCTCGCTTTTATTCAACCTGGGACATTCACGTTTCCAATACCCCATTTCCTTTAAGTAAGTACAGACATCTCCAGGTTTTGGACCCCTTTTAGAAGAACCCTTGTTTCCCCTACCTTGGCCCCTATTGCATTCTGCAACCAACCCTGCTGACTGAGATTCTGTAGATAAACCGCTCGCCTTGCGGCGCAAATCTCAGGTCTTTAGATTATTCTTAACCTCTTTCAAAGTAACAGTATCCTTACCATTAATGTAGGAATCCACAAATACCTCATATGACAATGGTAGGACACACACAACATAAGAGCAGCATCCTCATCTTTAACCTTAACATCAATATTATGCAACTCAAGTAATAAAGATGTGAACCGATCTATATGATCCCTAATAGGCGTACCTTCCATCATTCGGAGAGAATACAGCTTCTGCTTCACATACAACTTGTTGGTCAATGATCGTGTCAGATACATATCTTCCAACGCAAGCCACAGAGCACCTCCGAAATCAGTATTTGCAATACACGCTAGAACATCATCATCTAGGCACCTGATTATTTTAGAGTGGGCCCTCTCATCTAGTGCGATCAGATCTGCTTATTCCTTCTCTGAAATTTGCCTTCCCAGACCATCTTTCGTTCTGCAAGCCGCTCACACCTTTTTATGGACTCTGCTACCACTTTTCCCTTTAAATCCTGACGATTCCTGATTGCAGTAGCTATCAAAGCCCATAAACCCTTGTCTCTCAACAAGGCCTTCATCTTGATCTGCCAAAGAGAAAAACTATTATTCCCATTGAACTTGTCAACTGGTGATTCGATTCCAGATCCCATCTTCTTCTGCAGCGGAACACCCTAGACCTTTATCAACCAAATCGGCTCTGATACTAGTTTGTTATAACATATCTAATTAGAATACATAAAATAAATCAATCACACAATACAACGATATACGTGGCTCACCAACTTGGCTACGTCCATGGGCAGAGGGCAAGAATATTATTATCAACTGACAATCACCAAATACAATCTCTAATATAATGCACGAATTCTTGATCACAAGAATTCACAACTGTGCAAACCCTAGATCTAGAGATTCATAGAGACAAGAAAACCCTTTGGAACACGTAGAATTACTGATCTCTATCACAATAGTAATTACAACATCTAAAACTGCTAGGAAATAGGGCTTATTCATACTGCCTATTCCTAACCCTGCAAGGTCTTAGAGTCCTGCACCAAATCTGCCACTGATCAAGCCCAATCCGCACTAGGGCGCGATCGCCCCGTCCGCCCAACCAGGCACCGTGCGATCGCCCCAAAATTCCAGAGACTCCGCGCGGTCGCACTCCTACCTGGTTCAGTCGCTCCCTAGGTGCTGTCACAGGAATTACCGATTTGCTCCTTGTTCAATCCTCTAAGCTGTTTGCAAGTTAGGTGGCATCAAACTCAACACTTCGGGTGCACAATCTCCACTTCAGCTTCTCCGCCAATGCCTTGGCGTCATTTACTTCTTTCTCTGTCAATAAATCCTTCTCCTTGTCAATTGTCATCTACATGAGCCTTGTTCGATCAAGTAAACCTTTGACTAAATCATTTAAAGTATCTGTTGTTGCTGGGGGTGGAGCAACAACAGTAAGCTTTGGAGGAGGCTCATTTCTGCTAACTTATAGCTTTCTTGGCTGAGCTTCAACATTGCTTGTGGACACAGGAATTGTCTTTGGGGCTCTCCACTTCTGAAAAAATGTAGTGGATAGAACTCTATCCAATACCATTGTTGATTCTACGACCCATAATCACTGATTTTACCAAAGTCTCTCCACATCATGATCCAAATTGTCATAATGAAACAAACAAACATAAGCCTAATCGAGGTTATGCTTGCACAAAACTTCAGCTGTATTCTCAAAGAAGTATCAACAGTGACAAATGACATTAACTAATCACTATAAAGTTTGCTAATGGAATACCACCGGAAGCATTAGCACCTGCATAATGAAACTATGCTATTTGCACCCATCCACGCCCTCCCACAACACATAAAATGAAAGAGGAGGGGGGAGGAAGAAATGTGTGTGAATTTATATGAAAACATAAATTTCCAAACACCATATTTCAAGTAAGATAAACATTAAGGTAATCAACATTTGTAGAAAACTGGAGAAAGAAATACTATATATAATAACTAAAGATGCAAAATGAAATGGAACTAAACTCATTGAAAGATAATGCCTAGAGTCAATAGATAATGTAAAGTGAAGTATCAACTGCCTTGCGTAGTGTCATACTTATTTAACAATTTTTGTTATCTTTGAGGCTAAAAATATTTCTGGGCTACCATGAGATAATTCATTAATCTTTATATTTTCTTATTTTTTTTTTGTTTTCTAGTAGAAAGAGTTCTTAGTCTTTATTTTGCATTTTGCAGACTCTGGGACCAAACATTGTTGCTACTTGGAAGAATATAATTCCTCCGTCTCAAAATAAATGTCCATATAATTTGCTTTTGATATCAAGAACAAAAATGGACATCCATTTTGTGATGGAGGCAGTAATACATACTGCACAATCATGGCGGAGCCATGAACCTAAATCCTACACCTAACATCAATTAAAGTAAAAGAGTCTTCAATATCAAATATAAACCACATCATATGACTTTGTATACGAGAATTTCATCAAACAACTTTCTCGAAATAAAAAACCTTCGACCCTGAATTGTACTATGCATAAAATATATATAGTATATATTTTACATAAAAGTAGCATAATAGCGTAGAAATTAACTTTTGGATTACTTTTGAAAATGGTACGCCTTACATTCTTATAGAATCCTAATAAAATGATTAAAGATAAAGGATTGAGAAAAATTTATAAACACCAAAAAGAAAAAGAATGCAAAATCCAGATCACTGCATGTACCACTTGTACTAATGTGAAGGAGTCTTTACTGGCATAAGAAAGTTGCTGCTAATTAAAAGGATATAATCCTCCGTCTCAAATGCGTATGCCTAAAATCTGCAAAATAGTATTAATCACAAAAAACCACTAGGAGGACAATCACAAACCAACCAAACAGTTTTCAAATAGTATCCCTATCAATCAATTTTTTCTTTACTTAAGCTCTGAAGATACAACATTGTAAGACTGACACCAAGTAACATGCAATGCATAGATAGAAATTATAAATGAAACTCTAGCAAACAAATCATAAATCAAAGGTAAAGATCAATTCCAAAACTCAGTGTGTCACCGCTGCAAGTAAAATTTCACCCAGATTTCTCCTCTAAGGACTCGTTTGGTAGTCGAGTGAGATTAGTCCGTATTAATAGTGAGGGAATTGTTAATCCTAGGATTAATAGTGAGGATTTCTAATAATCCTGATTGAAAATATAATCTTTTGTTTGTTAGAAATCACATAAAACAAGACAATGTTCTTTTAAAGATCAAATTACCCGTAACAATTATAAATAGACAAACAATTATGAATAGACAATCAAGGGCACAATTAAAGAAAATTAGCACTTTTTTTTTTCTAAATTGGCAACCTGTTGACATTTTGTATAGAGAGAATTAAATATGGAAGGTCAAGTCATTTAATAGTTGACATATATATTGGGGATAGTTTCGTCAAAAATACTTTTATCCACCATCTTTTAATACCCTCGTTAATAATATCACCCTTCCATTGGGATAAATAAGGAGGAGATAAGAAGTTAATCCCGGTGAAGAGGATAATTTATATCGTTGCATTTTTTCCTATCAAACACTCGACTTCGGGATTATTAATCTCATCTGGTGCTAAGAGGGCTACCAAACGGGCACTAAGAGGCTTAGATGAATTCAAATAGCTGCCAAAAGAAACATTTGTTAGATTTTAAATAGTGTTTAAAAGCTTAGAGTCCAGGTCAAGGAGTTGGAACTAAAGTTTGATTGTTCAAATTATAACGAAATCAATTTTCTATTACCCAAAAAGGATATCAATTTTCTATTACCCCAAACTTATATGCAAAATTACTTACTTACCTATTATTACGATGTAAACAAAAAGAAGAAGAAGTGTAAAAAGAGAAGATTACCTCTTCGACTCAGGATAAATTGACTTCGAGAGTGGAGTCGGTCCATGAGAGAATATCTGAGTTGCTTAGGGAGAGGCGTTGAAATTTTTTATTTGAGCTGCCGCCTATGTTGGAAGAGAGATTAAAAACTGTCATGCAGTTTGTGAAGGAGAGGAGTGGGGAAGTTCAAAAACAGTTGGGGAGGAAGAAGAATTTATTTGTGAAGGAGAGGAGTGGGGAAGTTCAAAAACAGTTGGGGAGGAGGAAGAATCGTCAGATCTATTTAGAAGATTCAATATCAGCCGATATTTGTCTCGATCGTTATTCTCATTCTCTATTGTAATATAGATTGCATGTAATTATGCAGTAAATTAAAATTATGATACAACATCGTTAAAAATGCCTCCATTGTCGGTTGCCGACCATCGCCGCCGGCCGTCGACCACCGCCTCCCACTGCCACCATTCATGCAGTATTATATTCAATTATTCAGTATTATACACTCATATATATGATGCAGTAATTTAAAAAAATAATATAAATGAATGATACAACATGTGAAGGAAATTTTCAGACATTATTAATTTTTTTTAGAACTTTACAGTCAACCTCCCAATTCAAAAATCAAATATCCCAAGGGTGTTTGGAAATTTTAATATCAAAATTAAGATTGTGACATGGATGAACAAAATGATTTTGAAAGCTTTGAACGGCTCTTCCAAGTCCAAAAAGAAAGTTTAGAATTGAGTTCCAAAAGATACCCTTTCATGGCCTTAAATTTAAAATCTAGTGCCTAATTTTATTCTACAGTAATTTTTGACAATTAGGTCTTGGCCCTTCATTGTTTCGGTAAGGGCAACTCTAACATGAATATTAAATACAAATTGGGAAATTTTGTACTCATGTGATAACCCCAAGTATTTTCAATGATAATACTCCCTCCGTCTCAAAATAATGATCTTTTCACTTTTGTTTTCGTTACTACGAAAAAATTTGAGCAATAGTTTTACCTTAATTTATTTATACTAATGTAAATCTAATACTTTTCATTGATATACCATCAACCATACTATCAATAAAAAGTTTACATTTTCATTAAGATAATTAAATCAATCTAAAATTATTGTCCAAAGTTCATACGTAGTAACGGCAAAAAAAAAATGGAAAGATCATTTTGGGACTGAAAGGGTATGAAGTGTAATTTTATGGAGTTTTTACCAAAAACTACCTCAAAAAGATGATATTTACAAAAAAAAAATTTTAAAATGTGATATTACAAAAAACTACTTTTCTTTTTCTTTAAAGTTTTTTTATTTTTTTTAGTCTTTTCGGTTAACAACTGATAAGTGTATTTATCAGTTTTTTAAAGAGTATTTTGTGCTTTATTTTTAAGTTAAAACAACTAATAAATGCATTTATCCAGAAATGCAGGGTAGTAGAAAGAATTATCAGCTTTTTAAAGAGTATTTTGTACTTGATTTTTTGGTTAAACAACTGATAAATTCATTTATCAGTTGTTTATAACTGATAAATTCATTTATCAGTTTTTAAAGAGTATTTTGTGCTTGATTTTTTGGTTAAATCAACTGATAAATGCATTTATTTGTTGTTTGACATATAAACGCAAAAAAGAAAAAGGCTGAAATACGTTTATCCTCCCAAAGTATCCACTGATTTTCACTTTGCACCCTAGTTTGAAAAGTCAAACTGTTTGATACATAAACTTTTAAATTTTCCCACTTTGCCCCTGACACTAACGAACGTTAGAAAATTTAACAGAATATGTCATGTGCCGAGTATATGATGACAAATGAGGTAGTTTGTAATGGTTATTAGTTTTAAGAGGTCAAATGCAAAGTTTTAATTATAAAGTGCTAAAAATTTATTTGTTTTTCCAAAATAATTAACATTTTTCTTAAATAATTAATATTTTCTGAAAATAATATTTTTATTATTTTTTGTTAGAAAAAATAATATATGTTTTTGTATATTTTTGTAAAAACAAAGTTACGTTCGTAATATCATATAGTAACATTATCTAACATAATTATTATTTTCAGAAAATATATTTTTTAAATATAATTATAAAATAAAAATTAGAGAATATTATAAATAAAAAAATGTATTTTTTTTAAAGAAAATTGTATTTATTTTTGAAAAAAAAAGTAATTTATTTTTTGAAAATAAAATAATTTTTAAAGTAAAAAAACTTATAATGCTTCATTTGTATTTTTAATTCTATTTAATATTTTTTTTGATTTATAATATTCTCTAATTTTTTATTTTTTAATTCAATTAAAAATATATATTTTCTGAAAAAGTTAATTATTTAAGATAATGTTAATATATGCTATTACGAACATAATTTTTTTTACAATAAAAATAAAGAAAATATTGTATTTTTAACATGAAAAATAGAAAAAAAATATTATTTTCGGGAAATATTAATTATCTGAGAAAAAGTTAATTTTCTTGTAAAAAGAAATAAAATTTTAGCACTTTATATTTAAAAGGGCAAATGACAATTTAGGGCCTGAAGTCTACGAGGAGTATCAGATTGGGGCCTGAAGTCTTAAATCTATCAATTTAGGGCCCAAAGTTACTATTATGATTTATTTGGGGCTTTTTGACGTTTTTCGTCCAAAAAGGCCGTTAAGTGACCACGTGCGATTCACGTGAGATTCAGTGAGGGCATTTTGGTCATTTCGCGTTCAGGCCCCATTCTGGTACCTCCTCGTAGACTTCAGGCCCTAAATTGACAGAATTAAGACTTTTTGGTACCTCCTCGTAACTTCATGCCCTAAATTATCATTTGTCCTATTTAAAACTTTGCATCTGACCCCTTAAAAACTAATAAACATTACAAACTAGCACATTTGTCATCATGTGCTGGAAACATGACATATTCCGTTAACTTTACTAACGTTCGTTAGTGTCAAGGGCAAAGTGGGACAATTTGGAAGATTAGGTATCAAACATAACGACTTTTTAAATGAGGGTGCAAAGTGGGAATCAATGGATACTTTGGGAGGGTAAACGTATTTTGGCCAAAAAATAAAAAAAAATAGTTTTTTGTAATATTTAAAGAGTTTTTTGTAATATCCAACTTGTGTGGGTTTTTTTTGTAATATCCATCTTTCAAAAGTAGTTTTTGATAAATGCCCCTTTTAAAAATACACAAGTTGCAAGTATAGCCATAAAAAGCAACTCCCTCGTGAAAAAGAGTCGTTTCTAGTTATATTTGGTTACTAGTTCTTTCTTTGTTACCTGGTTAAATTAGATTTTTTTCCTAAATAGATTTCTCTATTGTACAACTATACATACTAATTGTGATTAATGGAAATAGGCCAAGCTTTGAAAACCTAAGTAACTTTATCTTTGTTATGTTGAATTGTTTACAATTTAACATGGTATAAGTTAATTTTTTCTAAATACCGATCATCATTATGACCGGGTCTGGCCAACCAATCGGTCAAACATACCCTAATCCGCCACCAAAATTTGAATTCAGCTCTCCCTTCTTCCATGATCCACAAGATTGGACATGAGATGTTATAACCCTACACGCCTTCGTACCGATAATTATGATGATTGGGTCGCATTCAAACAGCTTTGGAGGCACGTCGGAAGTTGGTTTTTTGGATGGCTTCATCAAAACTTTTTCTCCTCCGTGCACCGAATCATATTGGACTACGATTCATGTTGTGATCATCTCATGAATACGATTGATTATGAGATAATGTCATCCTCTTTAAATATCGAGATGTTAAACGGTTTTGGAACACATTAAAGTCAAGATTTGTTTTAGATAATGGTTCTAGAATCCAACAACTTAAAGCCTCAATTATTAAATGTGAACAAATGAAGACTATGTCTATCTTTACGTATTTTGGAAAATTAATCGCTTTGTGGGAAGAACTTCATCATCATGAACTAATCATCACCTATGATTGTTTCATCATCATGCTCCATCAATTTCTTACGAGTCTTTATTCTAATTATTATGTCCAGACATGCACCAATATTATGTCTGAATGCCTGTTGCCTTCTTTAGATAGGGCTTATCAATTGGTAGCTCAAGATTAGCATGTTCATTTGGCCAAATTCATGCATGAAGAACCACCCGATGTCGTTAGTTTTGCTCTTCGCTCAGGAGGTCAAGGGCGTAGAAAAGTGATGCACCAGGATAAATCACACTTGAGTAGCAGTCATTGCAAGAAACTCTCGATCACAAAATAAGTCAATGTTTTGAAATTATTGGTTACCTGCAATGGTGGGGTGATGGTGGAAAACCTGATGCTGGAAGGGGAAGAGACAAGGCTGCTTCACAAGGGGTTTGACGAGGCAAGAATGGTCTTGTTCGAGCAAACACAACAACAAATAATGAATATGTGTGGTCAGATGTTCCCACATATTCATTGTTTGTTGACTGCCCAGATGGTCTTCCTAATGGCGACTCTGTCATTGCTACGAAAAAGGGGTCTGTAGTATTGACAATATTGACAGACAAAATCACTCTTCAGAATGTTTTTTTTTGTGTCTTTAAGTTGCAATTTAATTTCAGTTTCACAATTAAATTATGATATGCAGTGTATTGTCCAATTTAACTATCATATATGTGCTATGTAAGACCAATCGAGAGAGTTGATTTGAACGAGTGTTAGGCGGGATGGACTTTACTACTTCATAGGAGCGGATACAATGCATCAGATTTCAGTGAATGAAGCAACATCTACCTAGGACCTTTGGCATAAGCGAAGGGTACATTGGCCTAAAAGAATAGTAAAGTTACTCCCCTTGTTAGTGATTCTAAGTGTTGTCTCAACAAAGTTTGTGAGGTTTGTTTTCGCACAAAACAACATAGAGACAAGTTTTTATTAAGTGACAATAAATCTACTAGAATTTTTGAAAATACAGTGTGATCTGTGGGGATTTTATAGACAGGCTTCTTCTAGTGATACTCGCTATTTCTTTATGAAAAAAATGCAAATATAGTATCCCTACTATAGGGTTTGTTTGGTTTTCATATCTAAACCAGTTTTTGTTGCAACCACAGTAGCTCATCTATTTTGGATGCTCGTTTAAGGTACCTAGGGCTAACATCCATTTTTTCAGTTAAATTAGCATGTGACCCATTTTTAAGGGTAAAACAGGAAAATCATTGCAATTAAAACAACACAATTACTAAAGATTTTAAGTGTAAATTAATAAAGTAAAAGGTGAAATAAAATAATTTAAAATGAGTTATAGTTTAAAATTATAATTTACAAATAACCCCTCATCCCTCCGGCACAAGCGATGGAGACTATTACCATCTCGTCAACAACCGGCGATTTTCCCGGCCAGATTTGCCTTCGCAATCAGCGCGCAAACGAGATTCGCTCTCCAAAACGAGTTCACCGTCATGAAGTACGTCATCATCGGCTCATATAAGGCGATACCAGTCATCTCCGTAAACTCTGGCGACTTTCTCGTCACTGGCGAAACTCCGGCTAGACAAACGAAGACTAGATCCAGTTGCACCTCGACTGGACGAGCCCAACGACTTCAAAATAGCCTCCAACGGAGCTTTAACGCGCCGCCCCTACTCACTCGAAGTTCAAGCAGCCTTCCCATCTGCCGGCGCCGTTTAATCGCAGGCCATCATCGGTCACTACTGCAACAAACCCCTAACCTAGCCAGACCTCCATCCCTAGTTTTCCCCTTTGCCATCATCATTGGTAGACAAGGTTAGTGGGAAATGGCATCAGATCTTTATCATTGTCCTTTATTTTTCTTGGATGTGGGAATGGGTACAACAAGTGGATAAAGGAGCAACATCCTAAGGAATAATAGCAACCACACAAATTTGAAAGCTGAAGCAAAACAAGTAAACTCCTTCTATGGAGGTGGGAGGAAGAAGGAGGTGCGGAGTGGTAGGTTGAAGAGGGATGAGGGGTTATTTTTAAATTATAATTTTAAATTATAACCCCTTTTAAATTATTTTAGTTCATCTTTTACTTTATTATTTACACTTAAAATCCTTAGTATTTGTGTTGTTTCAATTGCAATGATTTTCCTGTTTTACCCTTAAAAAATGGGTCACGTGTATTGCACATGTCAATTTAACTGAAAAAATGGATGTCGTTAGCCTTAACTATCTTAAACAAGCATAAAAAACAGATGAGGTACTGTGGTTGCAACGAAAACTAGTTTAGGTATGAAAACCAAACAAACCATATAGTTGGGGTACTATATTTGAATTTTTTCCTTTCTTTATTATAGTTGATGATTACTCTCATGTAGTCTGGGTTTATTTGTTTGTTGACAGAATAGAAGTATTTCAAATATTTATTTCCTTTGTTACTATGATAGATCGTCAATTTTCTTGAAAGATTAAAATTGTGCAAAGTGATAATGATATTAGGTTGAGGTGTTTATTGGATTTCTTTTCTTCCACGAAAATCTTGTTTAAAATGTCTTCCATAGGTACTCCTCAACAAAACATGAGGTTGAAAGAAAACACGAATATATTTTAAATGTTTCAAGATCTTTGAGGTTCCAAAACAATCTTCCAATTTATTTTCTGGGGAGAGGCCATCTTTGTTGTTGCTTGCTTAATTAATTGAACCCCATCTCCCTCGTTGCATAATAAAACCCCACTAAATTTGTTCGGCAATCCCGCTTCTTATAATACTATTGAAGAATTTGTTTTTTTATTTTTTATGTTTTTGCTCACAATTAAAAAGCAAAAGGTGATAGATTTCTATTCGAAATTGTAAATTTTTGGGATATGTCTTTGGAAAAAAGGGATGGAAACTTTTTAACCTAGATACTAAAGATTTTTTTGCCCCTAGAGATTTAAAAAAAATTGAGGAAATTTTTCCATTTAAAGATCCTGAAATGGTGAACATTGTTCCTGAACATATTACTAACTTAAATGGAGAGATTGATTTGGATTTTTCTAATTATGAAGTCCCGAAAATCCTAACTTCTGCCACACCAGATGTGCAACAGGATGTCTGACATCTGCAGCCATATCTGCCGGCAAGTCTACAGACTCATCTCCAGCAACATCCACTGATAGTGATATCTTGGATACAGTTCTTGACAATCAGCCTACTGAATTGGGCAGGGGAATGCGTGAGAAGATTCCCTTAGTTCGTCTTCGGGATTATGTGATTCACACAATCAATGATAAGAGTTCATCTCTCGTCACACCCTCTCCACACTTCTCTCGGGTACACCTTACTTGTAGCACATTATATGATCTGTTACAATTTTTCTCTGTAACACCAAAATTTTCTTTCAGCACTAACTTTGGTCAAAGAGCCAAAGTCATTTTGTGAAGCCATGATCGATGAAGGGTGGAAACAGTCAATGCATGAAGAAGCAAAGCCTTGGAAGATAATGAAACTTGAACCCTAGGAGCCTCTACTACTAGGTAAACGGGCATTGTGAAATCAATGGGTTTATCACATCAAATACCGTTCTGACGAAAACATTGAACGATTGAAGTCTCATTTAGTGGTGTTCAAAAATCATCAAAAGGAGGGAGTTGATTATGCTAAAACATTTGCTACAGTTGCAAAAATGGTGACTGTTCGTGCCTTCCTAGCGATTGCCGCTTCTAAAAACTGGAAACTTCATTAGATGGACGTTCGTAGTGCAATCTTACACAGAGATATTGAAGAAGAAGTGTACATGAAGCTTCCTCCAGGTTTTGATTTCTACAAATCAAATATAGTGTGTCGATTGCGTAAGTCGCTATATGGGCTATAACATGCACCAAGATGTTGGTTCACCAAGCTCGTTGTTGCCTTAAAGGGGTATGGATTTCTTCAATCTTATTCTGATTATTCTTTATTCACCTTCACAAAAGGTGATGTTCAGATGAACGTGCTCGTATAAGTTGATGATCTCATTATTTATGGGAAAAATTATGTTGCATTGCTTACATTCAAAGCCAATCTGAGTGATTGTTTTATAATGAAAGATCTTGGGCCTCTTAAATATTATCTTGGCATAGAAGTTGCACGAAGCACTTCTGGGTTATTCTTGTATCAGAGAAAGTACGCTCTGGATATTATTTTTGAAACTAGGTTGTTAGGAGTAAAACCTGCATCTTTTACTATTATCCAAAATCACAAACTCAGACTTGCTACATGCAAGAAGCTTTCTGATCTGAAACGATACAGATGGATTGTGGTTCGTCTCATTTACCTTGTTGTCACACATCTGGATCTGGCCTATTCAGTACATATCTTATCTCAGTTTATGCACGCTTCACATGTTGAACATAGGGAAGCTGCTTTACGCGTTGTCCGCTACTTGAAAGGAACACCTGGTCGGGGTATTCTCTTAACGGATGATAGTGACTTGTCTCTCAAAAGAGGATGTGATTGGATTGGGCGGCATGCCCTATCACTCGTAAGTCTCTCTCAGAATGGCTAGTTTTTCTTGATAATTTACTTGTTTCGTGGAAAAAAGAAACTGAAAACATTGTCAGGGTCCTCTGTGGAGGCCGAATACAAATCTATGATGGCTCTTGGTTGTGAGTTAAAATGGTTAAAAGGCCTTTTACTAAGTTTGGGAGTACATCATCCCAAAGCTATTCCATTTTTCTGTGATAATCAAGCGGCTATACATCTTGCTTAAAATCCAATCTTTCATAAAAGAACAAAGCAAATTGAAATGGATTGCCACTTTGTTCGTAATACAATCAAAGAAGGTCTTATTGTTCTCTCATTTGTCCCTACATCTACACAGTTGGCAGGTATCTTTAACAAAGCTATTGGCAAAAAGCAATTTGATTTTCTTCTCAACAACTTGGGCATTTTGAATCCCCATGCTTCAACTTGAGGGGGGTGTTATGATACGGATCTTTTCAAGTAATTAGGAGATCCGTTTATTAGTTATATTTGGTTACTAGTTATTTACTTGTTACCTAGTCAAATTAGAATCCTTAAAATCCTTTCCTAAATAGTAGGGGCGGGTCTCACTGTGTGTCTGATGGTGCACATGCACCATCAATTTTTTTTTAACAAAACGACGTCGTTTTTGCTTAGAAAAAAAAAGGATTAATAGATAATTTCTTCACGATTTGCGGCCGGATTATGGCGAATTGGGCCTGGATTGAACGGCGGTGTTTATAGAAAACAGGAATTGGTTTTTGTCATTTTTTTATTTAGAGCATCCCTCGGCGTTACTCCTTCCTGCGTCTCCTCGGTCCTCCTTCCTTGACTTCGTTGGCACTCTGACAGCCTCCACCGCCGCCTCCCTCCCCGCCACCGGCCTCTCCGATACCATAGAATGGGCGAACCAAACCCCCCTCCGCAACCCCTTCACAAAATCAAGAAGAATTTCTCAAATCAAAGGTAAACCCTAAACCCTAGAAATTTAAAATTGCTTTAATTTTCTTGATTTTTTCTTTCTACTGTATAAGCCTTGTTATAATGAGTTTGTTCTAAATTCTATAAACTTAGCTTAATTGGATTTTTGAGGATTACACAATTGTATCCTAATTATTTTATAGAAGAATGTGAATCATCTATTCACAATCAATTGGCTAAATATTATATTATGGATGTTAAGTTAGATTCTCGTTTTATAGATTTGAAAGCGATTGTTGATCTTTCAACAACACTTGTGGAAACCAAAAAGAATGAGACTTACCGTGTGGTTTATATGCTTGTGAAATTTGCTTTGCTTTTACCGGTAGCAATCGCAAGTGTTGAGCGGGTTTTTTCAGCTATGAAGCATGTGAAGGGCGACTTGAGGTCTAAGATGGGGGATGAATGGTTAAATGATCGTTTGGTAACTTTTGTAGAAAGAGATGTATTCATGACTATTAGTGATGATGAGATTTTAGCTTATTTTCAAAACATGAATCCTAGGAAGCATCATATGTAAATTGTGTTTATCTAAAGTAATATAAAAGCAAGATGGCCAAAAAACGCCCGCCCAAACGAGGGGTATTTCAGTAATTTCACAGCATGGCAATTTTGAAGATATTCGCCGAAAATGACATGTGGCATGTTCTGAATGGGCCGAATTTGGCGCGTGAGTTACACGCGCCTACAAG
The DNA here is from genome assembly GCA_022495995.1 of Adenophora triphylla var. japonica. Lineage (NCBI taxonomy): Eukaryota > Viridiplantae > Streptophyta > Magnoliopsida > Asterales > Campanulaceae > Adenophora > Adenophora triphylla. The sequence goes on along the minus strand of JAFEMH010004949.1, from coordinate 163,653 downwards.
GCGCGTGTCCGGAAGCCAAAATTTTTTTTTTTTTTTTAAAAAAAAAAAACCTGCCACGTGGTGGCATCTGATTGGCTGATTTTTTTCCAGTTTTTTTATTTTCCACCCGTTTTTTGGAACTCAATTATTTTATAATAAATTAATTTTTTTTAAAAAAAAAATTACACCAAAATTCATAAATTTTTTTTCTCTATAAATAGAGTCTATTTTCATTTGATTTGGACACAAAAAAAAAACCTCTTTTTTAAATGAAAATTTCACCCCTTTCTTTTTTACCTCAATTATTTCATAATAAATAAATTTAAAAAAAAAAAAATTACACAAAAATTCTTAATTTTTTTTCTCTATAAATAGAGTCTATTTTCGTTTGATTTGGACACAGAAAAAAAACTCTTCTTTTTAAAATATAAATTTCTTAATTACCCTTTCTTAATTTCCTTTTTGAATTTCTCAATATTTTTTTGTGAAAATTAATTAAGTGTGAAATATTTTTTTAATTATAAATGATAATAATAATAATTTTACTAATCATAAAAATAAATAATATAAAATAAAAAAAAGTGGTGGGTATAGAATGATTAGTTGAAAGGGGTATTATGGTTATTAGGTTAATTTTAGTTCGATACATCAAACAATTTAGTAGCTAATCCAACATTAATTATATCCCTTTTTTATATATAATAGACTAAAATGTAATGTATTTTTTTTTGAACATGTAATTTTTTTTAATTGGTAATATATTTTTATTATTATTTTGTTAACTTCTTTGTCGCATTAGCATTGCCCTTTTTACTTTGTTTTCTTGGGATAGTGAAAATTAATTAAGTGTGAAGTATTTTTTTAATTATAAATGATAATAATAATAATTTTACTAATAATAAAAATAAATAAAAAAAATAAATAAAAAAAAGTGGTGGGTATAGAATGATGAGTTGAAAGGGGTATTATGGTTATTAGGTTTATTTTAGTTCGATACATCAAATAATTTAGTAGCTAATCCAACATTAATTATGTCACATTTAACCCGAAATCGCATAGTATTCATCTTTTTTTATAATAAATTTTAAATGTTGATAATATTTGTATATTATTATATACTTATTTGTTTATAGTTTATTGTATTTTCTTATTTTTCTATGTCATATTATTAATCTCTACATTTATAAATAAATAAAGGGAAAAAATAGCATTGTATAATAGAAATATTAATAATTTTTTCTTCACATTTTGTCCTATTTTAAAAGTTAAAAAATTTGTTAGGATATTAAAGAGATGAATGGTTTTATTATAAAGTATAAAAAGTTGGATAAGAAGTAATTAGTGAATTGTTGTTGTGAGTATGACTTATAAGACCATTGAATAAAAAAATATTATATTTTTTTCATTGTAATTTTTTTAAATTTAAAATGGGAAACCTTTTATTAAAAAAAAAAGAAAGTTTAAATTGAGACGAAGGGAGCATTCATTTATTTGATAGTGAAATAGTTTTTCCTAATGTTAAATTTAATTACTTGCGATATAAAAAAAATTGATTATATCTATATCTATACTAATATAACAACAAGATCGCCAAAAAACGCCCGCCCAAATCAGGGGCATTTTTGTAATTTCACAGCATGGCAATTTTGAAGATATTCGCCGAAGCTGCCACGTGTCATGCTCTGAATGGGGGGAACCTGGCGCGTGCGGTACACGCGCCGACAAAGGCGCGTGTCCGCGAGGCAAAATTTTTTTTTTTTTTTAAACCTACCACGTGGTGGCCTCTGATTGGCTGGTTTTATTTCAGTTTTTTTATTTTCCACCCGTTTTTTTAACCTCAATTATTTTATAATAAATTAATTTTTTTAAAAAAAAAAATTACACCAAAATTCATAATTTTTTTTCTCTATAAATAGAGTCCATTTTCATTTGATTTGGACACAAAAAAAAAACCTCTTTTTTAAATGAAAATTTCACCCCTTTTTTTTACCTCAATTATTTCATAATAAATAAATTTTTTTAAAAAATAAAATTACACAAAAATTCTTAATTTTTTTCTCTATAAATAGAGTCTATTTTCGTTTGATTTCGACACAGAAAAAAAACACTCCTTTTTAAAATATAAATTTCTTAATTACCCTTTCTTAATTTTCCTTTTTGAATTTCTCAATATTTTTTATTGAAAATTAATTAAGTGTGAAGTATTTTTTTTAATTATAAATGATAATAATAATAATTTTACTAATCATAAAAATAAATAAGTATAAAATGAAAAAAAAGTGGTGGGTATAGAATGGTGAGTTGAAAGGGGTATTATGGTTATTAGGTTAAGTTTAGTTCGATACATCAAACAATTTAGTTGCTAATCCAACATTAATTACGTTCCCTTTTTATATATAATAGAGGAAAATGTAATGTATTTTTTTTTAGCATGTCATTTTTTTTAATTGGTAATATATTTTTATTATTATTTTGTTAACTTCTTTGTCGCATTAGCATTGCCCTTTTTACTTTGTTTTCTTGGGATAGTGAAAATAAATTAAGTGTGAAGTATTTTTTTTAATTATTAATGATAATAATAATAATTTTACTAATCATAAAAATAAATAATATAACATAAAAAAAATGGTGGGTATAGAATGATGAGTTGAAAGGGGTATTATGGTTATTATGTTAATTTTAGTTCGATACATCAAACAATTTAGTAGCTAATCCAACATTAATTATGCCCCCTTTTATATATAATAGACGAACATGTAATGTATTTTTTTTAACATGTCATTTTTTTAATTGGTTATATATTTTTATTATTATTTTGTTAACTTTTTTGTCGCATTAACATTGCCCTTTTTACTTTGTTTTGTTGGGATAGTGAAAATTAATTAAGTGTGAAGTATTTTTTTAATTATAAATGATAATAATAATAATTTTACTAATAATAAAAATAAATAATATAAAATAAAAAAAATGGTGGGTATAGAATGATGAGTTGAAAGAGGTATTATGGTTATTAGGTTTATTTTAGTTCGATACATCAAACAATTTAGTAGCTAATCCAACATTAATTATGTCCCATTTAACCCTAAACCGCATAGTATTCATCTTTTTTTATAATAAATTTTAAATGTTGATAATATTTGTATATTATTATATACTTATTTGTTTATAGTTTATTGTATTTTCTTATTTTTCTATGTCATATTATTAATCTCTACATTTATAAAGAAATAAAGGGAAAAAATAGCATTGTATAATAGAAATATTAATAATTTTTTCTTCAACTTTTGTCCTATTTTAAAAGTTAAAAAATTTGTTAGGATATTAAAGAGATGAATGGTTTTATTATAAAGTATAAAAAGTTGGGTACAAAGTAATTAGTGAATAGTCGTTGTGAGTATGATTTATATTATAAGACCATTGAATAAAAAAATATTATATTTTTTTCATTTTAATTTATTACATTTAAAATGGGACACCTTTTATTAAAAAAAAAAAGGAAGATTAAAATGAGACGAAGGGAGCATTTATTTATTTGATAGTGAAATAGTTTTTCCTAATGTTAAAATGGTAAAAATCTAACGGGGATTTAGAAGTTGAATACGGTTCAAAAACAAAATAATTTCTCAAAAATCAAAATTGATGATACTTGAAAATTTCATTTCATGTAATTTGTGTGTTTGGAGAATCACTAGAGTCAAGAGTTCCGAATTGCAGTTGAAGAGAAATATTTGGAGACTTATCACTAGATTCATTACGCTTTCCCAATCGTTGCCGAAACTAAGTGATACTGTGGGCAAATTACGCACATATCACGTTCAATACACAATAAATATGTTTTACATAAAAAAATATGCGTTCAATTCCATAGCATTGAAAAATGGATGTCAAATGTAATTATTACTGAATAGAACGGGAATTTACTTATAAAACACGCTTCGTCCAACCTAACTATGCCTTAAATATATTTTTATTTTAGTCACCTTCAATCTGCTATTTGTACTAATAATATAGTTTTCAAAAAAGTGTTTTACAATGTACACAAACATTTCTATTTCCTGTTATATTTGTATGAATTTTCGTCAATATATGTTAATAGCTGTCCGTGCATCGCACGGGTGTACTGCTAGTTTTATATAATGTTGACATACTAGTACTCAAAACCCGTGCCAAATGCACGGTAACAGTACATTTAGTAGTAGAAGCGGGGATTATGAAATCGCATAAAAAGGGAAACGCTATAAATTATGGCTCAAGAAAGAGAGCGTAAGGATAATTAAAATATAAATATATCATAAAGGAAAAAAGTGAAGATTAGAAGCATTAAAAATGGGGATAAAAGTAACTATTGTATCTCAATAACCATTGGCATAGTTTTGAAACTGATAAACCCATTCCACGTACATAAGAACAAAATGATTACAATCTAAAAAGAATGGGTGAGAGACTTTATCTTATGAAGAATTTCTCGGCCTCCACTTCAAACTCCAGTCATGACTTTTTTTCTTCTCCATTGAACCATAAATTTTGTAATGTTTTCTGCACAACACACACAATATCCTCAAAGCACGGTTTAAATTACTACGATTCACTTAATATATGAATTCAAATCAAGCAAAATTTTTGACAAATAAATAAAAATGATCTTAAACCAATTTGTGGAATCCCAGTAATATGAAACACATAAAATTACTATAATTCACTTAACATAAAAAGAAAGTAAAATCAAATGTTTCATCCCAATCTAAATAAAACAACTATCGGGACAAACCTTACTAATTATATAAAATGAGCAAACATTAGTCACTACTTCTATTTCTCTCATAATTATTTGGCTTCCTCTGCAGGCTTCTAATCTTGAGGTAATTAATTCATATTTCTTTACCTTAAGAAGCAATGTAAACCAATTATACTTGGTACTCCCTCCGTCCCAATATAAATGTCCAAAAAAATTTAAGTTTTCTACTCCCTCCTCAATTTTATTTTAACAAAAAGTTCATTCGTTGATAAAAGCAATTTCTTATCCCAGAAACATGATGAATAAATTGTCTTATCACCAGCTGCTGTAGCTGCTTCCCAATCTCGATTGCCTAAAGCTAAGGTAAAAGCCAATAAAGTAGGCATTGAATGTACGCTCGTCGAAAAATTTATGAAAATTGGGAGTCGCCACGCCGTTTTAAAGGAAACATTGAAAACCTTTTGAAAAGAGAATTTGGGTTCGGGTGTCAGGTTACGTGTTGGGAAGAACCGAGAGTTCACCCAACAACGCCTCGTAAACGAGTCTTTCTATGTTCAATATCCAATTCATTCAATAAGTGTGTGCAAATGTGTGAGACATAGTATATGATGAAATGCATTTTAATGCTTTGTTTTATTGATCAACGAAAAGGATTACATCTTGTGAGCCAATTAGTACAAGGGGGCCACATCCCTATTACAATCAACTGAAAAGGTTACAACTGAAATGAAGCTGCTGCAGATTGGCTACTTGTGTCGCACGACCCAGGACATGGCATGGCCAGTTCTGTCGCGTGACACAACAGGCCACCTGCAGAGGCTTTTACAATGGATCGATTACAGATGCAATAAAGGAATTCGAAGAATTAGAAGATCAAATGGCACCACACAGATCACATAAATCACAGAATACGAGATTAACACTCAATCATTCAAGTGAGTGTGGATATGGGGAGATCCACACTCCCTTAATGAATCAAGCCACAATTATACTAAATTAACTCATAAGCATGAAATTATATGGAACAAAGTGCTTTAAACAGAGAGATGGTGATTGAAACTTGATAATTATAGCAGATGGAGCTTAATTATCAAGTCAATGAAAAGAGATTGCAATGAATTATGAAAAATAGCAAATAGATGAGAGAGAGAGGGATGGAGGGAGCTCGTTACCCTTGTAGTCCTCAATCTCTACACCAAGTTAGGTGTAGAGAACCTTCGATTCAGCTGTTGGAATGAGATTTGGATCTTAGATCTGAGGAAGAACTATGGTCTTCAATGTGTATATAAGTAGGTGTTGAATTGGTGTGATAGAGAATGAATTGGATGAGAGAGAGGGATTGAATTGAGAGGATTGGTGTGTGTTTGAGGATAGGGATGGTTTCTGGGCATATTTGGGCAGAGTAACCTTAGGGAGGCTGGAAGGGATCCATAAATGAGAGGGGGAGGGTCCAATTTATAGGCTGCTGATGAGGGGCTACTTGTGTCGCACGGCGTAACGCTTCTGCTTTCCATGACTCGTTGTGTCGCGTAACACAACATGCCACTAACCGTTTCTGGCGCCAATTAACCTGTTCTGGAACATTTCGAGTTAATTCCCAATAGGTCCAAAATAAATAATTCCCTGTAGGTCCTTTTGCATGGAAAAATGACTTAAAAGTACTTCCTTCGTAAGAAACTTATAAAAAGTTCCCGAAAGTCTCGAAATGGACTGGAAATTTACCAAAACTCCCCTAGTGCAATTGTGTTGAATATTGAGGTTATGTAAACCAATGTATTAATCCAAGAAATAGGAGCATTTTAGTGAGGTGAACATGTTCAATTTTTTAATCATTTACCTTTACAAAGACCAAGATGATTTTGCAAAAGCACTGAAGCAAACATAACATACAATCATGATATGTAAGTCAATGATAGCCAATTTGGTGCTAAAAAAGGCACAGTGAAGAGATCTGTGACAGATGGCACTGGGTAAATGAAGAAAGCGGGACACAGAAGAGATCAGATGATGAAGATAGGTAGGTCTCATAACACAAAAGAGTGGGGTAAAAGAGGAACAAAATGTTTTCCATGAAAATAACTTCAGGCTTCAACTAAGAAATCACACTTACATGTCCCGTTCAATGTCTTTGAATTGAGCGGCCAAACAAACAAATCCTAAGTTTACGCAGACCTAATTCTAAATTTCTACCAAAAATGAATGACAAATATCTAATTTAAAAGAAAGTTATTAACCAGCAAAAAAAATCCAAACATGAGTTAGCATACCAATTCAACCAGATCCTTCAAAATGTAATCAACCCTAGGTCTGTAAAACACCAAGTTTTTCATTGATCGATAATGAAAACAGAAGGACATAAACTAATATTGGATAAAGAAATATAAATACTGACCTCGTGTTTGAACGCAGACTCGCATCATCTCTCCGCCAACACTCGCACCATAGCCGCCACACCTGTAAAAAAAATTGAGCGCATTTGAAATACCCACCGGATTCTCTTCTTTCTGTTTGAATGTCAATGTGCAAAGGGGGTTAGGAGAAAGGAGGGAGTTTGAGAATCCCTAAAACTCAATGTGGCACGGCCGTTGAGGCCAACATTGATAAGAAAACAACATAACTAGAAACACCCAGAATGTAACCGATCTTGAGGAAAAGTTGAAGTCTTGGTAGATTAATGAAATTGGGGTTTAATTCAAATAAAAAAACACAGTTTTGATTAATAGAGAGAGAGAAATAGCAACTAACCTGAGAAACAAAAAATGAAAATGCAGTTTTTGCTTTGATCGAATGCTGGAAACGAAAAGAAAAAGTAGCTAGGCAGCCATTCTGAGGTCGAGTAGATAAGGGAGGCAGTCAGATCAGGGGGTTCGAACAATGGAAAATTTCCGGTCTGCAAGTGCCTGAGAGGGACGGGACGGGATATTCAGTGTAGGGAGAAAGTGAAGGTGACCACTGTTTCGCTTGAGGAAGAGGAGCGATCGTGGGGTAATGGTCAGTAGGCGGTTACCAATTACGTCCAATCTCAGCCCTTGAATCAAGTTTTCAACTTTCAATCTCAGCCACCACTTATGTGGTAGCTAAGAGGCAGTTTTCTTGCCTTGTATTTGTATTGTATAATAGATACCCTCAAAACACAATCAATAATCTTGCTTCAATTAGAGAATGTTGCATCCATTTATTACTTATCATTATTTTCGTCCTAAAAAAATGTCCAATTTTATTCTTGATCAGAAAAAAAAATTGGATATTCATATTGGGACGGATGAAGTATGTACTTCCTAAGTTTCATTAATTCTATAAGATTAAACAGAAGTTATAAACTACAATCATCCATTGAATATAAAGCACATATTTTTTTTGTTTCAACAAGACTCACCTTTTCCTTTTCCTTGTTGCTGATTATTTTGTTCTCACGCCTCATTTGCCACTTCCTTTACAATTTTTTAACCCTCGTTCCATCTCCTCAAGCCGAATCGCACTTTTCCTGCTCATCATACATAAAAAGAATAAGATACTTGCATTAACTTTACAACAATTTACAACAATAATAGAGTATTAACCACATTTGGTACTTGCATCTCACCCAATTGTCAACTATTAAGAGTCTACAAAATAAGTTCAAAAATTGGAGAATTAAAATTATTTACTGCAAAAAAAGAAGATATTTAAAAAAACTAAGTTTTTATAAGTCTCATTCAAATAGGTCACAACCTTCTTTACTCTAACAAAGCTAGAAGAGAAAAAAAAATTGATTTTGAGATAAACAATTGACTGGAAGAAGTAAAAGAGAATAAGATTATAAAAGAGAAGCAACATGAAATCAAAAACAAATGTTGATCAGGTTAAGGAAGCAGGGAAAACTAAGATACCCTTGATGATCCAAAAGCACCACGTAGCAGCTTATTCAATCCTTGCTTCTATTTATTATTTTTGACATGAGGTTTTAGCTTCATTGTATATCAACTAAAGTAGCATCTTTTAAGACCAGTTTTCAGCAGTCTCTTTGTACTCTCCAACGTAAACAACAATCTCCATACAATACATAGCATCTAATAATGTGCAGAAAAAGATCCAGTATACACATTTGCAGTTAAATCCACTTCAATTGCATTTGGTAGAAAAAACCCAACTTTCACCATCAAGTAAAAAAAAATCAATCAATTATTCCTACAGGTTGAAATACAACTTTCACCATCTTATTGTTTATACGCACTACTCTACCCACCTTCCCATTCGCCACACTCAGGAAGAGACCATAAACCTACACTATATTCCTGCAGCCATTGCAGGAAGTGTGGTTCTAGAAAACAATGTCAAAATCTGTATGAGCCAAATGAAGAGAATAAAATATTAGAAAAGAGTTATTTTGATCTCAATGTTGAGAAAAAATCTTATGAAACAAACCAAACCTTTCACATATTTTTTCCCAAACCAACTTCAATCAAATCAAAATCACAAAACCCACACAACAATTTTCACATTTCAGAATGAACATTTAGCCAACTGAAAGCTCCTCAGTTGATGTAATTGTAAGGTTATTCAACCAAAAAAAAAAGTTAAAAAGAAGTGAATGAAGAATATCAAGATAAACAAAAATTCTAGAAAATAACCTCGCCGATGCCGCAATCAACGCGCTAATCGTCCACACAACCCTCATTTTCAACCCTTCGCCACTCAAATCTGCCTCTCCGCCACCGCGAAACCCTAACTCATCCTTCCATCGAATCGCCGCACCTTTCTCCAACCTCAAATCCCCCGACGGCAACTCGATCTCCAACGGTGGGGACACTACCAGAAAAACTTGTTTTAGCGGCGGAAATTTTTGCCGCAAAAATAGTAATTCCGTCGCTAAAATTAATCACCGACGGAAAAATTCCGTCGGTGGTCCGCCACTGTCAGCCCGCCGCAATGGTCCGACGGATCAAATTTCGTCGGTATACACCGACAGAAATAATATTCCGTCAATAATATTTTGAATTAATTTAATTTAATTAAATTTTTATTTCACCGGCGGAAAATTCCGTCGCTGGAATAAAAATTTATTTAAAATGAATTAATTCAGCGGCGAAAATTTCTGTCGCTGACTTAATTTAATTTAATTAAATTTTTATTTTCACCGGCGGAATATTCCGTCACTGGAATAAAAATTTATTTAAAATGAATTAATTCAGCGGCGGAAATTTCCGTCGCTGACTTAATTTAATTTAAATAAATTTTTATTCCAGCGACGGAATATTCCGCCGGTGAAAATAAAAATTTAATTAAAATAAATTGACACAGCGACGGAAATTTCCGTCGCTGGAATAAAAATTTATTTAAAATGAATTAATTCAGCGACGAAAATTTCCATCGCTGATAATGCAATAAATAAAAAAAAATTAAATATCAATTATAAATTTAATTTTTTTACCTGATATAACTTTTCTTATTCTCAAATCAGTCCCTTAAATTTTCTTATTCTCAAATCAGTTCCTTAACTTTTATTAATCTTAAATCAGTCCTTAATATTTCATAATTATACTTTGATCCCCCTAAACTTCTTTTATACTCAAATTTTATACTCAAATCAGTCCTCACAAACTTCCACCATTAAATAAACTAACACAAATTAAATATTTAACGAAATGAAGAGAAAATCTAATTTAATCTTCAATAAAACCCACTTCCAATTTCATACTTCCACCACCAATAACCACCACCTTCCACCGTCTCAATCACCGGCGCCACCATCCCTCAACCATAACCATCATCACTAACAGCATCACCAAAAAACCAAACCCAATAACGGAAAACAAATCGAAAATTCTGTAAAATCAAACAAAGAAACAAATCGAAAATTGAAAATGGAGAAAGAGAGAGAGAGAGAGAAAGAGAGTGAGAATGACGGAGGGCGAAGGTGGCAGTGGTGGCGGAGGGCGACGAAGGCGGAAGGAGGGCGAAAATGTTGATTTCCCCTTCGTTAGACGGGAGCGAAAAGGTTTTGGTTTGCTGTGTGCGTGGTTGTCGGCGTGGGTTGTTGGGTGGTTGGGGAAGGAAGTGAGAGGGAGGCGTATTGGGTTGGGGTGGTGGCAGTGACGAGAATTGGGGTAGGGGTGGTGGTGGTGACGAGAATTGGGTAGCAGGGATGGGGCGACAGAGATGAGGGACAGAGGGAGGCGCTGAGAGAGAAAGGGTTTGTTTGGATTGAAATGAGGAAGAGAGAGAAATGGGGGAGGCGCTTAGAAAAAGTGAAAAGAGGGTGAAATGGTTTTGTTTAAATGAATTTTGATCATTGGATTATTTATAATCAATGATTCAGATTGATTAAGGAATCAATCCACGTGAATATTGGTAACCCAATAAAACAATGCCATGTGGCATTGTTTTATTGGGTCTCAAATAATCACATTGATCATAAACCAAACATCATCTTGAACATTAAACACATAACATAAAATTCAATCCAATAATTCATAATTCACCTAACAAACCATTTTCTTTAATTGAATACTCCCTCCGTCCCAGCGAAAGAGCCATTTATTTCCTTTTTGGGCGTCCCATTTAAAAAGCCACTTTCCCAAAAAGGAAACCTTAAATCACTATTCTCTCCACTCATTCTCTCTCCTACTTTACTTTTACACTCACAACATTATCTTTCTTACATCACCTCCCACTCATTCTCTCTCCTATTTAATTTTTCATACTCACAACATTTAAACTTTTTCTCTTTCCTACATCACATTTCTTATTTTGCGTGTCGGACAAATTTACCGACTCTTTCGCTGGGACGGAGGGAGTAGTTATTAATAATTATTATTATATAATTAATAATAATATTTAATAATAACTAGTAATAATAACTAGTAATAATACATAATATCAAAAAAGTAAATGTTTTTATATTATATACTTTTAATTCTTTAAAAATTATTAGTAATAATACTTAATAATAATACTAATAATGATGATATTGTTAATTATTCAATTAAATAATTGAATATATTAATAATTATTATTATATAATTAATAATAATACTTAATAATAACTAGTAATAATACATAATATCAAAAAAGTAAATGTTTTTATATTATATACTTTTATTTCTTTAAAAATTATTAGACTTTGTTAATTAGTGATTTTTTTACAAAAATATATATAAAAAAAAAAGATAGAAAAAAACTAAACAAATGAAAGTATATATAAGAAAAGTCAAAAGAGGGACGGACTACCCTTACACCCTAAGAATCGATGACTACATGTTGACCTCAACATGATAAGTTAAAGATTCATAAACGGGTTTCTAAGTTTTGTGTTTCAACCGTCACAACGTCACGTCGTAAATTAAAATAAAATAAAAATAGAGCTAAACAAATTTAAAAAAAATCAAATTAACACCGACATAATTATTCCGCCGCTACTACCACCACGTACAACCATTACTACCACCACTACCACCACCACCACCACCACACCACCACTACTATTGTTGGGTTTTACGGGTTCATGCGCAGCGAAATAAAGCATCAAATAACATAAAACCCAAGGAGCCTAGGATCCGTTCTGTACAATTAACTTGAAACTATGAGATAGATGTAACCAACCTTGTTTGCTTTCCGTTCTTGAGCTATCGAACGATTTGATTATGTGATTTCGAATCACAAACTTAGTTCTTCAGATTGCTTGAACTTTAGGCCTTGATCGATGAACGAGCGAAGACCCTCTTTCGGTATCCACACCTTTGAATGAATTCAAGAACAATTTCTTGCAGATTGCTAGATCCTATAAACCTTGGAATAATATTGAGAATATTTTGTGAATTTCTTTTCAGAATTTCGGCTAGCTGTTTAGGGCTGACGGACTGTTATATTTATACTAATTTAGCATCAATATGTGTTTCCTAATCGGATTAGGAAACCAGTCCAAAATTAACTCTGTGGGCTTATAGTGTCGCACGACCAGACGAGTCTGTAAGTGCTCCAATTTGAGTTGTTAGAAAATTAACGAAAGCCCTAACATTCCTAACACTTCTAACAATTCCTAACCTTTCTAACAAAGTAAGGGTAGATTAGGGATTGCCATTTAAGGTTAAACCAAGAAAAGAATCTTAAAAAAGAAAAGAAATTGGAAAAATCCGAATTAGGCAAGCTGAAAAACACAAACTGCTGGAATTTTTGAATAATATTCCTTGTGTCCAAAGCCTGCAGCTGCAATTAATGAACAGTGCACGCTGCCACAATGATCCGCGTGGATGACTCTGCCATTTTCAGAGGCCTATAAATTAAGCCCTTCAGTCTCAGAAATAGAGAGGAACAACAACTCACAGCAAATCCTTGGCGAAAATACTAGAGAAAACAGTGAGAATTCCCTTGAATTGTCACCTTTTTCTCTTGATTATTTTCCCAAATCTCACTCACTCACTCTCAAAAATCAAAGCTTCAAACACAAAACACAAAAGAAGATAGGTATAACCTCCTTCTCCCTACCCTAAATCTCTCATCCATGCATGCATCTCATACTTTGAAGATGTAACTTGCTCATTTCTTGCCCTAGATCCAAGAGGATCACCATGGAAGTTCATCTCCATGGATGATCCTCTACAAGGATCAACATTTCTTTCAAAATTATTTTTACTTCTTACAAACATATTTTCAAAACCCTAAAAAACATTTTCATACATAAAATCTTGATTTCAAAGCTAAATCTCCCCTTCCCAAGCAAATGAAATGCTTAAGTCCTAATGTACCCTAAGGATGGCTTGACATAGTAGATCACCACTAAAATGTCTAGTGACTACTAATCAAAGCCTAAGGAGATGGGGACAAGCATGGATGCCAAACCCCCTTTAAAATCATGTTTTTCTTCAAGAGAAAGTTGCTGTCCAGTAGCCTTTCTCTAAGACCTCTGTCCATGGTCTAATTTTTTGGACACAGAAGAAATTGGAATTTGGTGTTGACTACAAAATACTTTTTGTATCCAACATCCAGAGATTTCCAGAAATATTTTTACTTTATTTTTTGCGTGAGTAAAACTCCCTTTTTCAAATTATCTTTTAAAGGTCAGTTCATCAGAGTCTGGAAATCCAGATTTCATATATGAGATTTCCATAAGGTTTTGGTCAACCAAATCATCTCCAAATGGAAAAGTTCTTTAACAGAAACCTTATTTAAGGTGTTTGAACAACTTTCATTCTCGGACTTTCCCCAGATTTTGAAGTTTTAAAGCTCTTAAATCCATTTTAAAATCAAGTGTCCACTGCCTTTTTCATTCTGGCAGAATTGGTTTTCGGCTTCAAAAAATATTTTTGAGTACCAAAACTCAACCCAAAAATCATACCAAAAATCATGTGACTTTTTTTATGTCTTATAAAGAGTTCCCAATTTTTAGTTTTCTCAGTTTCAACTTATTTTGGCCAAAGGAACACACACACACACACACACACACACACAAATGGTTTTTAAGCTTGGAAGACTCGTTTTACGAGGCATTCCGGGTGAACACTAACGTTCTTCCCGGCGTGTAACATGACCTCCGAACCCAAATCTCTGATCTTGGGCATTTTTCAAAGTTTTGGCCCTTAAAACAAAAATGGCGTGGCGACTCCGTGTTTTTCGATTGATTTTCAAAGAAAAGAAAAATACCAATCTTTCCAAAAAAATGGCAACACACATTCGTTACAGTGGCGACTCCGCTGGGGAGAAATAAGTTTTATCTTTTCAAAAGAAAAAGAAAAGCTTTTTGTGGGTCAAGCTTCCGTCCCGGCATTTGAAACCGTTTGTTGTGTGTGTGTGTGTGTGTTGGATTTTTCACATTTTCGTGTTGTTTTGGTCCCCTCGAAAAAGTCAGAATTTTGACTATCGGACCCGTTGCCTTGAATTATGTGCTTATGTGCTTATGTGTTATTTGCTTTCAAAAAAAAAATTTTAAAAAAAAAAAAATCAAAAATTCAAAAAAAAAAAAGATTTTCAAAAAAAAAAGACTTCCAAAAAAAAAATCATTTTGTGCATGCATCATACTTTTTGAGACACATGAAAAATTTCTATTTTACTCAGAAAAAGAAGATAGACTGCTTGCACACTACGCGCACTTGACCTTACACTGCACACTACGTCCCTAACCCGGGGAAATCCCTGTAGCGGCCCGTTTGGTCTTATTACGCCTCTCGGTGCAAGCACGGGACTACCCAAACATCTCATGGAGCCTCGTGTCGATCATGCACTTGTCCGTGACACACTTTGTCCGAGACCCGGTTGGTTTTTAGTCTGGTCTGTGTCATGCCCTGTCTATGTATAGACCTTTCCTTTCAAGTCTTAGTCGGCATACCAAGTCAATATCTTTCGGGACCCTAATCAGTCGAAGTCCTGCCGGTTTTCCGTCACGGGCTTTGACCAGATATTGACTGGCGCCTTGACTTTGACTCTGACTGGCACAAATTATACACTGACTCCTAGCATGACACTGAGTCATCAAGAATTAACGATTATTTCATGCCTAATTACGGCCTAATTGACGACAAGTCAAGATCAATTGTGGACGCTTATCAGTCCAAACCATGCCGACTTTTTGTCGAGCCCTCGGACATGATCTCGACTTTTGACGTCAGCTTTGTCTGTAATTTACATCGAATGCTCGTTAAAACTCGATTACCCGCCAGACTTTAGGATCGTTTTCATTTTCGGTCGGTGGGACCCGCTTGCCCTATAGGACCCTCGCCCGGGGCTGTCCACCCTGGGAAGTCGAAATACAGGTGGAATACGAGGGGTTTATAGACGTAGTGATGGGGCCCACTGATCCAGGATCCAGAGTAGTTTGCGAAAAAGAAGAGCAATCTTTTCCAACCGATTAGGTTAATAAAACATGTTTTAAAGTAAACTAGAACAAATAACCGCATGTTGCATGAGCCCAAAAGCCCAAACACCTACCCTCCTTCAATTCCTAAACATCTGAACCCTCGTGTCTTTTCCCCCCGCAGCTCCTCACAAAGCTTGGTTTCGGGCACCGGGTCACCGTTTGATCAGTTGGGAAGAGTCAAGCGCATCGTCAGCTTCACCGTTTGTTCCGACTCCGGTTTCGTAATGTCCGCATCACCGGTAATGATGGGGACAACGTCACTCCGCCTCCCGGACCCCTCGCATGTAACAACAGTGGAATCAGTTAGCCGAACAGATGAGACTGCAACTAGAAGCACACCTGAATAGCCTTGTGGAGGCTATTAAGAGCCATGGTTTGGCCGCTAGCCTCAATCCCGATGGCACTTTTACCATAAAGAAGGAAGAAAGCCCTCCTCCCACTCTCAACCGTCCTGGATATGTCAAGATGCCGCCGCAAGATTCCTATGTCTCCACCGTCGGGACTCCTGCCCGTCGACTTACAGGCCAACTAGCCCCCAAACAGCAATTCAAAGGGCCACCATTCCAACAGCAGTCAGAGATGGAGCAGTTCGGCATACCTCAGCAGCCATCAGGTGTCCCCTCTCGGAGTGATACCGATCCCACATAAATCAGTAAGGGGAACGGAGATTGGGAAAAAACAGAGGAAATATGGTTAGCCATCAGGGCTCTCGAGGAACGCCATAATGAACAATAGGCCTGGATCGAAGAGGCCACATGTCATTTCGGAACATTGTCAATCCCCCAACTGACTGGGGCTCCCCTGAAGGACAAATATATGCCTATTCCCCCGGCTCCTAATACCTCTCACTACCCGGCGGAGTCCAACTATTTGCTTCCCGATGAGCCCAACAGCAGATCTCCCCAGACCAGTTCAACTCAAAGTCATTCCAGCACAGCTCAACCCGAGGTCCCAAATCCACCACCAGCTGTAGAGCACATTTGGTGGGATATCTCGCGGATCGCCTCGACTGTCTCGAAAGGGATTATCAAGACTGGATAAATGAAGATCGTCCTCCCAAAAAGAAGTCCTCTTCCCAGCAAAAGCTGAAAGAAAGGTTCGAAGCCGGTGATATCAGTGTAGGCACACTCGGAGAGCCATCCGGAAAGTTCGATTACCACGTACTCTACTCCAGCCAATCCCCCCTTCCTCCAGGCCATGCCGCTCTAGAGCAAACAGGGGTGAGAAAGCCAGAAAGCCCTGCTGATAACAGAATCCAGACCTTGGGACACCGTAGTACCTCAGATTTGGGGTAATTCTACCGCCGAAACCTAATCCCCTACGGGATCGCCCAAGCTTCGCTTAATGTCCAGCTCCCAAGCGCATACCGAAGAAAGACCAACGCGCTTGGCACTCACACTCAATTAATATGCTGACCGATGGTGGAAACCGCTACAAACAGCCTCGACACAACCCTGAGGCTTCAGCAAAGGCTTTACCTCGCAAAAGAAAGACGGGAAACAGACGGCCTGATGACTCTCTTTCTCTGAAAAAAGGCCAAATTTACGATCCTTGACTGTATGGAAGTATGATCACCTTCTGTGACGAAGACCTGCCAAGAGATGTATCCAGACACAATGAAGCCCTGTACATCACTCTCCGGCTCAACACCGTATCACTCCCCAGAGTATTGGTGGACAACGGATCAGCCGTCAACGTCCTTCCCCTCAGCATGATGCGGGCCCTACGCATCAATGAAAGGCACATGATCCCATCTACCCGGTCAATCAAGGCCTACGATGGCACGTCTCGTCCCATCTTGGGGACGGTGGCTCTGGAACTCTGGTTCGAAACCCAAATGGTGCCAGCAAAATTCCATGTAATGGACATCCCATCCGAATTCACAGCTCTGTTGGGACGCCCTTGGTTACACCATATGAAGGCCATAGCTTCCACTCTCCATCAATGCGTCAAGTTCATTAACCGGCAAGGGGATCTTGAAGTCATTAGGGGTGACAGTTTCCTCATAGGGAACGAAGCCGAGACAGTCGCCAAGCGTGCCCGCAGCCGTACATCGGGCTACCTCCTCCGAATCGACCAAGGGACTATCGGGGCAAGTCTCATAAGAATCCCCCAGAATCTGGTGATGCCAACTATGTCAACGAACTCAAGCGGGCAGACCCTGAAGCAGTTCGATTCATCAAGTTCAATTGCCATTTCCAACATTTGGAAGCAGAATGGAAAGAAACACTGAATACCGCCATGATACGAGCACACAAACCCCCAGTCTCCAATCAGAGATTTGTCAGCGTTCTTCAAACCCATTCTCTGGCCTTGCCAAGCGAAGAGATCTTCATGATAAAAGTTGACAAGCACCGGCAGACTCAACTCGAATGTATGAACATCGTATGGGACGTCCTCCTCGAAGAACTACCCGCTAAGCCCTTCCGCTCAAGCAATGGGGGCATGAGATTTTTCCAAAGAAAGACACCAAGACGCAATACGTCCTTACATCTCGGATTGAGCGGTCGATCGTGACGAGTTAGAATTCTCCAGAATTGAGGATGCGGCAGATCCGCAAGAAGATCCCTACATTCATATGCTCAGTTTTCAGGTGCCGGACCCGATTGATTCTGGTTCAGACAAAGAGATGATAGCAATGATTGAGGAAGGAGAATAGAAACAAGATAATCCCCGAGTCATGAGGCCACTGACAGCGATGCCATTAAGGAATTGGGAAACTCTCTCAGGCCCATCCACGACCAAAGAAGAGATGATCACCAAGCTTGGATTGGTCCCCCGTCCCTTTGTGTCAACCTTTGTAAAGTCCTCCGAGTCTCTCATTGTTGAGTTCGAGTCTCTCGAGTCGTCCGATGGCCTTACGCCTGAAGACTACGAAATTGTAGCCAATGCTGTATTTCCCTTCGTTCTTAATGAAATGATGGACCTTTCTGAGTATCCCCTGATTGCCGCTTTAACTAATGATAAATTAACTAATAATTTAAAAACAGTTAATAATGATTCACTAGATAAAGAAGCAGACACATTAAACGAACAATATATCAAAGAAATCTTTAAGCAGGTTGTTCGGAAAGAGGAAAATCGAGCCCAAGCTGCCGAAGAGATTTTGACAAGTGTGAACTTGGGAACTGCGGAAGAGCCTAAAGAGACGCAGATTGGTAGTTTCTTCGAAGGGACTGAAAGGGACGCTCTGATTGAGCTTCTAAGAGAATTCGTGGATGTATTCGCATGGTCCTATAAAGATATGCCAGGCCTCGATCCTTCCATAGTTGAACACCAAATACCGCTCGACCTTAAGTCAAGCCGGTGAAGCGTAAACTAAGAAGAATTAAGCCCGAATGGTCCCTACAAGTGAAGGAGGAGATAGAAAAGATGCTCAGAGCAGGGTTCATCAGGGTCATTGAATATCCTACATGGCTTTCCAACATAGTAACGGTAACCAAGGCCAACGGAAAGATCCGATGCTGCGTAGATTTCAGAGACTTGAACAAAGCTAGTCCAAAAGATGATTTCCCCCTGCCAAACATCGACATTCTGTTAGATTCCACGGCCAACCATGAAGTTAAATCCTTCATCGACGGCTTTGCCGGTTACAACCAAATCAAAATGGCAGAAGAAGATCAAGCCAAGACAACCTTCACAACCCTTTGGGGTACGTACTGCTACACGGTCATGCCGTTCGGACTAAAGAAAGCTGGGGCTATGTACCAGAGGGCAGCTACAGCTTTGTTCCATGACATGATCCACAAAGAAATTGAGGTCTATGTGGACGACATGATAATACACTCCAAAGGGTCGGATGGCCAGCACTTTGTTGATATGAGAAAATTCTTCGACCGCCTCCGAGACCACAGCATGAGACTGAATCCAGCCAAATGCACCTTCGGTGTAAGACGAGGTAAGGTGCTAGGATATATGGTAACGGAACGGGGAATTGAAGTAGACCCCAGAAAATCAAGGCCATAGTTGAAATGAAGCCACCCCTGACACTAACAGAAGTAAAATCCTTCATGGGAAGACTGCAATACATAAGCCGCTTTGTAAATCAGCTGACCTCGATCTGCGAGCCGATCTTCAAGTTGATGAAGAAAAATGCCTACACATAATGGATTCCAGAATGCCAGCTCGCCTTTGAACAGATCAAGGCGTACCTTGTGAATCCCCCGATTCTTTGCCCACCACATCAGCAAAAGCCACTATTGCTATACCTAACTGTCACGGACACATCAATTGGGGCTATGTTAGCTCAAGAAAAGAAAAATTCCAAGGTCGAAAACGCCATCTATTTCGTGAGCAGAAAGCTTCAAGGGAGCGAACTCAATTACTCTGCTTGTGAAAAGACTTGCGCAGGCCTGGTCTGGGTAGTGGGAAAGCTGAAACACTACATGCAGTCTCACCCGATACATCTCGTCTCAAAGATAGACCCCATCAAATATCTGTTCGACAAGCCTTCCATCTCCATGAGGTTGGCAAAATGGTCGTTCTTTTTGGCTGAATACGACATCACTTATGTATCAAGGAAATCCGTAAAAGGGCGTATAATGGCAGAACATTTGGCCGATTTCCCAAGTGATGAGTCCCGAGGACCTGAGCCCCAATTCCCTGATGATGGAATCTTTGCCCTAGAAGGAGAAAATCGCTGGCAACTCTTCTTCGACGGGGCGTCAAACAAAAGGGGGAATGGAATAGGAATGCTTCTGGTCGATCCTACTGACGAGCACACCCCCATAGCAGTAAGATTGAACTTCGAGGTCACCAACAATGCTGCTGAATACGAGGCTTGCATAGCCGGGTTGGAGGCCGCCCTTGAAAGAAATATCAAAGAATTAGAAGTGTACGGTGATTCTGCCCTCATCATCAACCAGGTCTCTAACAAGTGGAAGACCGTGGACCCGGGTCTGCAGAAATATCACACTTACATGGAAGAGCTAGTGACTCAGTTCAAGGAGATCGCCTTTCCATTACTCGCCCAGAGATCGCAACAGCATTCGCATGCTCTGGCAACACTAGCCTCTCTCGTTGAAATACCTGAAGGAAAATCCGTCAAACCATTCAGAGTCGGGAGGAGAGAAAACCCCGCTTATTGCTTTGAAATCGAAGCAGAGGCCGAACCGGCCAATGACCCCTGGTACACCCAGATCTATCAGTACTTGAAGAACGGCGAAGCCTCTTTCAAAAATGAAGATGGGGAATATAAAGAAGGAATCAAAGCGAAAAGCCTCTCAGCTCTGAAGCGACTCGCCTCCAACTATGTTCTTTTGGGAAACATGCTGTACAAGAAGCGTTATCAAGGCCCTCTCCTGCGATGTATCGGCAAACAAGAGGCTGCCGGACTCATGAAAGAAGTATATGGTGGTACCTGCGGCCCCCATATGAATGCTCGGGATTTAATGCAAATCATACTAAGAATGGGATACTTTTGGATCTCCATGGAAACCGACTGCATCCAGTTCGTCAAAAGCTGCGACAAATGCCAGCGGTACTCAAATCTCAATCATTTGCCTCCTCACGAGTTATACTGCATGACGACCCTTTGGCCTTTCGTCACTTGGGGAATTGATGTCATAGGCAAAATCACACCGTCAGGCAGCAACGACCACGAATTTGTCCTGGTAGGGGTGGATTATTTCACAAAATGAGTCGAAGCCAAATCCTACAAGGTCCTCAGCTCAAGGAAAGTAGCCCTCTTCATCAAAGAAAACATCATATGCAGACACGGGTTGCCGGCCGAAATCATCTCAGATAATGGATCCCACTTCGAAGGGGAATGCGACAGGCTGCTAGCAGAGTTCAGAATAACCCGTCACAAGTCATCTCCCTACAGGCCCCAAACTAACGGAGCCGTGGAAGCAGCAAACAAGACCTTAGAAAACATCATTCGGAAAATGGCTGTCCGAGGTCGAGATTGGCCCGAGAAGCTTCACCTTGCTCTCTGGGGCTACAGAACGTCCGTCAGAACGGCAACCGGGGAAACACCATTTGCTCTCACCTACGGAATGGAAGCCGTACTCCCAATCGAGCTAGAAATCCCCTCACTCCGGGTACTGTTGGAAAGTCAGATCAACGAGGTCGAATGGCTTCAGAGTCGCCATGATGAGCTGGCCTTGCTAGATGAACGCCGATTGAAAGCAATGGAACATATCCGAGCTTACCAAGGGAGAATGGCCAGAGCCTTCGACAAGAAAGTAAAGCATCGGGAGATCAGGGAATGTGATCTCGTTTTGAAAGAGAAGCCCCCAGTCCGTATCAACCTGCTTGGCAAATGGGAGCCCGTCTGGATCGGGCCATATGTCGTCCAGAAGATCTTCTCCGGAGGAGCCATGCAACTCGCAGACCTCGACGGAAATCCTTTTGTACACCCAGTGAATGGCGACAAGCTGCGCAGATACTACGCGTAAAACACTGAGCCAAAAAAACAAAAAACAAAAACAAAAAAATATATTAAAAAAAAGAGTGCTAAAAGAGTAATACTCAACTAGGTTGAAAACCCGAAAAGGGCGGCCTAGGTAAAAAACAGGGTTGCACAAAAAAAAAATTAACCGGGTCGAACTACGGAGACCTGAGCCCTTTAGTCCGAAGGGAACGTAGGCAGCCGGAAACGGTTCGGTCTAAAATACAAATAAAAGACATACTTTGTCATCAACACACTGATCAGACCATGAAAGCGTCTCGAAAAACTCTAAAACAATTCACATATTCATTACAGTTAAAACCTCTTTGATGAGTCTAAGCTCGGTTCATTCCTACAACTGGCAACCTGCTAAAAGAAATTAAGATACATAATCAAACTAATGTGTTTGCTACGACAAGAAAGGGATACTCAGGAAACCTCCAGGTCACTCCAAGCCGCTCGTACTGGCATCACCTTTCTTCTTCCCCCTTCGGGTCTTCTTCCTCTGAACAGGAAAAATGTCGGTCTTCCTCCTACCAAGCTCTGGTGTAGGGACAGGATCTATCAAACCCGCATCTGTCAGGGCCTTAGTAGCCCTAGCCTCATCTCTCATCTCTTGTAGCCGAACTGGTAACATAGGAGTCCTCCTCTCCTGTCTTTTGACATAAGCTTCATAGTCGGTCACAACATCTCCGCTCCTGTCATGAGGGTTGGCCCTCGCCTCGACCCTCCTCCTCTCCAAAACTGTCAGGTCCTCTGCACCAGCAATGGCCTCACGCCGTCTCAAAATAGCCATCTGAGTCTCCCCCAAATGCCTCTCGTACCAATCCAAGTACCAAGTGGTCAGAAACACAGGTCTCGGATGCCTGAGGATAACCCGAGGAGGAAAGACGTCATACCTCCATACTCGGGAAAGAAAGGGGAACACGGAAGGATCATCCATAGAAGCAAGAGCCACCACCCTAGTGGCTATATCATCGAAGTCCTCCAAAGGAGCCTGCTCCAAGCCAAACTGCCTCAGAACCAGAGCAGGAATGTAAAAGCTGGACTGAGAAAGCCCCGGAAGCATAACCAAGGGAGATCCATCCTGAAGTACTCTCCGAGTCTCCACCCGCCAATGAGGCACCAGCCATCTGATATCTTCAGTCTGGAGACTAGCCATCCAACGCTCCCACGAGCCCTGATCATCAAAATCCACAGTAACCCTTCTCCTGGCAAATGTCCAAGGCTTGATCATATCCGAAGTCTCGCGAAGAACCCCCAGACGCTCCATCAGCCACAGGGTCAAAAGAAACGGGCTGCCCCCGTGCATACACCGCCTCCCGGTAGCCAACCTGTCGAGAGCATGAAAGGTCTCCCCCAGGATCAAAGGCACAACATCTCTGCCCAAGCGACAGTGAACAACAACATCCAGCAGAGACCGATGACAAATCCCAAATGAATAGACCATAAACAAGGTTCCAAACATACAGAGTGCAAAAGCATCCCAATAGGCATCATCAATCAATCCTAAACCCCTAAATCTATCAGGAAGACCAGAAATGTCAAAATGATCGGGACCACGGATCATACCTTGTGCTTCCTCCGGGGAAAGATGGAGAAGGTTGCACAACCTATCAACGAAAAGAGGCTCCTCCGGCAAAGGAATCGCAATCTCCTCCACCTCGGGACCACCAAGCAAAGCCCAAAATTCTTCAACAGTCGGGACCATTTCATTGTAAGAGAAGCAAAAAACATGCCTTCTAGTGTCCCAAAATGAGGAAGAAGCTCTCAAGAGATCATAGTCCGGAACCAATTCCTTAAGAGACCACAAGCATCGTATCTTGTACCTTTCTTCAAAGAATGACCTCCTCGCATGCATAATCTCCCGGCACCACTCCTTAAACTTGGTGAAGAATGACATTTGAGAATCTTGGGATAATTTGGATGGATTTTGCATGCTCACAATTCTCTCCATGGATTTTCTCTCCTTCTCCCCGAAAATGGCTGTTTGAACTGGTGGTTGAAGAAGGTGTTTGAATTTGAAATAAGGGAAAACCAGATCTGAAGCAAAATTAAAGGACAGTGTCAGAAGACTGTCTCATCCGCGCGGACATAAGTGTCACAACCAGAAAAAAATCTGCAGCAGTTCAAACTGCTGCACCACGGAGGAATATTTCATCCCGGCCGCTCGAAACCTGTGCAAAGCCTGCCCAAACAGTTCACATACCATACATTCGCACCCTAGCCAAGAAACCTGGGCTCATGCAACATTGCATTCATAATAGATTAAAAAAAAAAATCTAGACTATTACATCCCAAAAAAAAATAATAATAAACAAAAAAAAAGAGTGTGCATGAAAAATAAACTGTATCTGTCTAAATAGGTACAATCTCAGAAATCAATAAAAGATAGTCAGTCAGAATCCTCAGTGGCTGGCCCTTTCCCCCGATCCCTCTTGCGGCTCGGGCCCGCCTCCTCAGTAGCCATGAATGTCTCGGGCTCGGAATCATCGTCCTCGTCTCCAGAGAGAGGCTCGCCTGGATCAACCGGAACGCCGCGATAAGGCAAGCCAAGATCCGCGAAGAAGTCGTATCCGAACGTGAACGCGTCGGATTCCTGGACATGCGAAGAAGAGCCACCATGATGCCAAACATGTCCCTGCCCATGCAAATCTCCGAGAATGACGTGGTCCGGAGGCAGCTCCATGCCGGGATCTATGAGAGGAGAGAGAGGAGTCTCGGTAGAATGCTCCGAAGGAATAGGGGAAGCCTCCCGCTCGACAGGCGCCGGCTGTGCCCGCCTCGCTCTGGCCTGAGGAGCCCCACAAGCAACCATCCTCCTAATGAACCTCTTGGTCCCAATCACCTGCTTCGTCAACTTCTCCACCACCACGGCCGGGAACTGCACGGAAACAAAAGCGTCGAAAATAAGTGATGCGAAAAATGATGATGCGAAAGAAAAGAAGAAGAGACAGAAAAAACTCGTACCTTCATATCCGGACGAGGCCGGAAAGCTCGTGGGACCCGCTCAGGTTGAGGGATCTGCACCCTCAATCTGACCCCATCCTGGATATATGAGAAGTCCGTCCGGGGGTATCGCACAATCCCTAACCCCTCTCTCTCAAGAACCTGGGGCATCCTCAGCCTCCTCAAGATAAATCGCGAATACTCCTCAATCGCCACAAACATCGAGAAGTGCTGGCCACCTCGATAGTCGCCCCAGGTCTCCGATCTCTCACTCGGATGCATCATGTCGGCAGGAGGCTCTACCGGTGCCATCAGAGGCGCACCCTCGCCATGCTGGCGCGTCAGTCTCTCCCCCAGATAATACACATCGCAGGTCAAGCCCCTCAAAATCCTCCGATGCACGGTCTACCTCTCTGCACCCTTCAGCTGCTCCACGTCGAAGCGGCCCCAGGGGTAGAACACCATCCTCTCCTCTGTCTCAGCCCTCGTCAAAGGAAGGCACTCCCTGTACTTAAGGGTCGTGCGCCCCTTAGAACCTATCTTCTCCCGAGCATGCTTGCTCCAGGAGAGCATGGCCGGATATGCCCCGATGTGCTCCGCCGGCTTCTGCCACATCGTGACATGAAAAAACTCCAGAGCCCATACCTGCGAAAGAGAAAGATCTCATCAATCAAGCAAAAAAAAAAAGAGAAGAAAAGTGCGTGCTTAAGGAAAAGAAAAGCAAAAGCTTATACCTCCATAGGGAACTCGAAGCATGTCAGAGAGCTGACAGCCTTCCGGCTATACCGATCCAGAGCAAAGTATAGCTCTGCCAGCCCGGCCTCTCCCCAAGATACCTCCCCAGCCATCTCCACATCCTCCAACGTCCTCAGCAAGGCAAACATCGCCGTCCCCTCGGCATGTCCAAAAAGTGTGCTCGAAAAAGCAAACCACAAGAAAGCCCTAGCAATCTGCACCGCGGCCACTCTCTCATCCCCAGCCTCGTAACTCTCAATGCTCTCCACGATCTTCCCGTGGACCACAGCGTACTCCATACCCATCCCCTTTTTGGGAATGGGGGTAAAGCCCAGAAGATCCTGCAGCTCCCGGTCGCTGTAGCCGTCCCTCCACTCAATGCTCCGTCCTTTAAAGGACAGGCCCGTGATCGCGGCATAATTGGAGGGTGTGACCATGGCCTCGCCCCAGAAGAAATGAAATGTGTGGGTCGCGTCCCACCAGTGCTGTGCCAAAGCAAAGATCAGGCCCTTGCTCTTGGAGAACTTAACCAATCCCCTCAGGCACTCGATAAACTCGTACAATCCAGTCCCAATGACGATCTGTCTCGGACTCATCAAAGCTCCTCGGCCCAAGACTGGAAGCCGGTCCCACAGGCTGACCACAGACTCCACTGATTCTCGAGTCTTCAGCTTATTCAGCTGCTCCGTCACAAAACGATCTCCACCCTGCAATTAAAAAAAAATGTCAAAAAAAAAAATTTGCATTTGCATTTAAAAAAAAATGTGTCAAAATTTTTTTTTGCATAAGCATACACACGCATCATAAAATTTTGAAGAAAATCGGGCAGCATAACGGCATACAATAAACTCAGACCCATTTTTCTTGCACAAAAGAAAAGATTTTCAACAACCATCGTTCATCATGCATAAAAAAAATGTCAATAACATTGAGTCAACGGAAGTAAAAACTCTGTCCCATTTTTCATGAAATAGCATGCATAAACAATTTTCTACAATTCATTCATCCAATCAAGGGAACGAAAAATCCGTCCCATTTTCACAAAAAATCATATTTTCTACAAAAAGCACACATGCACACATTCATATCACTCATGGAAGCATTGCAAGAATCCTACATGCGACAAAAAGTCCGTCCCGGATTCGGGCAAATTTTCATCATCTCATATTTCAAAAAAAAAAAAAATGGCAAAATGCCCATTCTTTTTTCCAAACAAAATGCACATTTGGGTTACCCATATACTCACTACAACATGCAAATCATCAAGGACAAAATCCAAAGCCAAGAACATCCAATTTTCGGATATTAAAAAAAAAAAAATCACAAAAATCAATTTCAAGCAAAAATCAACAAAGAAATTGGAGAGATTCGAAGTATACCGTATGAAGGCTCGGATCAGAGGCCCAATGTTGCCACGCATCGGGGTACGGCTCCTTCGCAATCGATTGCGAAAGTGTGTAATGCCTCCTCATCCTTACGAGTTCTAATCGCCTCTCCGCGACCGGGCCACGCCCTTGGCCTTGGATAGCAACTCCCCCGTGTTCCATTGCTTGAAAAATCGAAGAAATCGGAAGAATTTCGAAGCTCTTGGGCCAAAAATGGCGGTTTTGCCTTTTCTCTCTCGTCTCTCTCTCAAAAAACTGCAAAATAGTGAGGAAGAAGGAGAAGGGCGGCAGTGCCTTTTAAAATTCAATCTGGGTTTCATTCTGACCCGCGCGGATGAGATTGAAGGGTCAAAAAGACCATTTTGCCCTTTAAAATTTCAGGACCCTGCAGTTTAGTCCTCAACTTAACAAGATCAACCAAAGTTAACCTAAGTTAAACCCCTTTCAAAGGAACCTTCACCGGCAGTCAAACGTAAGTCCGACTTCTCCGAGAAAGATAACGGAATCCCGTTTCTTTCATCAAAATCATCAACGGCAGTCAAACGTAAGTCCGACTTCTCCGATAAAGATAACGGAATCCCGTTTCTTTCATCAAAATCATCAACGGCAGTCAAACGTAAGTCCGACTTCTCCGAGAAAGATAACGGAATCCCGTTTCTTTCATCAAAATCATCAACGTCAGTAAAACGTAAGTCCGATTTCTCCGAGAAAGATAACGGAATCTCGTTTCTTTCATCAAAATCATCAACGACAGTAAAACGTAAGTCCGATTTCTCCGAGAAAGATAACGGAATCCCGTTTCTTTCATCAATATCATCAACGGCAGTAAAACGTAAGTCCGATTTCCCCAGCAAAAGCTAACAAAATCCCCAACGAAGTCAACGGAATCCCGTTTCTTTCCTCATTATCATCAACGGCAGTCAAACGTAAGTCCGATTTCTTCGAGAAAGATAACAGAATCCCGTTTCTTTCATCAAAATCATCAACGGCAGTCAAACGTAAGTCCGATTTCTCCGAGAAAGATAACGGAATCCCGTCTCTTTCATCAAAATCATCAACGGCAGTCAAACGTAAGTTCGATTTCTCCTAGAAAGATAACGGAATCCCGTTTCTTTCATCAATTTCATCAACGGCCGTAAAACGTAAGCCCATTTTCCCCAGCGAAAGTTAAGGAATCCCTCAATTCCACCCCCAGCAGCTTTCCGAACTACGTAAGGGCTTGATTCCTCTTAAGGATACGTAGGTAGCCTACCATAGGTCCAGCCACCCGACCAAAATGGTCACCCTCTCCTTCGGCAGCAGACGAAGTCCACCAAAGGACCATCCATCCCGAACCATTAAGGGAAAACATTTCAAATCAAGGTCCGAGGCACCTAAAAAGCCATCATCATCAAGGTCCGAGGCACCTAAAAAGCCATCATCATCAAGGTCCGAGGCACCTAAAAAGCCATCATCATCAAGGTCCGAGGCACCTAAAACGCTATCATCAAGGCTCGAGGCACCTAAAACGCCATCATCCTCAAGGTTCGAGGCACCTAAAACGCCATCTACAAGGTCTGAGGCACCTAAAACGCCATCATTACCAGGTTGATGCCTCAAAACAGTCATTTCAGGGTCAAAGACCCGAACTACGACTGGCTTGATTCCTCTTAAGGATACGTAGGTAGCCTATCATTAGGTTCAGCCATCAGACCGAAACGGTCATTCCTATCCCTAGCAGAGCGGATATACAACTTCAGCCATCAGACCGAAACGGTCATTCCTATCCCCAGCAGAGCGGATATATAACTTCAGCCATCAGACCGAAACGGTCATTCCTATCCCCAGCAGAGCGGATATACAACTTTAGCCATCAAACCAAAATGGTCATTATCTATCCCCAGCAGAGTTTCTTTCAGCAATCGATTGCAGAACTCGCTCGCCAGGTTGACATCCTAAAACAGTCACTCCAGGGTCAAAGACCCGAACTACGGCCGGCTTGATTCCCATTCAGGATACGTAGGTAGCCTATCGCTAGGTTCAACCACTCGATCACTTGATCATCCTGTCAAATATGGAGCCTTACTCTTATCGACGACCCCGCTTCCTTCGAAAGCGCCGTCGCCGAGGGGCTAATGTAAGTGCTCCAATTTGAGTTGTTAGAAAATTAACGAAAGCCCTAACATTCCTAACATTTCTAACAATTCCTAACCTTTCTAACAAAGTAAGGGTAGATTAGGAATTTCCATTTAAGGTTAAACCAAGAAAAGAATCTTAAAAAAGAAAAGAAATTGGAAAAATCCGAATTAGGCAAGCTGAAAAACACAAACTGCTGGAATTTTTGAATAATATTCCTTGTGTCCAAAGCCTGCAGCTGCAATTAATAAACAGTGCACGCTGCCACAATGATCCGTGCGAATGACTCTACCATTTTTAGAGGCCTATAAATTAAGCCCTTCAGTCTCAGAAATAGATAGGAACAACAACTCACAGCAAATCCTTGACGAAAATACTAGAGAAAACAGTGAGAATTCCCTTGAATTGTCACCTTTTTGTCTTGATTATTTTCCCAAATCTCACCCACTCACTCTCAAAAATCAAAACTTCAAACACAAAACAAAAAAGAAGATAGGTATAACCTCCTTCTCCCTACCCTAAATCTCTCATCCATGCATGCATCTCATACTTTGAAGATGTAACTTGCTCATTTCTTGCCCTAGATCCAAGAGGATCACCATGGAAGTTTCATGGATGATCCTCTACAAGGATCAAAATTTCTTTCAAAATTATTTTTACTTCTTACAAACATATTTTCAAAACCCTAAAAAACATTTTCATACATAAAATCTTGATTTCAAAGCTAAATCTCCCCTTCCCAAGCAAATGAAATGCTTAAGTCCTAATGTACCCTAAGGATGGCTTGATATAGTAGATCACCACTAAAATTTCTAGTGACTACTAATCAAAGCCTAAGGAGATGGGGACAAGCATGGATGCCAAACCCCCTTTAAAATCATGTTTTTCTTCAAGAGAAAGTTGCTGTCCAGTAGCCTTTCTCTAAGACCTCTGTCCATGGTCTAATTTTTTGGACACAGAAGAAATTGGAATTTGGTGTTTACTACAAAATACTTTTTGTAGCCAACATCCAGAGATTTCCAGAAATATTTTTTCTTTATTTTTTGCGTGAGTAAAACTACCTTTTTCAAATTATCTTTTAAAGGTCAGTTCATCAGTCTCTGGAAATCCAGATTTCATATCTGAGATTTCCATAAGGTTTTGGTCCACCAAATCATCTACAAATGGAAAAGTTCTTTTACAGAAACCTTATTTAAGGTGTTTTGAACAACTTTTATTCTCGAACTTTCCCCAGATTTTGAAGTTTTAAAGCTTTTAAATCCATTTTAAAATCAAGTGTCCACTGTCTTTTTCATTCTGGCAGAATTGGTTTTCGGCTTCAAAAAATCTTTTGAGTACCAAAACTCAACCCAAAAATTATACCAAAAATCATGGGACTTTTTTTATGTCTTATAAAGAGTTCCCAATTTTTAGTTTTCTCATTTTCAACTTATTTTGGCCAAAGGAACACACACACACACACACAAATGGTTTTTAAGCTTGGAAGACTCGTTTTACGAGGCATTCCGGGTGAACACTAACGTTCTTCCCGGCGTGTAACGTGACCTCCGAACCCAAATCTCTGATCTCGGGCATTTTTCAAAGTTTTGGCCCTTAAAACAAAAATTATGTGGCGACTCCGTGTTTTTCGATTGATTTTCAAAGAAAAGAAAAATACCAATCTTTCGAAAAAAATGGCAACACACATTCGTTACAGAGTCACATGGACTTGTTCTGTCGCGCGATACAATGAGTCATCACAGGTTTTTCTCAATCATTCTTCCCATGGTTTAATCAATCCATTCTAGTTGTGTGTGACCCAATAGGATTACATTATGTTGGCAATAAGTTCGATCATATCGACTCTTATAAGACATAAGCCGACTCTAGCAAGCCATTATGTCTACCCAAATAATGTAACGTAAGATTTCACGTTTCCAATGGTACACTTCCATTTCTCCCTTTGTTTCACGATGTTATATTGAACACAAGTCATGGTCCTCGTCAACTTGTCTTTGTTCAATGCTTTCTCGATTCTTGAGTATAATGATAATTCCAATCATATTGGAGTACGGCCATACACTTTCATCATTATCACTCATCGAGGGGCTCAATCAAAACATCTCTCTTTCGAGGGACAAATTCCATCTTGACTTATCATCCTTCCCATCATGAATCCGATCATGCCAAAATTAGCCTTTATAAATATCGTGTTAAGATATCGTTTGACTAAAATCAAACATGACTTTCATCATATGTAAGGTCATGATAATCTCAGGTCTAGGGACTAAATGAAGTAACCTTATGAGATTTAATTATGACATTTGACCATGACATAAATCTCATGCGGGTCAAGTCCAGTCACTTGTTCTCTAACAAGTACCCATAATTTCAATGTGCATCTCTATGCATATAATCATCGTATGATTATCCATTGACAATTATACTAATTATTCTCTTAATAATTAGGGATGGAGATTATTATAAACAAATATACAAAGCATATATAATAATCAAATGATAAACATCTCATATAATAATAAATAATGTCAACACATAAGTCTATCTATCATAGGCCTAGGGCATAACACTAACAGTCTCCCACTTGCACTAGGCCCAATATCTCATGTATCGAATACCCATGGACCTAACATGACCATCATGCTTGGCTTGTGGGAGAGCCTTAGTTAATGGGTCTGCCACGTTGTCATTAGTGTCTACTCTGCATATCTTTACGTCTTCCCTTTCACATATCTCTCGGATAATGTGGAAACGTCAAAGTATGTGTTTGGATCTCTGGTGTGACCTTGGTTCCTTTGCTTGTGCAATGGCACCATTGTTGTCACAGTAAAGTTCAATAGGATCTCTGATGCTTGGAACGACTTCCAAATCACTAATGAACTTCTTGATCCAAACGGCTTCCTTAGCTGCATCAGATGCCGCTATGTACTCAGCTTCGTTTGTAGAATCAGCGACGGTACTTTGCTTGGAACTTTTTCAACTCACAGTGCCTCCATTAAGCGTAAGCAAAAATCCAGACTGCGATCTGAAATTATCCTTGTCGGTTTGGAAGCTAGCATCTGTGTAGCCTTTTACTTCAAGATCTTCTTCCATTCCTCCAAAGACCAAGAATACATCCTTAGTTCTTCGTAAGTACTTAAGGATATTCTTGACTGCTATCCAATGTGGTTTACCGGGATCCGATTGGTACCTACTCGTCATGCTTAGAGCACACGAGACATCGGGTCTAGTACATAACATATCATACATGATAGACCCAATTGCCGAATCATATGTAATACCATTCATTCTCTTTCGCTCATCATTAGTCTTAGGACTTTGATTCTTGCTAAGAGATATACCATGTAACATTGGCAAGTTTCCTCTTTTAGAATTTTCCATTTGGAATCTTCTAAGAACCTTGTCAATGTAAGTACTTTGACTTAAACCAATCATCCTCTTGGATCTATCTCTATAGATCTTGATACCAAGGATATATGCAGCTTCGCCCATATCTTTCATCGAAAAGCACTTTCCTAACCAAGACTTGACAGTCTGTAGTGCAGGAACGTCATTTCCAATGAGTAAGATATCGTCGACATACAACACCAAAAATAGTGCTACGCTCTCACTAATTTTCTTGTATACACAAGGTTCATCTTCATTCTTGATAAAGCCAAACTCCTTGATTGCTTCATCAAAACGTAGATTTCAACTCCTAGAAGCTTGCTTCAATCCATAAATAGATTTCTGCAACTTACACACCTTGTTAGAATTTTTCGGATTGACAAAACCTTCAGGTTGTATCATGTATACATCCTCAAGTAACTTCCCATTAAGGAAAGCTGTTTTGACATCCATTTGCCATATCTCATAGTCATAATATATGGCTATGGCAATTATAATCCTAATAGACTTAAGCATAGCTACAGGCGAAAAGGTTTCATCATAGTCTATGCCATGAATCTGCCTATATCCCTTAGCTACAAGCCTAGCCTTGTATGTGTGCACCTTCCCATCCATTTCGATCTTCTTCTTGAAGACCCATTTGCACCCTATGGTTTTTACACCTTCGGGTGGATCAATCAAGTTCCAAAATTGATTATCTGCCATGGATTGTAATTCGGACTTCATGGCCTCTTGCCATTTTTTCGAATCAGGAGCGGACATCGCCTCTTGATAGCAAGTAGGTTCATCGTTTTCGATTAACTCCACTTCATCACTTTTCGTAATGAGAAATCCATATCTCTCGGGTTCGGATCGTGACCTACCACTTCGGCGAAGGGCTTGTGCATCTTGAACCGGTTCCACAACTACTTGTGGACTTGATTCAGTCTCTACCATTGGTTCAATGTTGTTTTCGGGTTCTCGAATTTCTTTGAGATCTATTTTACTCCCACTGGTTCCTTTGCGAAGAAACTCCTTTTCTAAGAAAGTACCATTTCGAGCAACAAACACTTTGTTCTCGTTTCGGTTGTAGAAATAGTATCCTTTGGTTTCCTTAGGATAACCCACGAAAACACATTTGTCAGATTTAGGTGCTAGCTTGTCAGAAGTTAACTTCTTGACATATGCATCGCAACCCCAAATCTTCATGAAAGACAAACTAGGTTTTCTTCTATGCCATATCTTTTGAACCGATTTGGTGGGAACTCTGTTTATAGTGAAAGCAACAGTTTCCAGTGTATGTCCCCAAAAGGATAAAGGAAGCTCAACTTGACTCATCATAGAACGAACCATGTCCAACAAGGTTCTATTCCTCCTCTCAGACACACCATTCCATTGTGGTGTTCCAGGTGGAGAGAGTTCTGAAACGATTCCACAACTCTTAAGATGATTGTCAAATTCTTGGCTCAAATATTCACCACCTCGATCGGATTGAAGTACTTTAATAGTTTTTCCAAGTTGATTTTGTACCTCATTTTGAAATATTCGAAATATCTCAAACGATTCACTTTTATGTTTCATTAGATAAACATATCCAAATCTACTATAATCATCAGTGAATGTTATGAAGTACCGAAATCCTCTCCTAGCATCGCTACTCATAGGCCCACATACATCGGTATGTATGAGTCCTAATAAGTCGCTCGCCCTTTCACTAGTTTTGGTAAATGGGTCCTTGGTCATCTTGCCAAGTAAACAAGATTCGCATGTCTCATAAGATTCATAATCATGTGAGTCTAAAAATCCATCTTTGTGGAGTTTAGAAATGCGTTTCTTATTTATATGGCCAAGACGACAATGCCATAAGTAAGTGTGGTTTACATCATTGGGTTTAGATCTCTTGTTAATGTTATAGACATCATTATCACAATTTTCAACATCAAGAATATAAAGGCCATTGAATGAAACAGCAGTACAATAATGCATATCACTCTTGTAAATGGAAAATTTCTTATCACATATAAGAAAATTAAAACCTTCATTATCTAAACATGAAATCGAAATAATATTCCTACTTAAAGCTGGAACGTAATAACAATTGTTCAAAACAAGTATTAGTCCACTAGGTAAAGTAACTTCATAAGTTCCTACGGCTAATGCAGCAACTCTTGCTCCATTCCCCACACGTAGGTCCACTTCACCTTCCTCAAGAATCCTTCTGTTCTTTAGACCCTGCACATTTAAACAAATGTGAGTTCCACATCCGGTATCCAATACTCAAGAACTAGAAGTAGATAGGAATATATCTATAACAAAGATACCTGAAGTCGAAGCAACTCCTTTGCTCTTCTTCAGTGCTTCCTTGTATTTTGCGCAGTTTCTCCTCCAATGTCCAATCTCATTGCAATGGAAGCAGATTGCGTCCTCTTGGGACTTGGGCTTAGCCTCTTTAGGCTTGGAAGCCTCTTTGGGTTTAGCAACATTTGCCTTAGGATTAGCAACTTTTGCCTTTCCTTTACCCTTGAAACCTTTCCCCTTGTTAACCATCAACACTTGATCGGTTTTTCTTCTCGACAATATTGGTTTCCGCAGTGTTCAACATTTGAACTAACTCGGAAAGGATTTTATTCATTCCACCCATGTTATAGTGCATTATGAAATGACTAAAACTTTTGGGCAATGAATTCAATATTATGTCGGTAACCAACTCTTGGCTAATTGGAAAATCGATCCTATCAAGATGCTCAATGTGGCCCTTCAACTTAAGAGCATGGGGACCAACAGCTTGTCCTTCACTCATCATGCATGAGGTCAAGAACTTAACTGTGTTGTACCTTTCTTGCCTAGCTTGTACTTGAAACATTTCCATCAGTCGATTGTTTAGATCAACTGTCCCCAAGTGCTCAAGATCCTTCTGAAGGTTCTTGCACATGGCGGAGAGCATGAGGCAACCAACATCTGTAGAGTCACACTTGTGCTTCAGATATTGATCCCTCACTACCCTAGTAGCATTGGCAGCAGGTTCAGGTGGAATAGGTTCCTCGAGAACGTACAATTTTTCTTCTTGTTTGAGAACAATTCTCAAACTACGGATCCAATCCATATAGTTTGTACCATTCTCTTCCAACTTTTCCTTCTCAAGGACAGATTGCAGTGAAAAGTGATTATTGTTTGATGCCATTTATTCTATAAAAAGATATACATAAAATATGAACACATATAAGTAAACATATCATATGAGAAGTATAATGCATTTACATAAAATGCTCTCACTAAATTATACACCTTCAAATGCAAATAAGCATAATATACATTTAATGGGCTAAGATCCAACTTTAATTCAATTTCAAGTTTGCTATGGCAAACCGCTCAAAATTAAATTAATT
This sequence comes from Adenophora triphylla var. japonica, assembly GCA_022495995.1. NCBI lineage: Eukaryota > Viridiplantae > Streptophyta > Magnoliopsida > Asterales > Campanulaceae > Adenophora > Adenophora triphylla. Next base: position 127,784 of record JAFEMH010004949.1, on the reverse strand, counting down.
AGGCAGAAAACATCAATCATATCATATATATGACTCTTAGATCTTTTATGAGATTTATTCAAGACATCATATGTCTAGGCATATTTTAATCTCATCTTATGCCTTGGGTTCAAAACCATTTTGATAACCCAATTAAGTTCATTCACTTTAAACGTATAGGAACCACCATTTCCTCATCTTGCTCGCATACGAATAGAATCAAAGTACCTTGCTATGGCAAGCCCACCCAAAACTATCCGAATGGTCTCAAGTGTTTTAATCATGAATTGGCATAAAGAACTTAAAAGTTAAATGAAGGTTCTTTAAGGTAGATTATAAGCATATCAGCAAAGATAGTCATAATCGTGCACCAGGTAAGTTCCCAGAAAGATAGGTGAGCCACAAGGACTACTTAAGTACCAAATCTTCCTTCGACAGAACTCTCCTAGACATGCATAATCAGAAATCAGCTCTGATTTGGCAACATAATCATTTCCTTTTATAAACAATAAGTTTCCCTTTAAATTTTGCATAATTATGACTTGTTTCCCATAAACAATCATAAAACCAAAATTGTAATGTCTAAATTTAAACATATTAGGAAACTACAATGCAATGTTTCAACTAAACATAAAATTTCTTAACACGTAAGAACAAATAAATCATACATCGCAACAATTAATAAAATCATATTTTAATCAACTAAGCATGCATAAACAATGAATTAATCTAGCATAGCCCTATAAATTTAATTTTATAGCATCCAGATTAACACATAAACATATCAGATTGTAAACACATTCACAAATTAGCATGATTGTTCAACAAACTTATTCTGCCCAGAATGGGCTAGTTTTGTCGCGTGACAGAGACTCCCAGAGTCACGATATGTCGCACGACTTAGAAAGGCCATCAGACATTATCTGTCGTGTGACATAGACATACTATGTCACGCGACACCATGAAGCCAGTTTTGCAGATTTGCAGAATTCAGTCAATTCTAAATCACAGAGCAATTAAATCATGTAAACGACTTTTAACAGATTTAATTCAATATCAATAGAACACGATTTAGGCATATTGTTTCAAAAAACAATTAATCTATCGCATACATAACATGCAAAAGAACATATAAACAATTTATATTACTTTTCTAGCATCTTAATTCAAACTTAATGATACGAACGGGGCTCTGATACCACTGTTGGGTTTTACGGGTCCATGCGCAGCGGAATAAAGCATCAAATAACATAAAACCCAAGGAGCCTAGGATCCGTTCTATACAATTAACTTGAAACTATGAGATAGATGTAACCAACCTTGTTTGCTTTCCGTTCTTGAGCTATCGAACGATTTGATTATGTGATTTCGAATCACAAACTTCGTTCTTCAGATTGCTTGAACTCTAGGCCTTGATCGATGAACGAGCGAAGACCCTCTTTCAGTATCCACACCTTTGAATGAATCCAAGAACAATTTTTTGAAGATTACTAGATCCTATAAACCTTGGAATAATATTGAGAATATTTTGTGAATTTCTTTTCAGAATTTCGGCTAGCTGTTTAGGGCTGACGGACTGTTATATTTATACTACTTTAGCATCAATATGTGTTTCCTAATCGGATTAGCAAACCAGTCCAAACTTAACTCTGTGGGCTTATAGTGTCGCACGACCAGACGAGTCACATGGACTTGTTCTGTCGCGCGATACAATGAGTCACCACAGGTTTTTCTCAATCATTCTTCCCATGGTTTAATCAATCCATTCTAGTTGTGTGAGACCCAATAGGATTACATTATATTGGCAATAAGTTCGATCATATCGACTCTTATAAGACATAAGCGGACTCTAGCAAGCCATTATGTCTACCCAAATAATGTAACGTAAGAGTTCATGTTTCCAATGGTACACTTCCATTTCTCCCTTTGTCTCACGATGTTATATTGAACACAAGTCATGGTCCTCGTCAACTTTTCTTTGTTCAATGCTTTCTCGATTCTTGAGTATAATGATAATTCCAATCATATTGGGGTACGGCCATACACTTTTATCATTATCACTCATCGAGGGGCCCAAGCAAAACATCTCTCTTTCGAGGGACAAATTTCATCTTGAATTATCATCCTTCCCATCATGAATCCGATCATGCCAAAATTAGCCTTTATAAATATCGTGTTAAGATATCGTTTGATTAAAATCAAACATGACTTTCATCATATGTAAGGTCATGATAATCTCAGGTCTAGGGACTAAATGAAGTAACCTTATGAGATTTAATTATGACATTTGACCATGACATAAATCTCATGCGGGTCAAGTCCAGTCACTTGTTCTCTAACAAGTACCTATAATTTCAATGTGCATCTCTATGCATATAATCATCGTATGATTATCCATTGACAATTATATTAATTATTCTCTTAATAATTAGGGATGAGGATTATTATAAACAAATATACAAAGCATATATAATAATCAAATGATAAACATCTCATATAATAATAAATAATGTCAACATATAAGTCTATCTATCATAGGCCTAGGGCATAACACTAACAACTATCACCACCACTACCACCATTACTATACCACCACTACTACTATACTACCACAACTATTACTACTACCACCACCACCATGCACCACCACTACCACTATCACTACTACCATCACTACTACCACTACCACCACTACCATCACCACCACCACCACTACTACTACTACCATCACTACTACCACTATCACCACTACTATCACTACCACTACTACCACCACCACTATCACTACCACCACCACCACTATCACTACTACCGCTACGGAGTATATGATTTAGGGTATAAAGTATGGTTGTTTGGTGTATTGTGTATATGATACAGAGTATATGATTTAGGGTATAAAGTACGGTTGTTTGGTGTATTTGGTATATATATATATATATGGTATATGATATGAGATATGGTTTAGGGTATAGGGTATGGGTTATGTTTTAGGGTATAAGTTAAGGTTTAGGGTATATGCATATGGGTTATAATTTAGAGTATATGGTATGTGTATATGATACGGAGTATATGATTTAGGGTATAAAGTATGGATGTTTGCTGTATTGGGTATATATATGGTATAGGATATGAGTTATGGTTTAGGGTATATGGTATATGGTATGGGTTATGTTTTAGTGTAAAAAAGTTAAGTTTTATTTCTTTCAAAATTCATAACTTTTTTTATATAACTTTTTGCAAAAAATGTATGTAGTAAACAAAAGTCTAAAATAGTTTTCTTTATCCAAATTTTTTTTTTTTTAAAAGTTAACTTTCTTATAGAACTTAACAGAAATTGTTAAAAAGTTAACCCCTAAACCCTAATTCCTAACTAAACCCTTATACCCCTAAACGCTAAACCATAACCCTAAACCTTAACCCCTAACCCTAAACCTTAACCCCTCATACCCCTAAACCCTAAACCCTTATACCCCTAAACGCTAAACCATAACCCTAAACCCTAACCCCTAACCCTAAACCTTAACCCCTTATACCCCTAAACCCTAAACCCTAAACCCTAACCCTGAACCCTAACCCCTAACCCCTAAACACTTATACCCCTAAACCCTAAACCATAACCCTAAACCCTAACCCCTAACTAAACCCTTATACCCCTAAACCCTAAATCATAACCCTAAACCCTAACTCCTAACCCAAACCTTAACCCCTTATACCCCTGAACCCTAAACCCTAACCCCTAACCCCTAAACCCTAAACCCTAACCCTTAAACCCTTATTTTTTTTATTCACTAGGAAATAATATATTAGACTTTGTTAATTAGTGGTTTTTTTTAAAGGTATATAAAAAAAGATAGAAAAAAACTAAATAAATGAAAGTATATAGAAGAAAAGAGGAACGGACTACCCTATATTTATTATTTTTATTATTTTTAATTTTTTATTAACTAGGAAATAATATTTTAAACTTTGTTAATCAGTGATTTTTTTAAAAAAGGTATATAAAAAAAGATAAAAAAAAACTAAATAAATGAAATTATGTAGAAGAAAAGAGGGACGGATTATCCTATATTTATTTATTTATTTAATTTTTTATTCACTAGGAAATAATATTTTAGACTTTGTTAATTAGTGGTTTTTTTTAAAAAAAAATTAAAAAAATTATATTATCACCGACGGAATTATTCCGTCGCTGAAAAATTAAAAAAAATTAAAAAAATATTATATTATCACCGACAGAATTATTCCGTCGCTGAAAACTTAAAAAAATTTAAAAACAAAATTATGTTATCACCGACGGAATTATTCCATCGCTGAAAAATTTAAAAAATTTAAAAACAAAATCATATTATCACCGACGAAATCATTCCGTCGCTGATAAATTAAAAAAAAAAAAAAAATTATATTATCACCGACTGAATTATTCCGTCGCTGAAAAATTAAAAAAATTTAAAAACAAAATTATATTATCACCGACGGAATTATTTCGTCGCTAAAAATTAAAAAAAATTATATTATCACCGACAGATTTATTCTGTCGCTGATTAATTTTTTTTTAAAAAAATTATATTATCACCGACGGAATTATTCCGTCGCTGGGTAAATTAAAAAAATTAAAAATATTTAATTACCACCGACGGAATAATTCCGCCTCTGAAAAAGCAATACCGACTTAAAATTTCGTCGGTAATCTAGGCGCCAATTTAGTGGGCGGTAATGAAACGAATATTCGACGAATATTCGTTTTTAGCGACGGAACCCAGTGACGGAATTAAATTTCGTAGGTAATATCGACGCCAAATTTATTCCGTCGCTAAAGCATAATTTCCGTCGCTATATAGCGACGGAATGATTCTGCTGCTGATAATTTCGTCGCTAAAGACACAGTTTCTGATAGTGGGAGGGGGTCGCCGGAGAGATAGAGTAGAGAGAGAAACTGAGAGAGAGAAACTGAGAGAGAAACGGGATATTGAGTGAAGGGTGAAAGTGAAGGCGACAACTGTTTCGCTAAAGGGAGAGGAGCGATCGTGGGATAACAGGCGGTTACCAAATAAATAAGAAAAAAAATTCAGTCGTCGGATCAGATTTTCTAGGTTTAATCTCGACCACCACTTATTCCTAGCTAAGAGGCCGTTAAAGCATTCCTCTATTGTATTATAGATTAAAGCCTATTATATTTTTATATGTAAATGTATTGAATTTTAGTTTTGTGTTTTTTTTATTAAGAATAGGTACCATCAATAGCTTAAGTGTAGATACGCCACTGCTAAATAGGTTTCTCTATTGTACTATTATGTACTTAATGTGATCAATGGAAAAAGACCAAGCTTTGAAATCCTAAATAACTTTCTAATTTTGTTATATTGAATTGCTTTTATTTTAACACATTCTTAAAATGTTAAACAAGTCATGTAGATCTTTTATTTGCACAAGGAAATTATAATTTAATGAAAAATAAATTTCTCCCAAAAGACCTCGTTTTTTTAATGAAAAAAGTATAGAAGGATCCGAAATTAACTTATTTATTTTATTGGTCCCAAAATAAATAAAAAAGAAATCATATGAGAAACCTGCATGATTGATAATAAGTTGAGGTAACTTGAATTGGGTTGAATCTTAGTACTAAAGTAATAATAGCAATAATGATAGTATATTGATAGGTTAATTAAAAAAACTACGTGTTGATAGAAATAATAATAACAACAACAACAAAATAATAATAATAGATCTTAGGCCATATTGATATCGAAAATTTTATCAGTCATCAATGTACTCGAGAATGTAATTTATTTGTTCCAATAAATATTTAATTTTATTCATGATTTAAAAAAAAATCAATCATCTTTCTTGTGCTTTATTTGTTGTAGACAATTGATGTGTGAATAGCTTGATCATCATATAATCACAATAAAGCTTCCACTATTCTTTTTTTAGATGATTATACTTTGTAAATTAACACATAAAATCTAACTGATTAGTCAAAATTAATCTTAATTTTGTGAGTTAAGTATTTTTTTTTTTTTTTGAGTTACAATTCTAGCACTTTCAAATGTCACTTTTGTAAGCCATTTATTAATATTAAAAAGAAAACTAAAAAATTGTTATTAGTATCAATTGCAAGTGTACTACTATAACCCACATTTAATTGCTAACTCTTTGGTTAAAATGAGGGAATGTAATTGTGATAATAAGAACAACAATAAGATGAATAATATGAACAACATAAATAATAATAAAAGTTACAATAATTAAAAATAAGTAATTATAATGATACCTGTAAAAATAATATTCATGATGAAACTCAAATTTCCTTAAAATAATAATCGTGATAATAATAGAAATAATAGACAAAATAATGAAATCGTCAGCATCATCATATTTAACAATTTTATAAAAAAATATGATGATAAGTAAAGTAATTTTATCATTAGAAAAAAATAAATAATAATTACATAATGTGTTTCGCAAGCGCACATTATCATTATTATTATCATTATTATCAATCATAATCATCATAACTTACTAACAAAATGTACATACACCGCCTTCGAATAAGTTTTCTTACCTTGAAACTTCGTAACAAAATTCATTGTAAAATTTTTTAGAGTGCGTCTGTTGAGAAACGCGTTTCTCCATAACTATGGAGAAACGTGTTTTTCATAGCCAGAAGCTTTACATTTGATAACCAGAAAAAAAAAACTCAAGGCCAAGACCAAAAGCTTCTGGATATCCAGAAGCTTTGCATTTGATAGCCAGAAGCTTTGCGGTTGATATCCGAAGCTTTGTATTTGATAGCGAAGGATGTGAAATGTATATCCGAAAGCTGTTAGGTGCATATCCAGAAAACTGTTAGGTGCATATCCAGAAATGTGTTAGGGCATATCCAGAAATTGCTATTGAAGGTTTCTGGATATCCAGAAACCTTCAAATGTATATCCAGAAACATTTTGAAGGTTTCTGGATATTCATTTGAAGGTTTCTGGATATCACTTTCATAGGTTTCTGGCTATCTAGCTCATTGTCGCGCGACATGTCGGGACCTGTTTCTCCATAACTTATGGAGAAACGCGTTTCTCCCTAGATTTTGTGAATTTTTTATGAGATCCAAATTTTAATTTGGGAAATTCTATTCACATTACACAAATTCTTATTTACACCGGAAATTTTGTAGTTACAACCTTTTTTAATTTTAGTTGAATAATCATTTACGAGACTTTTGGCTTGCCAAATAATAAAATAACTTTTAAGGAAACATTATTGTATGTTAAAAAGTATATTATGTTTCTTAATTATGATGTCACTATTCATGAGAAGCCACTATTTGGTAGGCAATTCAAACTTTTTGCCAATAGTGACATAGTTGTTATAACAGATATATGTAAAATAAAGAAAATAAATCAATTACATAATACAATCTCTAATCTAATTCAACTGGTAATCATCGAATACAATCTCTAATCTAATTCACGAACTTTTTTATCACAAGAATTCACAACTTTGCAAACCCTAGATCTAGAGAAAACATAGAGACAAGAAAATCTTTGTAACACCTATAATTATTGATCTCTATCACACTATGAATTACAACATAAAAACTGCTAGAAAATAGGGCTTATTTATAGCCTATTCCTAACCTTGCAGAGTTTTCTAATCCTGCACAAAATCTGCTGTTTGATCAAGCCCAGTCCGGACATTGCGCGATCGCCCCCTTCTGGCGCGCGATCACCCTAAAATTCCAGAGAAACCACGTGGTCGCGCCTCTTGCCTGGCGCGGTCGCTCCCTCGGTGCTGTCACAGGAATTACCGATTTACCCTTTGTTCGATCCCCTAAGTTATTACCAAGTTAGATAACATCAAACCCAACAAATCTCCACCTTGACATCTAACCTCCTAATCACAAAACCAGAACTCCCCTCTGCCTAGGATGTGTTATGCCAAACACCAAACTTGTCCTCCGAACAACCAAAACTGTATCTTCCTAGACACCCAAATGTGTTACGTCAAACACCAAAACACTTGCTGCAACATTTGATCAGACTCGTTCAACAAGTGGACAAACGTGTCTACCAGACACCCAAACGTATCCCCCTGGACACCCAAGCTGTGCTGCGCCGAGCACACTAATGTGCCTCCAAGACACCCAAATGTGCCTCTGCAGTAGCACTCAAAATTGCCCCAACCGACAATTGGGCAATTCCAGTCGACATTGGATCTTGCCAACCCAAACAAATGAAGCGGCCATATCAGTGGAATCCCCAACAGTACGTACCTTTTCATTGATTCCTTCCTCGTTTTCCAATTGTGCGCGTTGACCTACTAACCGTTGCTTGCCCAGTTCAACTGCACCTTGAGTAACTTGCTGCTCCACCTGTTCGTCAACCACCCCACGCGAAGCCATTCAACATGTTTCCTTCAGATGTGTCTCTACCATACCCTCTGTTGTACGATACTCGACACCCAAGCCCAAAAACGTAGAACCTTTGAGGACGTACAAGGAACCTTATTTTACCCCTTTCAGAATTACATTCGAACCCCTGCAGACATTTACTGCTTTACCTCCACCTTTGAAATTGTATCCCATCTTGACTAGCCGATTAAGCGATATCAGATATGTAACCCATGGCAACTACCTTCCAGACAGAATCGTTAGCAATATAAATATCACCCCATTCCATCTCCTCGTACGTTGCAAACCAATCCCTTCGCGAACATAAGTGATAAGAAGTCCCATAATCAAGAATCCATGTATCTATCATACATTTGTCTTCTTCGGTTACTACTGCATAGTCCTCATAATCATCTTCTGCCATAGCTACATTACACCTGAATTTCTCGCTTTTATTCGACCTGGGACATTCACGTTTCCAATACCCCTTTTCCTTGCAGTACACTACCAGAAAAAGGTCATTTAGCGACGGAAATTTCCGCCGCTAAAATTATATTTCCGTCGCTAAAATAAATCACCGACGGAAAAATTAAATGTCAGTGGTCCGCACTACCCGGCTAAATCGCGAGTGCTCCAGACGGGTCAATTTCCGCCGCTATTTTTTTCTTTTACCGACGGAAATTAATTCCGCGGTGAATTAATGGTTTCGGCGACGGAAAATTCATTGCTATATTAATTTAATTTAATTAAATTTTCATTTCGACGGCGGAAATTTCCGTCCTGTAATAAAAATTAATTTAATTAAATTAATTTCAGGCGGCGGAAATTTCCGTCGTAATAAAATTTAAATTAAAATTAAATTATTTAGGCGGAAATTACCGTCATTGAAATTATTTAATTTTAATTTAAATTTTATTACGACGGAAATTTTCGCCGCTAAATTAAAAATTAAATAAAAATTAAATGATTATAGCGGCGGAAATTCCGTCGCTGAAATTAATTTATTTAATTAATTTTTATTTCAACATTAATTTCAAATGACGGAAAATTCCGTCGTGATTCTGAAATAAATTTAAAAAAATAATTTAAAATATCAATAAACCAAAATTTTTTGTACTGATATAACATTTCAATTTATAAAACTAAAACTATAAAAACTAAAATTCAAATATCGCGTACCAAATAAAAACTAAATACCACCGTACCAATTCGGGAGGGGGAGGGAGAGGGGGAGGGGAGGGGGAGAGGGGGAGGGAGGAGAGGGGGGAGAGGGGGGGGGGAGGGGTGGAGCGGGGGGAGAGGTGGGGAGGGGCTCCCGCGGGTACCAAATGTCTCAAATGTTTACAAATAAGTATAAATTAATACAAAAATGTCTAAAAATGTCCGCAATCAACCTGGGGGACGCTGGAAATTACCCTGGGAGTCCTGGCCGAGATGAGCCATCAACAGCGCCAATTGTCTTTGAGTCTCTGCATGCTGTCTACGAATCTCTGCATGACGTCGATCGTTCTCCGGCATCTGCGTACGAGCGCCAAAGCATCCGCAAGCTTTGCCCGCTCGCGTTTCTCCTCCAACGCAGCCTCGAGTGTCGACCCTCGGATCATGAAACGTGGGGTGGGGCTACATTTCGCCGACGGCCGGTCGACGTCGACGGGCATTGCCGCCCGTAATCCCCCATCCCTAACACTCGGGCTCCTCTCCTTGGATGTCCCTGAGAGGTGACCTCCTGCCAAACATCAGGCACGAAGGGGACGGGCTCGCGGAGGCGTTCCTTCGGGAACAACGGCGGCTTGATATGCGGCTGAAAAATAAAACAAACAATTATAATCATATACACAATGTAAGGTACATAAATAAATTTACATATTCAAAATCAAGTCATTTAATGGTAGTTTACTTACAAAGGCAGTAGCAGATCGATCGTCAACCCATTGCGGAGGTTGATCGGGCGCTGTAGAATTCCGAATATGGGTGCTAGCGTAAACATCCACAAAACTGATATTCGGACCATACTCCCTTTCCTATAAATAAAATAAGCGAGATTATGATATTTTAATGTTTTTTAGTTTGTTATTTTGTTAATTAGTTCTAAAAATAAACAAAAATTACATTTTATTATCAGCAACGGAATTTTCCGTCGCTGATAAATAAAAAAAATATTAAATTATCAGCGGCGGAAATATTCCGTCGGTGTTTAATAAAAAAACATTTAATTTCACCGTCGGAAATATTCCGTCGGTGTAATATTTCAAAAAGAAAAATAAAAAATATTTTAATTTCACCGTCGGAATATTTCCGACGCTGATAAATAAAAAAATAAAAATATGATATATTTTCACCGGCGGAATAATTCCGTCGCTGATAAATATTTAGCGGTGGAATATTCCGTCGGTAAATCAACCGCCAAATTAGCGGCGGAAATAAACGAATATTCGAGGAATATTCGTTTTAGCGGCGGAATTTAGCGGCGGAATTAAATTCCGTCGCTAAATTTGACGCCAAAAATTTTTCGACGCTAAAGCCTATATTCCGCCGCTATTTAGCGACGGAATCTGTCCGTCGCTGATAATTCCGTCGCTAAATGACCTGTTTCTGGTAGTGGTAACTGCAGACATTTCCAGGTATTGAACCCCTTTTATAAGAACCCTTGTTTCTTCTACCTTGGCCCCTATTGCCTTTTGCAACCAACCCTCATGACTGAGATTATATAGATAAATCGCTCGTCTTGCGGTGTAGATCTCTAGTCTTGAGATTATTCGTAACCTCTTCCAGAGTAACCGTATCCTTACCATTAATGCAGGAATCCATAAATTCCTCATATGACAGTGGTAAGGAGACACACAACATAAGAGCAGCATCCTCATCTTCAACCTTAACATCAATATTACAAAATTCAAGTAATAAAGATGTGAACCGATCTATATGATCCCTAATTGGCGTACCTTCCATCATTCGGAGAGAATACAACATCTACTTCAGATAAAACTTGTTAGTCAATGATCGTGTCATATACATATCTTCCAACGCAAGCCATAGAGCACCTGCGGAATCAGTATCTGCAATATCCGCCAGATCATCATCATCTAAGCACTTGATGATTTTAGAGTGGGCCTTCTCATCTAGCGTGATCAGATCTGCTGCTTCCTTCTCAGCTACTTTCCCCGAACCCTCAGCTGTTGCAGCCGCTACAACACATATGAAACCTGCTACCGCTTTGCCCTTTGAATCCTGACAATTCATTATTGTAGCAGCCAACGGAGCCCACAAACCCTTGTCTCTCAACAAGGCCTTCATCTTGATATGCTAAAGAGAAAAACTATTATTCCCATTAAATTTGTCAACTGGTGATTCAATTTCTGATCACATCTTCTTCTGCAACGAAAAACCCCTAGACCTTTATCAACCTGACTGGCTCTGATACCTGTTTGTTATAACAGATCTATTTAGAAGAAAGAAAATAAGTCAATCACACAAAACAACGATATACGTGATTCACCAACTTGGCTACGTCCACTGGCAGAGGGCAAGAATATTATTATCAATTGGCAATCATCAAATACAATCTCTATATGCACGAACTTCTTGATCACAAGAATTTACAACTGTGCAAACCCTAGATCTAGAGAAAACAGAGATAAGAAAACCCTTGTAACACATAGAATTATTGATCTCTATCACACTATGGATTACAACATAAAAACTGCTATGGAATAGGGCTTATTTATAATGTCTATTCCTAATCCTACAGGATTTTCCAATCCTGCACAAAATCTGCCGTTTAATCAAGCCCAGTTCGGACACTGCGCGATCGCCCCCTTCTGGCGCGCGATCGCCCCAAAATTCCAGAGAAACCGTGCGGTCGTGCCTCATGCCTGGCGTGGTCACTCCCTCGGCGCTGTTACAGGAATTGCCGATTTACCCTTTGTTCGATCCCGTAAGTTGTTCCCAATTTAGATGGCATCAAACCAAATAATAGTAATGTAAAGCTAGTTTATTAAGCACTAAAACAAAAGGGTATGTATTTAAAATGCATGCAACAATACTGTAAACACATATCCTTCTGTTTTATTGCTTAATCACAGGGCTAGTTAATTTTGGGGTCGCGACCCTTAAATTCCCCAGAACAAACAGTGTGGTTACATCTCAAATTTCTACTTCTCTCTTCATCTCCCAATCTATCGTCGTTATTAGGTGTCTAACCTACTTTTATTAGATTTTAGCACTCTAGCTTGAACAATTAAACCTAAATTGAATCGTAAACTAACAACAAGATTTGTAGAGAATTATGGCATATCGTTTTTGAGTTTTAGACATGAATAATTGGGTTTGATATTTAAATTGGTTGAGATAATTACAAAACAGTTCAGGAAATGATGCAATAAGTTTTAGTAACAATTGCAAAGGATTTCAAGAAATATTTCACCAAAATGTTTGTGATAAATGCATTATTTAAATATATATTACACTGATTTAAAATTATAATTGCAAATAAATTATTAAAATACATTGTAAAAAATATCAAACTTGGTAATTAAAGTTGGAAGAATGGGAGAAACATTCAAAAGTAGGAAAAAAAGAGAATAAAATCTATACTATAGTATTTTAAAGTCAGTGAAAAGGCATTTGAGTGTGCTACGTCGTGCGTTCTAAAATTTTTTTGAATTATTATGCTTACAAGTGGGATGATCTTCCAATTCTTACGACGCTTCGAATTTTACGTATTAGTTAATACACTAGTGGGTAGCCCGTGCTTCGCACGGAAAATTAATTTGTCATTTTTATAATACTTATTTTATGTTTTTATTTGATAAAGTAGCATGACATTTTTTTGGTGATATAAATCTATTTTATATCAATCAAAATATTTACATTTATAAATTCAGGAGATTTTTCTTCTTTTAGCCTTTATTGTATATTGTTTGTACTTATTATGACAATTGAAATTTGAATAACAACAATGAATTATTATTATAATTAGTTAACTTCTAATTTTATAGATGATTGAATTAATAATATTAAATATCTTTGATAATAATGATTTTATACTACATACACATATTATGATTAGTAAATATAATTAGAAAGTTATATGAGAATAGTGATCTGGTATAGTAAGTTTAATACATAATATTTATCAGATACGAAGTATAGTAACTATTAAATTAAATATTAATAGTTACCCTATGTATGGTAACTAATATTGAAGCATTATCTAAGATATTCTAATATTTAAAAAAAAAAATTTTTTTAATTAATGTTATATTTATCTAGTAATATTAGCTTGTATTAAACTAAATAAAAATAATTACCCTATATAATTAATATTATGATTAACTAATACTATTAATAATAATAATAATTAACATATATTAATTATTGAGTCTTTTCCACTTTCACTTTGCTCTATTAGTTATATATTTTCTTCTATAACATAAATTCATTATTATAGAGAGTAGATGAAAGTGTATATGATTTAAGTTACTAATCATTAACTATCATTAGTAGAATTTATTATAAATAATGTTTTACATATGTAAATATTTAGGTTAATTGTATTTAGTTAGTGGCTCTTTAGATTACATCTTAATATGTGTTACTTATAACTTATAATATGTCTTTATTACATATTATCTCTTTGCATAGCTATAAGTTATCTACTAAATTTATTAGTTAATTGCAAGAATGTAAATAGTTGCATACAAATGAAAAGACATATGACGTGAAAGCTTGAGAAACTAGATAAAGCAATTCGGGTCTTATGTGTCATCACCAGATTTAGTCTACTTTAAAATAATATAGTCTAGATTTAATTTCCACCAATAATTACTTGGTGGCTTTTTATATTCCTCATCAATCATCTTTATTTAATTTTTTTGTAACTCTTTTTACTAATACCTTTGATTATCTCCATTTATCACTAAATTTGTATTTAGTTTTCATCAATTATTATTTGATAAGATTATTTGACATATTCGTTAACTTCACCGTGATAGTTATAGTAATTGTTATATTTAACTAATAATATTAGCTTATATTAAACTAAATGATAATAGTTACCCTATATAATTACTATTATGATTAACTAATACTATTAATAATAATAGTTAACATATATAGTCATTATTATAATTAACTAATAATAGTAATAGTAATAGCTAATCTATATAGTAACTATTATAATTAACTAATAATAGTAATAGTGATAGTTAACCTATATATTAATTATTATGATTAAATAATATTATTAATAGTAATGTTAAGCTATATAGTAACTATTATGATTAACTAATACTATTAATATTAATGTTAACCTATATAGTAATTATTATAATTAACTAATATTATTTATAGTAATTGTTAATATATATTAACTATTATGATTAACTAATACTATTAATAGTAATATTTAACATATATAGTAAATATTATAGTTAACTAATACAATTGATAGTATTAGTTAACTTATATCGTAACTATTATAGTTAACTTATACTATTAATAGTAATAGTTAACATATATAGTAACTATTATAATTAACTAATACAATTAATAGTAATAGTTAACTTATATAGTAACTATTATAGTTAATTAATACTATTAATAGTAATAGTTAATCTATATAATAACTATTATTATTAACTATTAGTATTAGCTAATATGGAGAATATCAAGAGTTCTTAGATTTTGGAATGGTGATGATGTGGCTTCTCCAAAAGCAAGAGTTTGCTTAAACATGTCTACGTGGCGAATCCTTAGGCCTCCTCACCAACTTTAATATATATATATATATATATATATATATATATATATATATATATATATATATATATATATAGATTTCATCAATAATTATAGATATACAAATTGATTAATATAATAGACCAATATTACATATAATAGAAAATTCTAATAGTTTTAATTAATGTACTAATACTAACAACATAAAAATTAATTAGTTATATTAGAAATACTTCTATCTTTTCTCTATACGATAATCACTCTGTCTCACTCGAAAAGGAAAAAATTAGGTATTGCACGGGAATTAAGGAAAGTGATGACAAAAAGAAGGTTATGAGATGAATCGAACAAGAATGAATCAAGATTCACAAAGAAACAGCCGCAGTCACTCTTCTTTTATTTAATTCATAATCAAAACTCTCCCTAATACAATAACACTAGCTTGTTATTTATACTAATAATAAGAAGATTCTAGAAATATAAAATAAAACCCTAATTTAATAATAAGCTAAAACCCTAAAACCCATAAAACACATTAAGCCCAAACCCAAGCCAATGCTGAAGCCCGAAGCTTGACCTTTCTTGAAGTTCCACAGCCTTTCTTTGAAGTTCCGTCTAGCCGGGTGCGGCCGCCTGAGATAACATGAGGCGCCCGCCTCAAGCTCGAGCACCTCCTGCCTTTCGATTCTTCTGCTCGGTTGATGCTGCCTCGAAGCCTATATCATACCATACTGTATCATCCTCCCTTCCTTAGAAAAGACTCGTCCTCGAGTCAATACCCTCGATAGGAACACTACGATAACCCGGAATATTCGAACTCCACCTGCAAAAGGAATTCTGTACCCTCGACGGACTCTAAACTTCAATGCCTTCGTGACGACATCCATCCAATCGCTCCATTGTGTTGAGATAAAATACTCAATAATCAATTTCTGAACGATGCACAAAGCAGGAGAACGGGGAGAATACGAGTCAAATGGATTCGTGTACCGAAGATCAATGGTAACTGCTTCAAACTTCCACACCAAGGTTGCCCCTTGATTATCAAATATTTTCTCTGACTCATTATCAGCAGGTGAGTTATTGTCATAAACAGGACCGATTGTCGATACTTGACAATCGTCACAATGACACATATCATACCTAGGTGGTTTGGACCAATCAACAAAATTTTCTTCTCTTGAAGATTCGACCAAAGAACCTTTTTTAAAACCAATAGTATCCATCCAAGAATCAATCGACTCTTCAGGATATGTATCAAACCGAGGGGGTTTTGACCAATCGACAAGATTTTCATGACTTGAAGATTTGACAAAATTACCCTCGTTAAACCCAACAATATCAATCCAAAACACAAAGGAATCAGTAGGGTTTGCCTTACCTTCGACATCCGGAGTTTCGATCTTCATATCGACTTCCCTCGAATGGTTAGTTGCATACCTATCATGATTTCTGGTCAAGGAATCGACACCATTGTGATACTCCTCACTCTCAGAAGAAATATCCGAATCAGAATCCATAATCGGCGGTGCCACCCACAATTTCTGCGATTCCGAACTTGGAGTTGAAGTACTTGAACCTGTCTTCTCAGATCGTCGATCTTGATATCGCGTATATCACGCTCGTGGTGATGATCGTCTACTGGAGGATCCGCTGCACGGCCCCTACCACGAACACCTTTTCCTCCACGAACTACACGCCCTCGTTCGGCCATCAAATCGTCCAGACAACTGATACCAAATTATGACAAAAAGAAGGTTATGAGATGAACCGAACAAGAATGAACCAAGATTCACAAAGAAACGGCCGCAGCCACTCTTTTCTTTTATTTAATTCATAATCAAAACTCTCCCTAATACAATAACCCTAGCTTGTTATTTATACTAATAATAAGAAGATTCTATAAATATAAAATAAAACCCTAATTTAATAATAAGCTAAAACCCTAAAACCCATAAAACACATTAAGCCCAAACCCAATCCATTGCTGAAGCCCGAAACAGCCTTTTCTGAAGTTCACAGTCTTTGCTGAAGTTCCCGTATGCTAGTCAGGCGGCCGCCTGGGATAACATGAGGCGCCCGCCTCAAGCTCAGGCACGTCCTCTCCTCGGTTGCTGCTGCTCGGTTGATGCTGCCTCGAAGCCCATATCATACCATACTGTATCATCCTCCCCTCCTTAGAAAAGACTCGTCCTCGAGTCAATACCCTCGATAGGAACACTACGATAACCCGGAATATTTGAACTCCATCTGCAAAAGGAATTTTGTACCCTCGACGGACTCTAAACTTCAATGCCTTCGTGACGACATCCATCCAATTGCTCCATTGTGTTGAGATAAAATACTCAATAATCAATTTTTGAACGATACACAAAGCAGGAGAACGGGGAGAATACGAGTCAAATGGATCCGTGTACCGAAGATCAATGGTAACTGCTTCAAACTTCCACACCAAGGTTGCCCCTTGATTATCAAATATTTTCTCTAACTCATTATCAGCAGGTGAGTTATTGTCATAAACAGGACCGATTGTCGATACTTGACAATCGTCACAATGACACATATCATACCTAGGTAGTTTGGACCAATCAACAAAATTTTCTTCTCTTGAAGATTCGACCAAAGAACCTTTTTTAAAACCAATAGTATCCATCCAAGAATCAATCGAATCTTCAGGATATGTATCAAACCGAGGGGGTTTTGACCAATCGACAAGATTTTCATGACATGAAGATTTGACAAAATTACCCTCGTTAAACCCAACAATATCAATCCAAAACACAAAGGAATCAGTAGGGTTTGCCTTACCTTCGACATCCGGAGTTTCGATCTTCATATCGACTTCCCTCGAATGGTTAGTTGCATACCTATCATGATTTCTGGTCAAGGAATCGACACCATTGTGATACTCCTCACTCTCGAAAGAAATATCCGAATCAGTATCCATAATCGGCGGTGCCCCCCACGATTTCTGTGATTCCGAACTTGGAGTTGAAGTACCTGAACCTGTCTTCTCAGATCGTCGATCTTGATATCGCGTATATCACGCTCGCGGTGATGATCGTCTACCGGAGGATCCGCTGCACGGCCCCTACCACGAACACCTTTTCCTCCACGAACTACACGCCTTCGTTCGGCCATCAAATCGTCCAGACAACTGATACCAAATTATGACAAAAAGAAGGTTATGAGATGAACCGAACAAGAATGAACCAAGATTCACAAAGAAACAGCCGCAACCACTCTTTTCTTTTATTTAATTCATAATCAAAACTCTCCCTAATACAATAACCCTAGCTTGTTATTTATACTAATAATAAGAAGATTCTAGAAATATAAAATAAAACCCTAATTTAATAATAAGCTAAAACCCTAAAACCCATAAAACACATTAAGCCCAAACCCAAGCCAATGCTGAAGCCCGAAACAGCCTTTGCTGAAGTTCCCGTCTGCTAGCCAGGCGGCCGCCTGGGATAACATGAGGCGCCCGCCTCAAGCTCAGGCACCTCCTCTGCTTGGTTGCTGCTGCTCGGTTGATGCTGCCTCGAAGCCCATATCATACCATACTGTATCATCCTCCCCTCCTTAGAAAAGACTCGTCCTCGAGTCAATACCCTCGATAGGAACACTACGATAACCCGGAATATTCGAACTCCATCTGCAAAAGGAATTCTGTACCCTCGACGGACTCTAAACTTCAATTCCTTCGTGACGACATCCATCCAATCGCTCCATTGTGTTGAGATAAAATACTCAATAATCAATTTCTGAACAATACACAAAGCAGGAGAACGGGGAGAATACGAGTCAAATAGATCCGTGTACCGAAGATCAATGGTAACTGCTTCAAACTTCCACACCAAGGTTGCCCCTTGATTATCAAATATTTTCTCCGACTCATTATCAGCAGGTGAGTTATTGTCATAAACAGGACCGATTGTCGATACTTGACAATCGTCACAATGACACATATCATACCTAGGTGGTTTGGACCAATCAACAAAATTTTCTTCTCTTGAATATTCGACCAAAGAACCTTTTTTAAAACCAATAGTATCCATCCAAGAATCAATCGACTCTTCAGGATATGTATCAAACCGAGGGGGTTTTGACCAATCGACAAGATTTTCATGACTTGAAGATTTGACAAAATTACCCTCGTTAAACCCAACAATATCAATCCAAAACACAAATGAATCAGTAGGGTTTGCCTTACCTTCGACATCCGGAGTTTCGATCTTCATATCGACTTCCCTCGAATGGTTAGTTGCATACCTATCATGATTTCTGGTCAAGGAATCGACACCATTGTGATACTCCTCACTCTCGGAAGAAATATCCGAATCAGAATCCATAATCGGCGGTGTTGTGAATGTGTGCCCAAAATTTGTGGAATTCACGCGAGTTTGAAGACATCCGGTTTAATTTGAAAAACGGAGTCGCCACGCCATTTTGATTACCTCAAAACTTTGAAAAAAAAGGTTTTATGGGTTCGGAGGTTAAGTTACCCCTTGGGAAGAACGGATCGTCGTTCACCCAAGGTGCCTTGCCGGAGCAAGTCTCCCAAGATTTCATTAATCTTGCTTGCTTGCGTGCTTTCTTGTGTGCATGTGTTTGAAAATAAAGGGGGAGGGAATGTCCCAAGTCGTCTTCCGGACGTACAAACCATTTATTGGTTGTCGCTCGGGATTTCTTAGATTTTATGTCTTCGGGATTATGATCCCGTCCTCATCTTGGACTTGTGATCATTGCATTCTTAACATCGGGACTTTGTATGATCGAGAGAATGACTCCCTTTATAGTCAAAGATGAGGTTCTTTAGAAAAGGAGGGTCCTTAGCCCATCAATCCTACACTTTAAGACGGTCGAGCTCATATAGATGCTTCATACTCATCTTAAGTGATAATCGGAGATATAGGGTTCAAGGTTGTCCCTTTCTAAAGAAATATGAAACCTTTAATGAAAGGAACGATGTAAAAATAGGATCTTTTACACCGGTCCGTTCCAAGGTTGCTAATGGGGATATGGGGCAATGCGTGTAAAAATGACATTTTTAGTGAAAAGATGACATTTTTGGGTTGCAAAGGATGCATTTGATTTAAAGAAATTATCTTTATTTGCAAAGGATGCATAAAGACATGATTTTTATGCAAAGGATGCATTTTTATGAAGAAATTGGGATTTAAATATGCAAAGGATGCATGAAGATTGTATTTTGAAAAGCATAAGATGCTAATTTAGGATAAAGATATGATCTTTAATGCATAGGATGCTTGAAAAAGAATTTCATATGCAAAGGATGCATTTTTATCATAAAAATTGGATTTTTATATGCAAAGGATGCATGAAGATGATATTTTTATGTAAAAATAGGGTTTTTAGGTGCAAAGGATGCACCTTTGATTCAAAAGATTACATCTTTAATGCCTAATGCATGCAAAGGGGGGAAGGGGGGGTATAAAGATATGATCTTTAATCTACCAAGTCCCAAACAAGATAATAGCAATTATATGAAATGCAATGAGCAATTAGAATCACATAGAGCAATTAGGATGAAAGTTTAGAGTGTGAGAGGTTACCAATGGCTTCCTCTTCTTCTTTGGATGGAGCTAGGTGGAAAGGTTGATCTTGGGATCTTTAAGGAGGAGAGAGGTGACTTCTTGGCCTTCTTCTTCACCTTCTTGGACTTCCAGCAGCTCTTGGGAGTGTCTTCTTCGTATTTTGTGTGATTGATGGTATTGTTGTTGTTCAAATGGGTAGAGGAGGGCTCTATTTATAGGCATTCTGGATAAGGCCAATGAAGCCGTGCGGCCAGAGACCTTGGGCTAATGCAGCCGTGCGGCATTATCCCTTGTGACTCAGCATTTCTAGAAACATGCAAGGTGGCAAATTCTAGAAGTTTTCCCAAATTAAGAAAAACGTGTTTCTTAATTGGGAAGCTTCCCTTTCAGTCCATATATGATTTGGAACAGTTCCGGAATATTTCCGGAACACTAGGAAGGTCCGGGGAATTACCGGAAAACTTACCGAAATTGCCGGAAAATTTAACCGGAAGGCATGAGCCAAATTTGGGTACTTACAGAAGCCCCTCGGCAACGTCACTTGCAAGGCGAGTGGGGTTGTCGATAGAAAAGGATCCGATCTGGCGAATGCCGAGACGGATTGAGAGATCGAGGTGGTCGAATGGCTGAACCTCTGGAAGGCTACCTACGTATCCCGAGTGGGAATCAAGCCATGCCGTAGTTCGAAATAGATTCGCTGAGGAATGGAGAAGAGAAACTGGTCTCTTGCTGGGGAAGTAGAAGAGAAAATGACCTAAGAGGTCAAGCAATTGATCCTACTGGGGATATGCTAGGAGTGACCGATGTGGTCAGATATCTAGACCTCTATGAGGGGTTACTTTATCACTGAGAAGTGACGAAGGAACAGGGTGACCAAAGTGGTCGGATGGCTGGACCTTTTATAAAAGGCTACCTACGTATCCCGGAGGAATCAAGTCTTGATCGTAGTTCAAGCATCACTAGATAGTTAGGAACGATGTCTAGGATCCTTGAGGGTTTTGACAATTAATGGAGGTTGTCACCTGATTGACAATTAATGGAGGTTGTCACCTGATTGACAATTAATGGAGGTTGTCACCTGATTGACAATTAATGGAGGTTGTCACCTGATTGACAATTAATGGAGGTTGTCACCTGATTGACAATTAATGGAGGTTGTCACCTGAGGAAACTAGAGCTTACGTCACTATCGAGGAGATAGAGGTAGCTAAAGTTTGGAAAACTTGAGCATACTTCACTATTCGTGATAGAGGTAGCTAAAGTTTAGAGAACTTAGCATACTTCACTATTCGTGATAGAGGTAGCTAAGTTTAGATAACTTGAGCATACTTCACTATTCGGGATAGAGGTAGCTAAAGTTTAGAGAACTTGAGCATACTTCACTATTCGTGATAGATGTAGCTTAAGTTTATAGGAACTTGAGCATACTTCACTATTCGGGATAGAGGTAGCTTAAGTTTAGAGAACTTAGCATACTTCACTATTCGGGATAGAGGTAGCTTAAGTTTAGAAGAACTTGAGCATACTTCACTATTCGGGATAGAGGTAGCTTAAGTTTATAGAACTTAGCATACTTCACTATTCGTGATAGAGGTAGGCTAAGTTTAGATAACTTGAGCATACTTCACTATTCGGGATAGAGGTAGCTTAAGTTTAGAAGAACTTGAGCATACTTCACTATTCGGGATAGAGGTAGCTTAAGTTTATAGAACTTAGCATACTTCACTATTCGTGATAGAGGTAGGCTAAGTTTAGAGTTCTGACAATTCGGAGGTTGTCACCTAGCGTTATCCCGTTATAACGGAATTAACGGAGGCGACTGGGAAGAAAGCTTAATTGCTTAGGAGATAAGGGACATCTTCTGAAAAGGGGTGTTATCTTAGTTAAAAGATAACGGGAATTGCATGCCCAAGTGGAAAGTCCAGGGGCAAAATTGTAATTTCTGCTCAGAGCGAATGAGGCCGCCCGGCATGAGATGGGGGAAAAAGAAGCCGTACGGCTAGAAGTCTGTTTTTTCCAGATTATTTAAAACAGATTTGAATGGGCAATTGGGCATTACTGCCGCCCATTCCAGCCGAGGAAGAGAGAGAGAGGAGAGAAATTTTGAAAATCCTTCAATTCCCTTGCTTCCTTTGATCAAGAATGGATACGGAGGGCAATCCCATGCCGAGACAAGCTAGAAGAAACATCTCCGCGGCCGCTCAAAGGAGGAGGAAGGAACTCGTTCGAACGGAGAGAAAGTATGACTTTCTTACGCCTCCATCGGAGCTCTATCCGGGGAGAAGAGAGCACAAATCGACGAACCCACGACCGGTTGGGGTAAGCGTTCTTATTTGCCTCGATTCCTTCGATTTTGATTGAGTATTGATGGACTTAGGGCTTGACCTGAATTTTAAGAATTTTCTAGGATTTTCCTAGAATTTTTGAATGATTTTGAGACATTGATGATTAACCTATGAGGCTAAGAACATGCATGTGCAATTTATTTGACAAAAATAATGAGAATGACCCACTTTTTTCTCGAAAATAAAGTAAGAATGATAATTGTCTAAAGTGAGATGGAGTTCTTGCATGTGCTAGAACTAAGTCAAAATTTTGACTATCAACGAGAAACAAGATTTTGGAAGATGAAAAGGATTCATGCATGCCATTTTTTTGAAAGAATAATGCTTATGTGCAAAGAATTGTGAAAATTGTGATTTTGTGCTTTAGGAAAGCAATGGGACGTGTCTCAAGTGATGAAAGACGTGTTTTTCATGCAAAGGATGCTAGAAAAAATTTTATGAATGATTTTCTTTTGAAAACATGTGCACTTTTTTGAATATATGCATGCCTTTGAAAATGATGAAGGACTGACACATTTTCTTTGCGTTCTTCCTATAGGAGAACAAATCCAGGGGACCTTCTGAGATTGCGGTCAGGCTTTGGCAGAGGATGCCAGACTTCGAGAAGAATGGGGTGAACCCCAAGCAGCTGGTGCAGGCTACCGGCCTAGATTCATTCATTGAGGCTATCGGCAGGGGGATTCATATCACCTCTAAGAGCAAGGGCTTGGTCCAGGCCCTATCTGAGTTTTGGTGGGATAGCACTCATAGCTTCCATCTGAGCTGGGGAGAGCTGACAGTGACTCCCGCCGATTTCACAGCTATCACTGGTCTACAATTCACTGGGAGGCCCGTGACTTGGAGGGACCATATCACAGCTGAGGAGTTCCGAGCTTTGGTCCGGTTTGAGCTGATTCCCAAGGGGCTAGGGATGGAGACGCGGAACGTCGAGGTGGCAGTCCAAAACTGCATACGGGATTTTGCCGTTAGCGATGTGACCGCCCACCAGCTTGCTAGAGCTTTCGTGTGGTTGATGCTGTCGGTCACCATCTTCGTAAATTCTGGGACTCTGACCATGACTAGCCTCCTCGACTCTCTGGAGGATGTAGATGGGATAGGGACGGTCTCTTGGGGAGAGGCCGGATTGGCGGAGCTCTATTTCTCTCTGGACATGTACAGCCGGAACAAGGCTGCATCCATGGATTGCTTTTCATTTGCCCTTGAGGTATTCCCTCTTTCTTTCTCTTTTATCTTCTTGTTTTGATACTTTTATGAGAGAGAAATGACCCTTTTGATGTTTTGAACATGCAGGTCTGGTTCTGTGAGGTGATCGGGTTCTTTCCTTGGAACCAACAGAGCGATATCACCATCTTCCCTGCTATGATCCGCTGGAGGGGAGATGTGAGGGATAAGTTCACGGGAAAGACCCGGATCACCTTTGATTATAAGATGGTGAGGCCGGTCATCATCAGGGATGGACACGATGGAGTGGACTTCTACCCTTGGGGCAGGTATCCAGAGATTTTGCTAGGAGAGGCCATTGAGGCGACGAGGCGCAGGAGATGGCCGATGTGGCCGACATGTGATGTCATTTATTTGGGGACCGCTTTTCGAGGCAAAGATGGCCATGTCCCTCCATCGACGCCATTACTCCCCATGATCCTCCAAAGACGGATGCTACACCTGTGGATTGGCAGCGGATGAGATCGCTAGATATCGAGCGTGCGTGGCCGAGGAGTACTTTGACATGGATACCC
Organism: Adenophora triphylla var. japonica; assembly: GCA_022495995.1. NCBI lineage: Eukaryota > Viridiplantae > Streptophyta > Magnoliopsida > Asterales > Campanulaceae > Adenophora > Adenophora triphylla. The sequence continues at coordinate 103,042 of JAFEMH010004949.1, read as the reverse complement.
CTACGCCGTGTTTGTGGAGCGCCGCCCGAGGACGCCACAAGCCGATGAAGCCGGCGGTCACTCGTGGATATGGGGAGGATGAGCCTACCGACCCGCCGATCCCTCCTCGCGCACATTTCATACGTGGTCCACGAGTTCCAAGGAGGATGAGGATTCATGTCCTCCGACACTAGGGAGCCCCAAGATACCCCGCCGCCCGACAAAGACCGTAAGTATACTTTTTTAGGGTCTTTCCCTTTTTCGATTTCTTTGCTTTTTGCAAATTCCGAGATTTTCCGAGATTTTTCTCGAGATTTTTCTCCTTTTTTTCTCGTGTTCCAAACTCTCGCACCTATGACAGATTGGTCAGCAACAGTGGAAAGACATGTGCCGGTCCCTTCGAGGAAGCCGGCTCGCACTTCAAAGGCGGCGTGGATGCACAGGAGCCCGGCGCAAGAGAAGGCATGTCGGGGCACAACGTCTACCTCATCGGCCGGAGTACTCTTCCAAAGTGCCATGCCTCGGGGACGGGGACCCAATGCCGACATTCTGGAGCACTGGCCGAGTACGGGCACGATAATGTCCATCTGTCTGATGTGAGCAACCAGGAGGACTTGATGAGGGAGGCTAGCGTCTATGAGCTAAGCAGCGATGAAGAAGAAGAAGAATCGGAGGCCTGGGAGGTCTCTAGAGTGGAATTAGGAACAAAACAAACAATGGACAAGATTTATGTACACTTTGTTTATTTTTTGCTTTATTTGGGCGCCGATGGGGCGAAGACATTGTATTAACAATTTATTTGCTTTTCTAATTTATGCTTTTTTAATTTGCATATTACTTGAGCCTCGGGGAGGTTTTTTGCTTGGAATTGGGGCTGAAACTGGTCCAAAATGATATATAATGCTATATAAATGCTTGAATGGCCTTTGGACATGATTTTGTACAGGTTTCCTTTGAGAAAGTGGGGTGAAAACTCCCTTGGGCAGCAACTTTGGTTGCTGCAGATTTTTTCTCGCAGATGGCAAATGTAGCCGTGCGGTTTGGTCCTCGAGGGCAAATGAAGCCGTGCGGCTCACGCCTGTCTCGAACCGGTTATTTTCTGAATAAAATCAATGCTTGGCCATTTCATTTCATTTTCACTCTAGACTTGTCCCAACTGTTCCCAGAGCACATTTTGGACTTAAAGACACCATCTTTGGTCATTTTGCGATGGAGAAGCCCGTCAGATTGCAAAAGGGGAAGCGAGACCATTTTCTGTCCGATCTTCAATCTTGGGTGAAGCACAACTTCCAATTTCATAAGGGGCTGCTTGATTCTTCCTTCAAGATCAAGTCTTTATGGCATTTGAGGGATCTCCCGCCCGATTGGGACCTTTTGAGAGCAGCAGCAAGGTTTTGGGACGTCCGGAGACACATTTACTGCTTTTCTTACAACGAGATTGTCCCAACGCACGAAGACTTCTGAGCCTTGATTGGGGGTCCCGAAATTGAGGCCATATCTATTCCGCTGATCGGAGACGTGCCGGTGGCAGCAAAGCTTGCATCTTTTCTGCAGATTTCTTTGGAAGAGGCTGAGGGGATGATGATAGCCCTGACAGGATTGACCTTTCGATATCCCGGCAGTGTTTGGGTCTCCGGCTATGACTGCGACCACGGTGGCTATGGATGCTTTTATTCTCTGCATATTTTCTACTCTATTCACCGCTGAGTCCATGGGGATCTGTCATAGCGATCTCTTAGACATGGTCAGAGACTGCAGGGCTGGGAAAGACATTGTCCCACTGGTTTTGGGAGAGACATTGCATGGCATCGACAGGATGGCTAGGGGAGACCATTTCATGAGGTCTGGGAGTCCGGGCCGACTTTGTGGCCGCAGGAGAGGCTCGGGCTTTGCCAGGGGCTTTGCCGACTCGCCCTTGGGTGATTTCTGAGAGGTGCACCGAGGCAACAGGACTGTGGTAGCCGGGAGCCGACGATGGCTAGGCTATCCACTTCGGACATCCGTTGGTGGATACCTCACCGGAGGTTGCGTAACCAGGAGGATATTTCAGGAGTCCTATGCCGTGAGGGTTCCAGTGGTTCCGCCGGTCGTCCTTCTACATTCCCCGCTTGGTATCCAGGCAGTTCGGGGCTTTACAGAGCCATTGAGCGATTGGGAGGACATCCGGACCATGGAGGTGATGCCATCGGATATGAGGGATCCAAATGCCTTCTCATTCTTCTCGAGGGCTTGACATACACCGCTTTCCCACCTGTGGCTATCTTCAGGAGCAGGAAGAGCACCATCTTGACTCACCGTCTACTTGGACCGGTACGAGAGGGAAATGGGAGCGACTCAGTCATTCTGGGGGAGAGACGTCGGCTTTATTGGGGCCGACCGTGACTCGAGTAGGACTCTGAGGGAGACCGAGGCTAAGGCGAGTCGCCATAACCGCCTGGGTGACCCGATCAGAGATATGGAGGCTCGATACAAGAGATTGTCCGAGGTCGCTCCTTTGACTGAGACTCAGAGGGAGGAAGTGCGGACTCGTGCTCGTGTAGAGAGGGCACTTATTGACACGGATTTGGTGGAGGCTTCAGTGAGGATACCGGAGATCGGGATGAGGGATACCGACCTTATAGAGAAGAAGAGAAAGAAAACTCGACGAGGTCGAGGTAAAGGGAAGAAGACCAAAGAGGACTCAGCGAATGACGACTGACAGATCTTTTCTTAGGATTCCCTTATTGCCATTTTGCAAACACATTAGTTTATTTAGGCATTTTTTTGTATTTTAGATCTTTGTAGCAGGTTAGCAGAGTCAAGAGTAGACCGTGCTTGAACTCATCAAGAAGTTTTTAACTCGTAATGAACAAGAAATATTATCTTAGAAATTAATCAAGACACATTTCATGAAAATTCAAATGTCTTATTGCTTGGGACCCGTTTTATGAAAACTGAAATGCCCTTTATTGTTTAGGACGCACTTCAAGGAAGCTTGATTGCCTTTTTTTTTTATTGTTTAGACCGAACCATATATGGCTGCCTACGTTCCCCTTTTACAAGAAAGACTAAGGGGCTCAGGTCTTCGTAGTTCATTCTGGTGAACTATATATATATTTTTTATGTGCAACCCTGTCTTTTGCCTAGACCGCCCTTTTTGAGGTTTTCAGCCTAGCTGGGCATTACTCTTTTTGCACTTTTTTTTTTATGTGCAACCCTGTCTTTTGCCTAGACCGCCCTTTTTTGGGGTTTTCAGCCTAGCTGGGTATTACTCTTTTTGCACTAAGATTTTTTTCTATTATATATATATTTTTTATTATTTTAGACATAGTATCTTCTGAGCTTATCACCGTTGACTGGGTGGACAAAGGGATTGCCGTCCAGGTCTGCAAGCTTCATGGCTCCTCCCGATAGTATCTTCTGCACCACATAAGGGCCGATCCAAACGGGTTCCCATTTTCCTGTGGGGTTGTCTCTCGGTAGGGGGCTTCACTTTCAACACTAAGTCACCCTCTTTGATGTCTCCGGCCTTAACCTTTTTGTCAAACGCTCCGGCCATTCGCCTCTCGGTAGGCTCGGGTGTGTTCCATGGCTTTTAGCCTTCTCTCATCAAGCAGGCCAACTCATCATGCCGGCTGCGCAACCATTCTACTTCATTGACACTGTTTTCCAGGAGGACCATTAATGACGGGATTTCCAACTCCACCGGTAACACCGCTTCCATCCCGTAGGTTAGGCAAAAGGAGTTTCTCCCGTAGCCGTTCTCGACAGACGCCTGCAGCCCTGCAGTGCCAAGTGCGCTTTTCGGGCCAATCACGACCACGGGTGGCCATTTTCCTGATGATCCGTTCGAGCGTCTTATTAGCAGCCTTCCACGGCTCCATTAGTCTCGAGGTCTGTACGGGGACGACTTGTGGCGAGTGATTATGAATTCGACAAGAACCTATCGCAGCCTCCTTCAAAGTGCGACCCATTATCGGAAATGATCTCGCTGGGCACCCCATATCTCGCACATTATGTTTTCTTTGATAAACCGGGCAACCTTTTCGGAAGTGAGGACCTTGTAGGACTTGGCCTCTACCCACTTGGTAAAGTAGTCGATGGCTACTAGCACAAATTCATGCCCATTGCTTCCCGCCGGCTATTTTCCCTATCACATCAATACCCCAGTTGCAAACGGCCAAGGAGTCGTCATGCAAGATGTGTCATGAGGCGGGAGATGGTTGAGGTTGGCAAACCGCCGGCACTTGTCGCATGCTCTGAACGTGCCGGACACAGCCTATTTCCATGGAAATCCAAGAGTAACCCATTCTCGAGGATCACTTGCATCGTGGCTCGCATTCATATGAGGACCGCAGGGACCATTGTGGACTTCAGCCATCAACTCTTTGGCCCTTTCTTGAGTGACGCACAAGAGGAGTGGTCCTTGGTACCGCTTTTGTACAGGTTGCCTCCTAGAATGACATAATGGGAGGCCAACCTTTTCAAGGCTTGCAAGCTCTTGGCTCGATACCTTCTTTTGGTCTACCTTCTTCGTCTCCGAAAGCCGACTCTCCATCTTTGAGGAACCGGTAAATTTGATTGTACCAGTGGTTCCTTTATAGGCTCGGGTCCCAGGTCTACTTCACAAATGTAAGGTCAGCTTCTCTTCTACCCACTCTAAGGGTTTTATGGCTTTTCCTGTGGGATCTCTACCAATGAGGCTAGAGTAGCTAGTGGCATCTCGCGAACTGCTTCTTTTCCTCGCAAGTAGTGGAAGGTCACTTCTCCGAACCGTCCACCAACTCCTCCATACGGGCATGATACCGCTGCAGATTAGGGTCCACAGCCTTCCATTTGTTGGAGACCTGGTTGATGATCGTGGCCGAGTCTCCGTAAACTTCGAGCTCCTTGACATTCCTTTCTAAGGCAGCCTTCCAAACCAAAGAATGCAGGCTTCGTACTCGGCAACATTGTTCGTGGCAGGGAAGTTCAACTTGAGGGCTATGGGCATGTGCTCATCTTTCGGATCGACCAGTAGCATCCCTACGCCATTTCCTCTTTTGTTAGCGGCTCCGTCAAAGAATAATTGCCATCGGTTTTCGGGCTCGACTGCAAAGATCCCTTCATCTGGGAATTGGAGTTCGTGCCCTTCGTCCTCATTATCGGGAAGTTCGCCAGTGGTCTCGACAACGCTTGACCCTTGATGGCCTTTCCGGTCACATAATTGATGTCGTACTCGCTAAGAAGAAGGACCACTTTGCTAGACGCATCGAGAGGGAAGGCTTATCAAAGATGTACTTGATGGGGTCCATTTTTGAGACCAAATTCACAGGCGGGGCTTGCATATAATGCTTCAACTTGCCGACTACCTGCACTTCGCCTCCCGCACAGTGTCTTTTCACATGCCGAGTAATTGAGCTCACTTCCCCGCAGCCTTCCGGCCGACAAAGTAAATGGCATTTTCTACCCGAGAGTCTTTCTTCTCCCGAGCAAGCATAGCCCCAACCGCCGTATCAAGGACAAAGCTGAGATAGAGCGTAAGAGGTTTCTCGTCTATGTGGGGGCATAGCACCGGGAGGATGTACCAAGTATGCCTTAATCTGGTCAAAAGCATCCCGACATTCTTCGGTCCATTCTCGTGTCTACATTCTTCTTCATGAGCTTGAAGATGGGCTCGCACATAGTGGTCAACTGATTGACGAAACGACTGATGTACCGCAGTTTTCCCATAAAGCTCTTGACTTCTGTCTGGGTTTGAGGTGGCCTCATATCCATAATGGCTTTGATCTTTCGGGGGTCAACTTCGATACCTCGCTCCGTGACCATATACCCAAGCACTTTTCCCCTCGTCACTCTGAAGGTGCATTTGGCAGGGTTTAGTCTCATGGAATGTTGTCTCAACCTCTCAAAGAACTTTCGCAGGTCAACAAAGTGCTGCCCATCCTCGCCTTTGGAGTGGATTATCATGTCGTCAACGTAGACCTCAATCTCCTTGTGGATCATGTCATGAAAAAGCGCGGTCGCTGCCCTTTGGTAAGTAGTCCCGACATTCTTAAGCCCAAATGGCATCACTGTATAGCAGCAAGTTCCCACGGTGTGGTGAAGGCCGTCTTTTCTGGTCTTCCTCGGCCATCTTGATCTGGTTGTAGCCTCGCAAAGCCATCAACGAAGGATTTGACTTCGTAGTTGGCAAGTGGAGTCCACCAGATGTCTATGTTTGGCAAAGGGTAATCGTCCTTAGGGCCGGCCTTGTTTAGATCTCGAAAATCCACACAAAGAAATAAGCACCTTCCCATTGGCCTTGTGACGGTCACAATATTGATAACCATGTCGGATATTCGATGACTCGATGAATCCTACCCGCAAAGAGCTTCTCAATTTCTTCTTTGACTTCGTAGAGACCATTCTCGGCTTGATCTTCCTCAATTTCGCTTTATCGGCTTAGCATCTCGGTGCTAGAGGGATTCTCGTGCTCTACTATTGAACCGTCTAGCCCCGACATATCCCTCGTATGACCATGCAAACACGTCGACGTATTCTCCGAGCAGATCGATCGCCCGTCCTGCTCAACCCCTGGAAGAAGTTTCCGATCTCGTGTCTCTTTAGGTTCCTCGACGCACTCCAAGTTCACACTTGTCAAAACCTCCTCAGCCTTGGGCCCGGTTTTCCTCTTTTCAAACCCGCTTAAAGATTTCTTTAATGTATTGTTCATTTAATGTGTTTGCATCTTGTTCAAATGATTCATTATTAACTCGTTGTTAAGTTTTGAGTTAATTTATCATTTGTTAAGTTGGCAATAAGAGGATACTCGTAAAGATCCGTCATTTCATTCAAAATAAGGGGAAAGATGACATCGATTACATTTTGATAGTCCTCAGGCGTGAGGCCTTCGGATGACTCAGAGGACTGGAATTCAAAGATTCCTGACTCGACTGTATAGACGCTACTGACTCTAGACCCTACACTACTTATTGACTCGAGGGTATTCGACAAGGGTTGGACCGGGATCTCACTCCTTCTTGCTGTTGCCCTGGGGAATAGCAGTCTTGTTAGCGTTCTTCAGAAAGTTGGAGACTTCAAATTGATCAAAACTTGCCGGAAATCATTGATGTGCCTACATCGTGGAAAGATAGTGAGAGGAGCTAGAGTAGCTTGATGCAATCTCTCGGCGAGCTCGTCCGTGACAACTGGGCTCATTGACTGAAGAGTCTGGCTCATCTTATCAATGCACTGCTGATAACTCATTTTCTCTTTACTAATCTTGGACACCACGACCTTGTCAGTATAGCCAACAGGAGGGTTAGCCTGGATAATGCTGATGAAGTCTTCTTCAGAAGGGATCTTAATTCTTCCTTGACTGGCTACGTATTCAATAGGCTTTCGTATTCTCGCTTCTAGATCCGCTAGCTTCTCATTGAATTTCACGATGGCCACAAATTCAGAACTTTCTGCTTCAAGAGGGTCACTGTCCATGTGGGTATCAGCCGGACTCGTGCTTTGAATGATGGGTTCCTTGGCGGGTCGTTTGGCATAACCGACGTAGTAGTCAAATTTGCCCGAAGGCACCCCTAAAGTTCCCACGCTCTTGTCTCCGGCTTCATACCTTTCTTTAATTTCGCTGCGTAGACTTTCTTCTTCTTCTTTCTCGAAGGAGCGTCTTCGTTAATCCATTCTTGATACTCATACTGCATAGCCTCACGCCGCATACATCATACCATATATGGGGCTTGGGTTGAACCGGGATGGCTTCTCCGACTACTTGGTCATTGTTGAATACTATGTTGGCCATTTTGACACTGGAAAGCTGGCAAAACTGAGGATTCTGGCGAACTGTCTGAGAATTCTGCGCTAACAAGTCGCTGACCCGGTGTTCTCACCCACTTCTTTCTCGCTGCGGGAAAGGGATGGGAAAGGTTTAGACTCGGGGTAGGTGTTTAGGCTAAAGGCTCAGGCAATATGCAAATTAGAATCTTCCAGTTTACTTAAAACAGTGTCTTTTATTAATATCTATTTGGTTGGAAAAGGGGATTTGCCCTTCTTTTTCGCAACTACTCTAGATCCCGGATCGCGGGTTCCGTCACTACGTCTATAAGCCCCTCGTATTCCACCCGTATTTCGACCTCCTGTGGTGGATCCCCGGCGAGGGTCCTATAGGGCACGCGGATCCCACCGACCGAGAGTAAAGATCGCTCCTAACGGGTCTAGCGGGTCATAGGAACTTTCAACGCACGAGCGATGCGGATTATAGTCAAGGCAATACCGGGAAAGTCTCGTCTTTCTGCCTTGATAGAATTTTGGTAGAATTTCGCTTGAGCGAATGACGTTTTGACTTTCGGTAATGTCCGAGAAGATAATAGGCATAGGTCGGGTGGCAAAAGCCGGATGACACAGTGTCACATTGAACTTCGTTGCATACGCCGGGCGTGAGTCAGAATCGAAGTCAATGCCGGGTCAAGATCTTGCCAATTTTTCCTTGTCGGAATTTTGGCAGAGCTTCGCGTGAGCGAAAGATCTTTTGATTTGTTGGCAAAGACTCGGTCTCGACTCTTATGCATTCTGTGCGGATCAAGGTCAAAGTCAATGTCGGAGTCAAGATCCTACCAATTTTTCCTTGTCGGAATTTTGGCAGAGTTCCGCTTGAGCGAAAATCTTGGCTTCCGTTATGAGCTAAGGCTTGACCTTTACGAGGGTATGCAACTGGGCTATATGACACGGACTAGACCAAAAACCAACCAAAAAGTCACGGTTTTTTGAAATGTGTGACACGGACTGTGCATTGGTCGACACTGGCTGCCATGGGGAGGTTGGGATGATTCCATGCGCGCCCGGGAGCATCGTAAGGCTGTCCGTGATCGCACTGAACCACCCTCGGGTTTGAAGGACGTGCGTGTAAAGTGTATAGGATATATCAGGTGCGCGTAGTGTGCGGTCTCCTTAAAATGTTCCTTTTTGAGTTAAAACAGAGATTTTCATGAATGTGTTTTAAAGGAATGATTTTCGGGACGGGGAAAATGCAACACGTAAGCACGTAAATTTTCTGGGAGCCCTGGCCGCCATGGAGCTGAGTAGCCCCAAGTTGCTAGGACTGCCAGATTAACCATGATTTTTCCTGGTGGAATTGCCACTGAGGTCGCCCGGTCAGAATCCAGGGAGGATTGAGCCGTACGACTGCATGGATCAATTTTCCAGGTTCCACTTCTTTGCTATATTTTTCCGGGTTGTTTCCCGTTCAAAGTATGCACAGATTCCAAGATGAAAATGATGCAATGCAAGGTAAAGAAAGCAAGCACGACTAATGAAATCAGCGACGGGAGTCTAACCCGCTCAAAGGGAAAAGCTTTCTTTTATTTTTTTCAAAATTTTTTTTCGAAAAGGGATACTGGTACGTGGGATTGTTAAACCGCCGGTTATCCCAACTCCCACATCAGGGAGTGTACAGGAAGGTTAAGTGGTTTCCACCTATATACCGAGTATCGATTTTTTGTTTTGAAAATAAAAGCTTTTCTCCTTTGGGTTTTTCCCCAGCGGAGTCGCCAAACTGTGAATGTGTGCCCAAAATTTGTGGAATTCACGCGAGTTTGAAGACATCCGGTTTAATTTGAAAAACGGAGTCGCCACGCCATTTTGATTACCTCAAAACTTTGAAAAAAAGGTTTTATGGGTTCGGAGGTTAAGTTACCCCTTGGGAAGAACGGATCGTCGTTCACCCAAGGTGCCTTGCCGGAGCAAGTCTCCCAAGATTTCATTAATCGTGCTTGCTTGCGTGCTTTCTTGTGTGCATGTGTTTGAAAATAAAGGGGGAGGGAATGTCCCAAGTCGTCTTCCGGACGTACAAACCATTTATTGGTTTTCGCTCGGGATTTCTTGGATTTTATGTATTCGGGATTATGATCCCGTCCTCATCTTGGACTTGTGATCATTGCATTCTTAACCTCGGGACTTTGCATGATCGAGAGAATGACTCCCTTTATAGTCAAAGATGAGGTTCTTTAGAAAAGGAGGGTCCTTAGCCCATCAATCCTACACTTTAAGACGGTCGAGCTCATATAGATGCTTTATACTCATCTTAAGTGATAATCGGAGATATAGGGTTCAAGGTTGTCCCTTTCTAAAGAAATATGAAACCTTTAATGAAAGGAACGATGTAAAGATAGGATCTTTTACACCGGTCCGTTCCAAGGTTGCTAATGGGGATATGGGGGAATGCGTGTAAAAATGACATTTTTAGTGAAAAGATAACATTTTTGGGTTGCAAAGGATGCATTTGATTTAAAGAAATGATCTTTATTTGCAAAGGATGCATAAAGACATGATTTTTATGCAAAGGATGCATTTTTATGAAGAAATTGGGATTTAAATATGCAAAGGATGCATGAAGATTGTATTTTGAAAAGCATAAGATGCTAATTTAGGATAAAGATATGATCTTTAATGCATAGGATGCTTGAAAAAGAATTTCATATGCAAAGGATGCATTTTTATCATAAAGATTGGATTTTTATATGCAAAGGATGCATGAAGATGATATTTTTATGTAAAAATAGGGTTTTTAGGTGCAAAGGATGCACCTTTCATTGAAAAGATTACATATTTAATGGCAAAGGATGCCTAATGCATGCAAAGGGGGGAAGGGGGGTATAAAGATATGATCTTTAATCTACCAAGTCCTAAACAAGATAAAAGCAATTATATGAAATGCAATGAGCAATTAGAATCACATAGAGCAATTAGGATGCAAGTTTAGAGCGTGAGAGGTTACCAATGGCTTCCTCTTCTTCTTTGGATGGAGCTAGGTGGAAAGGTTGATCTTTGGATCTTCAAGGAGGAGGGAGGTGACTTCTTGGCCTTCTTCTTCACCTTCTTGGACTTCCAGCAGCTCTTGGGAGTGTCTTCTTCATATTTTGTGTGATTGATGGTATTGTTGTTGTTCAAATGGGTAGAGGAGGGCTCTATTTATAGGCAGTCTGGATAAGGCCAATGAAGCCGTGCGGCCAGAGACCTTGGGCTAATGCAGCCGTGCGGCATTATCCCTTGTGACTCAGCATTTCTAGAAACATGCAAGGTGGAAAATTCTAGAAGATTTCCCAAATTAAGAAAAACGTGTTTCTTAATTGGGAAGCTTCCCTTTCAGTCCATATATGATTTGGAACAGTTCCGGAATATTTCCGGAACACTAGGAAGGTCCGGGGAATTACCGGAAAACTTACCGAAATTGCCAGAAAATTTAAACGGAAGGCATGAGCCAGATTTGGGTACTTACAGGTGCCCCCCACGATTTCTGCGATTCCGAACTTGGAGCTGAAGTACCTGAACCTGTCTTCTCAGATCGTCGATCTTGATATCGCGTATATCACGCTCGCGGTGATGATCGTCTACCGGAGGATCCGCTGCACGGCCCCTACCACGAACACCTTTTCCTCCACGAACTACACACCCTCGTTCGGCCATCAAATCGTCCAGACAACTGATACCAAATTATGACAAAAAGAAGGTTATGAGATGAACCGAACAAGAATGAACCAAGATTCACAAAGAAACAGCCGCAGCCACTCTTTTCTTTTATTTAATTCATAATCAAAACTCTCCCTAATACAATAACCCTAGCTTGTTATTTATACTAATAATAAGAAGATTCTAGAAATATAAAATAAAACCCTAATTTAATAATAAGCTAAAACCCTAAAACCCATAAAACACATTAAGCCCAAACCCAAGCCAATGCTGAAGCCCGAAACAGCCTTTGCTGAAGTTCACAGCCTTTGCTGAAGTTCCCGTCTGCTAGCCAGGCGGCCGCCTGGGATAACATGAGGTGCCCGCCTCAAGCTCAGGCACCTCCTCTGCTCGATTGCTGCTGCTCGGTTGATGCTGCCTCGAAGCCCATATCATACCATACTGTATCAGAAAGTGTATAGTGGAATGAGTGTTGTGGGTATGAAAAGTGATGTAGGACAGAGAAAGTGGGGTAGAGAATAGTTAGTGGATATTTATTGTTAGTATGATAAGTGGGTCTCATGAAAAAAAAAATTCATTTGGGGAGTGTGCCTTTTTAAATGGGACACTTAAATTGGAAATTTGTACATTTTTGAGTGTGACGTAGGGAGTATAAGATTAGTACTATAGATGAGAACTTATAGCTAATAGCGGCCTGTGAAGTGGAAGAGACTCAAAGGTTAAAGAGTCACACATAAAAATTTATTTATTTTGAGAGATCCAATTGTGGACTAAACACAATTGCTAGATTTTCCTCTCTCTCTCTCTCTCTCTCTCTCTCTCTCTCTCTCTCTCTCTCTCTCTCTCTGCAATAAAGCTATGTCTCTTTGATTTTGTTATCCCATTTAGTTTTTCATCAAATCTGTTGCGTTTTGGGGTTACAAACGCAGCGGAAGAACTTTGAAAAATAACAAAACTCTAGCCCTTGAATCCGTCTAGCATGAAGAGATGAAAAACATGAAATAGATTTACATACCTTGAATGTGATTAAGTTTGTTCGAAAATAGATCTTCAAATCGAATCTCAAACCGAATCTCAAAAACTGTTGATGAAGTTTTTGATCTTCTCCTTGTTCTTTACTTAGTGATGAATCAATGATTGAAATCTTCAATCTTTTGGTGATAAAGTAATCACCCTCTATCGGTAATTCACACGCGAACGGACCAAGAACACTTCTTGTTTGATTGCTAGATGATCCCCGATTGTTGAATCAATATTCAACAACCAATGGATGTTTGGTAGAATGAATCTATGGATTTTGATCTTTGATTCGTAATCAAAATCAACCAATTAGTGTTTCTAAAACTCTAATTTTCATCACCTATGGCTGGGACAAAAGGATTCTATTTATACTTGTTATAAATCCCTAACCTTTAGGAAAAAGAGTCCTTTTTCCAAGCCAAAATGGGCTTCCAGCGCCGCCAGGACGAGTCATCCCCTAATTCCTGCAACCTGATACACTCGTCCAACAGGGCACTAGTCGTCCCAACCATTGGGCACGAGTCGTGCTGTAGGGGACGAGTCATCCCTTGCTTTCAACACTCTGATTCATTCGTCCCTTCACAAGGGAATAGTGGGGCCAACTGGGGACGAGTCGTCCCTGTTGGAAAAATAGTGTGTTTGAAGGAAATTAATGGTTTAATTTCTAAAGGGTAATTTTGTCAAATTACTTAAGTGGTTTAGTGTGGTTGGGAAATAAAATATTTAATTGTCCAAAATGGGTTTTGGAGGAATTAAATATGGTTTTGAGATTTTCTGAGATGCTCGGCCGAGCAGGGTTATTGACTCGGCCGAGCATAGTGTAACAGAAGGTCCCAAGTTTCTGGACAACCTTGCTCGGCCGAGGCATATGCCTTGCTCGGCCGAGCAGAGCCTTGCTCGGCCGAGCAGGCTATAAGACTCGGCCGAGCAGCTCCTGAGCAGTTATGTTTGCATTGATTTCAAAGTGTAACAGTCATGCCATAAATGGGAAAACTGAAAATCAAAATATTAATGTTTAATATTTTGGTTTAATGTCCGAAAATTATTTGCAATAATTCTTGGATTAATGATTAAAATCAGTTTTTATTTTGGTATAATTGTTTGAAGTTGTTTAAATTGTTGTTTGTTAACAACAATTAGACTCACTTGGTAAACACTTGGAAAATTCTGAGGCAAACAATTTTGAGAGAAAACCACTGCAGAAACTATTGTTTTTCTCTTGCAATCCTCCTCCATATTCTTTGGTTGCATATTGTCATCATCTTCCTTGGCCTCCTCTCTTGCATATACAAAGAAGAGGTGATCTAGTCCAAGCATAATTCAACTCGCCGGGAACTTAGGTGCAAAGTGCCCCCAGTCCGCACGTTCTATCCTGGGAGACAAGCGACTCAAGAAAACTCTAGCACACTCGGTGAGGAGTCGAATATGTCTTAAGGAGACAGTGATTTCATTGGGCTCGTGCAGAATTTCACAATTTTCTCCTTTTGTATTTTCTGTTTTGTTAATTATTTTGTTTTATAATTTTTTGGAATTGTACACCCTTGTGTAACAATCTGAAGACATATCCTAATCGAGGGAGTGTCGATTACAGTTTGAAAAACAGGAAATTTAACTTGGTTGTTGTGTTTCAGATGGCGACGAACAACAACAACGTGGAGACCCAAGTTGGACCCCAAGCGGAACCCCAAACTGGAAACGGAAGTGGCTCTAAGACTGTGATTAATCCTCATACAATTCATATCCCAACCCCTCATGCGGAAAAACCCGAGAAGTTTGTTGGCCACGACTTTAAGCGTTGGCAACAAAAGATGCTTTTCTACCTCACTACCTTGCACTTGGCAAGATATCTGAAAGAAGATATGCCAAAGGTGAGTGAAGGAGAAACCGATGTTACAACCTTGGCTGCGGTTGAAACATGGAAGCATGGGGAGTACTTATGCAGAAATTATGTCCTCAATTCGCTTTCAGATTCTCTCTATAACGTGTTTAATGAGAAGAAAACTGCAAAGGAATTGTGGGGGTCGTTGGACCACAAATATAAAATTGAGGATGCGGGAACAAAGAAGTTCATTGTTGCCCGTTTCCTTGATTTTAAGATGGTGGACAACAAGAGTGTGAAATATCAAGTGGATGAGTTTCAAACTATCTTGCACGAGATTCATGCCGAAGGTATGGTTATAAGTGAAAGCTTCCAAGTGGCTGCAATCATTGAAAAATTGCCTCCATCTTGGAATGATTTCAAGAACTACCTTAAGCATAAGCGAAAGGAAATGGATGTGGAAGGAATTATCCTTCGATTGAGTATTGAAGAAAACAATAGAGTTGCTGAAAGCAAGTTTGTTTCTAGTGTGGCTAAGGCCAATGTGGTGGAGCATGGTGAAAGCTCCAAAGGGAAACGATTTGGAAAGGGAAAAGGGAAGGTTGTGACAACTTCCAAGAATTCCCACTTGGGACCAAAAGGTGGTGTTTCCAAGAAGAAGTTCGTAGGAACTTGTTACAATTGTGGCGGTGAAGGCCACAAGGCTCATGCTTGCAAGTTGCCAAAGAAGGCTCGTGAGGAAAACATGGTGGAAGGCATTGCTAGAGACGTGTCCGAGATGCACCTCGCAGCTGTGATATCCGAGGTGAATTTGGTGGGTTCAAACCCAAATCAATGGTGGATTGACACCGGTGCTACTAGACATGTGTGTTCCAATAGAGACATGTTTAGTACATTTGTTGCTAAGGATGGCGAGAAGCTATTCATGGGGAATTCAGCCACCTCCGAGATCAAAGGTGAAGGAAAAGTGGTTTTGAAGATGACATCCGGGAAGGAGTTGACTCTCAACAACGTGCTTTATGTGCCCGACATCCGGAATAACTTGGTGTCCGGATCGCTTTTGATAAAGCATGGATTTCGTATTGTATTTGAGTCCAATGTAGTCACTTTGTCTAAGAGTGAAATGTTTGTAGGCAAAGGTTATGTCAATGATGGACTGTTTAAGCTAAGTGTAATGGTTGTGAAAGCGAAAGCTAATGATATGAATATCTCTTCCGTTTACTTGCTTGAGTCATCTAATTTGTGGCATGGTAAGCTTGGTCATGTTAATTTTGATTCTATACGTCGTTTTACAAAAGCAAATTCTATTCCAAAGTTTAAAGTTGATTGTAAACAAAAATGTGAAATTTGTGTAGAAGCAAAATTAACAAGAAAGTCATTCCCATCCGTTAAAAGACATAGTGAACCACTTGAATTGGTTCACACGGACTTATGTGATTTTAAATCAACACAAACACGGGGCGAAAATAAGTACTTCATGACTTTTGTAGATGATGGCACAAAGTATTGCTATGTGTATCTTCTAAAAAGTAAAGATGAAGCTATAGACAAGTTTACTCTATATAAAAATGAAGTTGAGAATCAATTAAACCGGAAAATTAAGGTGCTAAAAAGTGATAAAGGAGGTGAATATGAATCTCCATTTGAAGCAATTTGTGCTCAAAGTGGAATTAAACATATAACCTCGGCACCTTATACACCCCAACAAAACGGTGTTGCCGAAAGGAAAAATCGGACATTGAAAGAAATGATGAATGCCATGTTATTAAGTTCGGGATTACCGGATAACATGTGGGGGAAGCCGTGTTGTCGGTTAACTATGTGTTAAACAAAATACCCCGAAAGAAACAAGACAAAACCCCTTATGAACTATGGCATGGAAGAATGCCAAGTTATAAACACTTGAGAGTGTGGGGGTGTCTTGCAAAGGTAGCCATACCTCCTCCTAAAAAGGTGAAAATTGGACTAAAAACTGTTGATTGCATATTTATCGGATATGCACATAACAGTAGTGCTTATAGATTTCTTGTGTATGAGTCGAAAATTGAAGCTATACACAAAAATACTATAATGGAATCTGTGAACGTATCTTTCTTTGAGAATATATTCCCGTGTAAGTCTAGAAATGAGGCAAGCTCATCGACTAGGGTAATAGATTCAATAGAAGAAGAACACGTTCAAGATGAAAGAGAAGAAGAAGAGGTAGAACCTCGACGGAGCAAAAGAGCTAGGATTGAAAAATCCTATGGTCCGGACTTTCTAACCTATATGGTAGAAAGCGAACCACAAAGTTACAAAGAAGCTGTTAGCTCTTCGGAAGGACCTTTGTGGAAGGAAGCAATTAAAAGTGAAATTGATTCCATTTTGCAAAATCACACATGGGAACTAGTGGACCTTCCTCCGGGAAGTAAAACACTAGGATATAGGTGGATTTTCAAAAGAAAAATGAAAGCGGATGGAACAATTGATAAGTACAAGGCCCGACTTGTAATTAAAGGTTACAGACAGAAAGAAGGCCTAGATTATTTTGACACGTATTCTCCCGTTACGAGAATAACGTCAATAAGAGTTGTACTTGCAATTGCCGCATTGAGAAATCTTGAAATACATCAAATGGATGTAAAAACAGTCTTTCTAAATGGAGATTTAGAAGAAGAGATTTACATGGAACAACCCGAGGGGTTTGTTGCACATGGACAAGAAAAGAAGGTGTGCAAATTAGTAAAGTCATTGTATGGCTTGAAACAAGCACCAAAACAAAGTGGCATCGAAATTTGATAATGCTATGATGCAAAGTGGATTTAAGATAAATGAGTGTGACAAATGGGTCTATACTAAAACCACGGAAAATGGCTATGTCATTTTGTGTCTTTATGTAGACGACATGCTTATCATAGGGAGTTGTGATAAGATGATCAAATCCACGAAAGACATGTTGAATTCGAAATTTGACATGAAAGATATGGGACTTGCGGATGTAATCCTTGGAGTTAAAATTTCTAGAATATCCAATGGACTTGTGTTAAGTCAATCTCATTATGTGGATAAAATTCTTGAGAAATTTAGCAAGGATGACCATGGAATAGCGAGTACTCCAATCGACCCGAATCTTCATCTATCAAAGAATAGAGATGAACCGGTGTCTCAATTAGAGTATTCGAGAGTTATTGGAAGTCTAATGTACTTGATGAGTTGTACTAGGTCGGATATTGCTTACACCGTTAGCAAGTTAAGCCGGTATACAAGTAATCCTGGAACAAATCATTGGAAGGGTATAGTGAGAGTACTAAGGTACTTAAGATATACTCGTGATTTTGGATTACATTACACTAGACATCCAGCTGTAATAGAAGGATATAGTGATGCTAATTGGATATCAGATATCAAAGACTCAAGGTCTACAAGTGGATATTTATTCACATTAAGAAAGTGCCTATATCATGGAAATCTTCTAAGCAGACTGTTATAGCCAGATCAACCATGGAATCTGAGTTTAAAGCATTAGATAAATGTGGTGAAGAAGTTGAATGGCTACGCCAATTTCTAGAAGTTATTACAAGATGGGAAAAGCCCGTGCCCGCAATTAGTGTACATTGCGATAGCCAATCTGCGATTGGTAGGGCACAAAGTCATATGTATAATGGTAAGTCTAGACATATACGTCGAAGACATAATACCATTAAACAACTACTTGCAACTGGCACCATATCTATTGACTATGTAAGGTCAAAAGATAATTTGGCGGATCCGCTAACCAAAGGGTTAAGTAAAGAGATAGTTGCAAGGTTGACATTGGGAATGGGTTTAAAGCCTCTTGAGAAGTTGAACGCAGCGGAAAACCCAACCTAGTTGACTGGAGATCCCAAGATCTAGGTTCAAAGGGACAACCTAATTGTTAAAAGACTTGTAGCGTCACTGTGGGGGTAAACCCTATGCTCATTCCTTAAAGTGACATCCCGAGATGAATGAGGTTAAGCTTATGGCTTTTTAATGATTCTTATGTGAAGTATGGTTACATAAAAGAATCACCTATGTGAGAAAGAAGTAGAGGCCGCTTCGAGGAGAATTGTGTGAGGCTCAATTCTTAGACCTTCTCACAGAACCAGGCATTGTGATCCAGGGCCATGAATGGACACAGCTATGAGAGCTGAATTGTGTTAGGGCGATACCTGTGTAAAGTATATGATCGGCTACACAAAAAGCTAGCAGTTCAAGGACATCGCGTCTACTGATTAGCGAGTAGAGTAAATATGCTTTTACAAGGGAAGGTTCAAAGGGCAAACCCCTACCTATCCTATGCAGGTTTTCGACTGCCGGACTTTATCACCTATCCTCATGAATTTCCTTCATGTGGGGGATTGTTGGAAAAATAGTGTGTTTGAAGGAAATTAATGGTTTAATTTCTAAAGGGTAATTTTGTCAAATTACTTAAGTGGTTTAGTGTGGTTGGGAAATAAAATATTTAATTGTCCAAAATGGGTTTTGGAGGAATTAAATATGGTTTTGAGATTTTCTGAGGTGCTCGGCCGAGCAGGGTTATTGACTCGGCCGAGCATAGTGTAACAGAAGGTCCCAAGTTTCTGGACAACCTTGCTCGGCCGAGGCATATGCCTTGCTCGGCCGAGCAGAGCCTTGCTCGGCCGAGCAGGCTATAAGACTCGGCCGAGCAGCTCCTGAGCAGTTATGTTTGCATTGATTTCAAAGTGTAACAGTCATGCCATAAATGGGAAAACTGAAAAACAAAATATTGATGTTTAATATTTTGGTTTAATGTCCGAAAATTATTTGCAATAATTCTTGGATTAATGATTAAAATCAGTTTTTATTTTGGTATAATTGTTTGAAGTTGTTTAAATTGTTGTTTGTTAACAACAATTAGACTCACTTGGTAAACACTTGGAAAATTCTGAGGCAAACAATTTTGAGAGAAAACCACTGCAGAAACTATTGTTTTTCTCTTGCAATCCTCCTCCATATTCTTTGGTTGCATATTGTCATCATCTTCCTTGGCCTCTTCTCTTGCATATACAAAGAACAGGTTATCTAGTCCAAGCATAATTCAACTCGCCGGGAACTTAGGTGCAAAGTGCCCCCGGTCCGCACGTTCTATCCTGGGAGACAAGAGACTCAAGAAAACTCTAGCACACTCGGTGAGGAGTCAAATATGTCTTAAGGAGACAGTGATTTCATTGGGCTCGTGCAGAATTTCACAATTTTCTCCTTTTGTATTTTCTGTTTTGTTAATTATTTTGTTTTATAATTTTCTGTAGTTGTACACCCTTGTGTAACAGTCCCCTGATCTCAGAATTTACCCTTTTAGCCATTTTCAATCCGTTCTTTTGTGTGTGACCCTTTAGGAATTATGTTTTATGTTGATAGTGAGTTGAAACATCAACCTCACAAGACATAAGTGACTTCTAGCAAATCATTATGTCCACCCAATTAAATATAACATCAAAGCTTGATTCCTTGATAGATCAAATGTCACAATCCCTTTGTCCACGATGTCAATTGAACATGAGTCATAGTCCATGTCAACTCATATGTTCAATGCTTTCTCAATTTCGAATATGTTGACAATCCAAGTGCATTTGATCTCTATCAAATCTCTTGAGTGTGGCCACACATTTCATCAACATCATTCATCGAGGGACCCAAGCAAACATCTCTCTCAACGAGAGGGACAAATCCCATCTTGACTTATCATTCTTCCCTACAAGAATCCAATCATGCCAACATAGCCCTTATTGCTATCGTATTAAAGATAGTGTTAGACTACATCAAACACAATGTTCATCATGTGGAAGACGATGATAATCTCAGGTACAAAAGATTCAATGACACGACTATCATGAGATTTAATCATGACACATATGACTATAGACCATGTCATAAATCTCATTGGTAGGTCATGTCCAATACTTGTTCTCTAGCAAGTATCCATAAGTGTAATCTGCATCACATGCATATAATCATCTCCATGATTATCCATTACTAACTTATACTAGTTATTCATAATAATTAGGGACGCAGTTCAATATAATAAACATGTAAACATATACTGAACCAAATAAACTTTCTCTATAATAAATAATAAAGACGATTACATAGCGGTTTAAGTTATAATTCAAACATAACTAAATGCCTAGGGCATTACACCAACAAAATCAACATGAATAAATTGTCTCTCCCAACCTAGCCAAGGTGAAATTTTCCAAATTTATTGATCATTGATCGTGAAAATATTTCCGACTTGATTTGCAGTGGTGGATTTGTTTTAATATTCTTTTTGCATTGAATTTTAATATGAGTTTTTGTTTATTTAACATAGTTTCATGGAATATAATTTATGACAAGTTAATTCAAAATATAGAATTCACATGGATCCTACAGGTGTGTTCATCTTCCTTTACTATTTTTATAGCATGGAAAAGTTTATGATTTTATTCATGTTTGAAGATGTTGTTTGTTTTGTTTTAAGGTGGTTGCAAAATTGACATAATGGTTGACTGTTTACATGGAAGTGATATTCATATTATATGGTATGCATTTGTTACTTTATGAAAATATGTTTAACTGTTTTGCATTAGTATCTTTGGTGATAGAAAAGAAAGTTCAAGAGTTTTTTTTTTTTTTTGTGTGATAAAGGTGGATTATGCTATTTTCCTTTCTACATTTTTATATTTATTTTTTTGTATGTATATATATATATTTTTTGAAACATAGTATGTATACTATTAGAAAATATTTTAAATAGATTGATAAGTGTATATTATGACTATGAGAAAATTATAAGTTAATTTTGGAATTTATATTAGTTTTAGTTGTTTTTATATAAATTCTTACTGTATCCGTCCCAATATATCTTCTTTTAAGAGAGATATTTTTTATTTTGGATGATGATTTCGTCCTTTTTTGTTTTTTTTTCTTAGAAAATTATCTTCATTTTATATGTTTAATTTGTTTATTTATTTAATTTTGATCTTTTCTTTGCTTTTTATATAGGTTCTGATTCAGAGTTTTATAATCTTTCATCGTTAAAGCAACGCCGATGTCAAAACAATCATGCATTGGAATGGAAGCTAAATGAAAACTGAGAAAATGAACAATGAAGACTTAGAATTATAGTTTCAATAATGATGTATATAGGCATGATAGGTGCATACAAATATTTCTACCATTTGCAAGTAATTAATTATTGTTCAATGTATCATAAGATAGTTTATTCACTTGAAATATTTAGTTCTTTTAACCCTTTTTTCTTTTGTTTGTTAACTTAGTAGTTAAATTAATATACAATTTTATAGCATGATTTAGGGAATTTTGAAAACAATCTCATTTTATAAAAGTGTTAAATATTTAAAATCATCTTTCACAAATTGTATAAACTCCCTCCATTCCACTCAATTTAGGACATTCTGTTAGTTTGGGTGTCGCACTCGCAATAGGACAACCTTAAAATGAAATGTTTTATTTAATGAGACTCGCCTTCACACTCGCAAAAACTTTTCACTCATTATTCTCTACCCCACTTTCTCTCTTCTATCCCATTTTTCATACTCACCCCAATAACACTATTTCTTAATCCCCGTGCACAACCCAAAAATCTTATTTTGAGTGGGACGGGAGGAGTATTATTTTCATTAACCTCTAAACTATTGGGAAAAAAAGTTCTAATTAGAACTTCAATCAAGTAATTTTCTTAAAATTTGGTACAAATACTTTATTTACAACACACAACTTTATTAAGCTCAATTATTAGACTACTCAGTAATCATGATATCTAGAAGAGTCGGTCTCTGGAGAAACGCGTTTTTCCATAACTTATGGAGAAACGTGTTCTGGATATCCAGAAGCTTTGGGATGGATATCCAGAAAAAAATCCAAGGCCAAGACCAAATTTATGATTCTGGATATCACTTTCATAAGGTTCTGGATATCCATAATATTGAATATTGATATCCAGAAGCTTTGGAACAGATATCCAGAAAAAAAGATTTGGGGCAAAGGCCAAGGCCAAAGTCAAATTTCTGATTCTGGATATCACTTTCATAAAGTTCTGGATATCCAGAACATTGAATATTGATATCCAGAAGCTTTGGAACGGATATCCAGAAAAAAAAAATTTGGGGAAAAGGCCAAGGCTAAGGCCAAATTTCTGATTCTGGATATCACTTTCATAAGGTTCTGGATATCCAGAAGCCTTGGAACGGATATCCAGAAAAAAGAGTCGTGTCATACTTATGGAGAAACGTGTTCTGGCCTACATTGTCACGCGACAAGTCGGGCCCCGTTTCTCCATAAATTATGGAGAAACGCGTTTCTCCTCAGATTTTACGTATCTAGAAATAATCTAACCATAACTTAAAATGGAGGTAGAGATGGTATTACGTCATTTTTAAAAGATTGTTTGTAATTTAAATCTTCATGTAACTTTACAAATATATAGTAAAGCTTCGAAATATTTAAAAATAATAAAATGTCATAAATATGTTTGTATATAATAATTAAGTCCTAAAAGAAGATAAAATATTAGGTAATCTATATATATATAAAGACTCAAGTGATCTAAACACCTTTTCCCTCCAAAACTATATCAGAATTTGAAAAGTCATTTTCATTACTTCCCATACATTTAATAATTACACTAATTTTTAACCATAATTATTACACTATTAAAAAAAGATATTTGCTAAATAAAAATTTTACAAGTTTATCATAACATTTTATACCTTTTATGAATTATCATAAGAAATCTTGTAAAAAAAAATGTTGCAATTTAAATTTTCTTCCAGTTATTCATTAAAAATAACTTATAAAAGTGCACTTAATCCCTCTAAATATTATCCAATTTATAGTGCTCTTTAAAAAATAAAATATTATTAGATTTTTTATTCTTTAACCCATGGAAAAGGTTTTTAAAAGACAAAATATTAAAATTATTGATTTAGCTCATTCACAAAATTCTAGACGATGTTGAGTCAACTCTAATAAAGTTGATTTTTTTTTAAGAATGGAGTATATCTTTTGATTTCTAACTAAGACTAACATTATATGAAATTTGATTATAGTATTTTCAAATAAATATAAATTATAATTATAAATTAAATGATAAATATTTTAATATTCGTAAATATGAATAACATGTTATAAAACTCACTAGTACAGATTTAGGCTTACACAGCGCTTTTTTATGAGCTTAGACAGCGCTTATAAGCGCTATCTAAGCTAGCGCTATGCAAGTTAGCATAGCGCTTTTATAAGCGCTATCTAAGATCCCAAACTTAGATAGCGCTTTTAAAAAGCGCTATCTAAGTACTTTTTTTATTTTGAAAAAAATCAACTTACATAGCGTTTTTTATGTGCTACCTAAGCTCTTGAACTTAGGTAGCGTTTTTAAAAAGCGCCATCTAAGCACTTTTTTTATTTTTTCAGAAATCATCTTCCATAGCGTTTTTTATGTGCTATGTAAGCGCTTTTTTTATTTTTTTGGTAATCAACTTATATAGCGTTTTTAAAAGCGCTATGTAAGTAAGCGCTACGCAAGTTAAATTTTTTTTTCTAGCTGCACCTATTTTAAATTATATAAAAAATAATAGAAACTAATAATCATCCCATTCAATAATAATAATCAACCTTTCATTTATTTACACAACAATAATTGTTACAATCATCCAAAAGAGATAACTAACAAGAGTAACAAAATATTTGTTATCTCGATCATCAATATCATTAATATGACAATCAACACTAGTTAGAACCAAAAAATTTTGTAGTGCCTATTTTCTACTACTTCCCTCCCATCTTCTCCTTAAGAAATCGGTTATACAAGTATCCTGCCCAATTAATCTGAAAAATCTGCATTTTTCTCGGAGGATAACACTTGAGTCGGTTTGTATGGACAAACTGTACCAAAAAAATTACAAGAAAAATATTTATTAGAAACAACATTATTGAAAAAAATTAAGCCAAAATACAGGTGCCCAACAACATCAACAACAATAGCAACAACAGCAACAACAGAAGAGAAGAGACCCCTTCAAAGATAACTGTTTCTTCATCTTAGGATTCCATGAATGGCACAAATTGCATGGAGTGAAACCAGAACCAACTAAGATGCCTAAACTGCTTAAAAACAAGTCTACAACCACTAGTACATCTGCAAATTTGGTCTGCTCATCAAGTTTTGTACCTGCTAGCCTGTCTGATTCTCAGTACAAATCTATTATGGACATCATCAATCTTGAAACTGGTACTTCTGTTCCAGATCCTCAGTCTGACATAACAGGTATGTCACATTTAGTTTCATCTTTTAGTTCTAATTGTTCAGTTCAGTCATCATCACAAATCACCAAAGACTGGATCATTGACACAGAGGCTTCAGATCATATTGCTTCTTTCATTTTCTAGTTAATCTTACTCCCATTCATACAAACATTCATCTTCCAAATGGTCAAGTGTCTTCCATATTATCTACTAAAGTACTAGTGGAGCAAACATGAATATTCAAAACAGAATAGAACAACACAAAACAAAACAAAACAAAAAGAAAAAATCCAATAGCTAATTAGAGAATGACACATCATTTATTGATGATTAGAAAACAATCATATTCTCTTTTCTTTATACCTGGGTCAGGTAGTACAAATATTGAAGCACAGGAGATTTCCTTAAATTGATTCCATGTGCAATATTGTGAGTTGTAAGAAATTTGATGTCCTTGGACTCAAGGTTTGAAAGGTATGGATACTCATTGATCATTTCCAGCCTTTGAGCCTCACTCGGGTTTTGACACTGATGGTACACTAGCTCAAATAGCTCAACCCGCTTCTGGGGGTGTCTGACCCATTCCCTATCCCAGAATTCTCTCCCTCTCCTGCCATTTTCGCCACTAAACTCAAGATCAAACAATCAAGTGTCTGAAAACTGAAAGCTTAGAGGTATGAACACAACTCTTTACACTCCCCAAAATCAGTCTTAATATGGTTTGTTAGAGAGCAATGGTTGAGATGATAAGGCCCAAGGTTTGTTGTTTGTATCTGAAAAATCCAAGCATCACCGAAACAAACTATGTCTTATTGTTCTTAACAATTGCCACACGACTCAAGTAAATCAAGACAAACAATTCTCAACTACTCTCAATGTCTTCTTTTACAACCCCTTAAGCAAGCTCATTAAATGATAACTCCTCACACACACAAACACATACAGCCTTCAATTAAAACTACATTCAACTACCGACGTAAATTAAAATCATAATGCTATTCAAACAATCAAAGTCACTATTGTTACATCACTATCGCTTCAAACAATATCACCGAAAATAATGCACAAGGATTCCCAATTTCAAACTTTAACGACAACAACAACAACAAAGAATAAAGAATAAAGAACAACAAAGAATAAAGAACAATAGCAACAAAGAACAATAGCAACAGCAACAACAACAACAACAACAACAAAATTCGGGGGACAGGGAGTACAAATGAGCGATTTACTTACAGAAATAGGGATACTTGTTTCACCGGTGAGCAATATACTCTCAATGAAGCATCCAACATAGTGGCCACAATGAATTCCATCGGGTTGCTTCGGGCACTATTAATAACAATTGATGTTTGTATTAAAAATTTCTAAAATATGAATTCATTTCTACTCTATCGACAAGTTTGTAATAGTAAATTACCTGAATGTTATTCCATTTGAAACTGTTGAAGTCGGCCTTCTTGGTATTCCCTGGACGATGGGTCCGAAAAGCTCTCATACCACTATTAAAATATGAAATAAACATGTCAAACATATTTAAATGTATAATTCTAGTTTTCATTAAAATAAAATTTAAAAGAGAACACATTACAGTTCAACAAGCTGTTTCAAGTTCTGATTTCTTGAAATTCTTCCATCTTCAGCTGGATCCATATAGTAGATGCTCTCCGTCTTGGTATTGATGGCAACCAATACCCAATGTTTCCTATATAATATTTGAAAGAGTTCAAATAATTTACTTTATATTTACTAAGCATAAAATTGCATAATATATTTATTTAACTTACCCCACATTATTAGGCATTAAAACAAGGTGGTCTACTCCAACGTACTTGAGCAGACAATCAGCCAAATAATTTGACGCAGCACGAATATCTACTAGAGGAGGAACCGTATGGGGCGAAGTGAAAGAGAACTTAGCAGCTAACTCATGATTTTTGGAAAGATAAACATCACCCAAATACCTTTTATTAAGACAAAATACATGAGTATATAATAGTTAAAGCAAATATATTGTCAAATGTGAAACCCAACATATTTAAGTAGTAGTAGCAATTTTACCTTATATACAAGACAATAGAAGAGGAACTTAGCCACTGGTCATCCAAAATCTCCATAATGTTTTCCCTTCCAATGTGCTCAATCCAAGATTGTCCATCAAAATATGATTTAATGGGAACTTCAATGTCAGTGACAACATCCGTCTGAATGTTAGTACGTAGAAGGACCAAGATGACATCATCATGATTAGAATCCCCAGGAAGAGGATAACCTAGGGGTCTCTGTGGCACTCCACCGGTGGACTCTAATGTTCCCTCCTTTTTCTTTCCCGTTCCAGATTGATCAACTTTCTTGTCAAGTTTTATGTTCCCCTTGTCCATCTTCCTTGGCTTCAAGATCTACAAACATTGCAATACAATTAATACACCAAACTAGATCATTTAGAAAAATTCAAGTGTCTTCAACAATGAAAATAATGCAAGTTATAACTGCTTTACTTGACTACCAATATTTACCGGTTTCTCCAAAGACACCAACTTTTTTGGCCATGGAAGAAAATACCCAGGAGCTCCTCCAACAGTTCTTGCTTCATCACATGGAACCGGTAGCAATGTATCTTTTTCATCTTCGACCCCCACCTCAAATTGAACTCTCACGTAACTAGCTTCGAGCCGAACACCATGGCAAGTTTCATTAGGACCATTGTGCAAGATCCCTTTCCCAACATATCTACGAGGAGGTTCCTGGTACAAATAACACTCGACCGGACCCTGCCCACGAATTATCAAAACAAAAAACAAATAGTGAAAACAGAAAACGAATATCAATTTCTAAAAAAACAGAAAATAAAATCCATATCCATAAGAACTACCAACATTAACAATTGTTATTCTATAATAAATACCTCAGGAAGGTTTACATCTGAATCACCATCTCCATGAAAATCATCAAGATCATTAGAAAGGTTTTCATCTAGACGGGCACAATCATCCATCTCAAAATTATCCATTTCGCTTGATCCTCCAGATGACGGCTCACGAAATAATTTACCTTTCACCTTTCCCATCTCTTTTTCTAAAGAAAAAACTTTCTTTTTCAATTGAGCCAATTCAGAGACATGGGGTGCCGAGTTTAATGACGTCTTGGTGACGCCCCAACCATAACCCCGTACGCGTCCATGGTACTCCAAGGGTATGGCTCGAGCAAGCAAATCGTCAGTGCCAATATTTGTAACCTCATCTTCGCCTAGAGTCTTAGCTATTTGAACCTGAGCAAAATTTATGACCAAGATTAGTACACACTTCAATTATGTTCATTTAACTATCACAACAATATTAACATAATTACCACATCCTCAAGTATTTGCAATGCGTCTGGATCATCAACAACACCATCAGCATTTCTCCTAGCAGCCTCCCACAATTCCAATCGAGTCACAACTGGATTCTTTTCTCCCTTCTGAATTCTCTCTGCAAACTGCATTGACCATTATAACCATGCATATTTAGGTATGTATTACATTTAAAGAAATTTAAGTTCACAAGTTATATATGCACTTACAATCTTCTCTCTAAGACGGGCATAACCAACACAAGCACTCTTATATCTCGCCTCAATTGCTTCTGCTCTCTCTTTATTTTTCTTGCTCTTCTCCTATCAAATGTACTAAACTTGTTACTTTTTCATTAAAAAAAACAAGGACACTTTTAGTTTCACTTTTGATATAACATTAAATATACCTTGAATTCCTCTTTCAATGCTTGTCCCACAAACTCACTCCAATATGGAGTTACCGTACTCAACTCTCGATCTGCACTGGTGGTCAGGCCGAGTAGTTACCATCATCATCTCTAGCAAGATTTCTCAACCTTGTCCTAAACTGCCTGTGATAGTAACCGGCACGAGAAATAATAATATTCTTATGATTTATATCCAACCCTTTGAAAGTAGCCTGCAAATGCAACATAGATTTAAACAAATGAAAAATAAATAATTTAGATTGATAAGCATAAAATAAATTTGACAATTTAGATAATCATATTATACCATAATCTCATCCCAAAATCTTTCCTTAGCCTGAGTCAACTCCTTCTTGCGAAAATCAGTAACAGTGATAGGGAACGTCCTCCTAGCTAAAGCCCCAACATAATGTGCAAGGGTTACTGACTCCTTACCAATCGGTTGACCTAGGTTATTCCAATTCACCTGAAAATATCATATATTTAAAAAATGCAAATGAAGTAGGCCTTGTTACAAATTAAAGAATCATTTACATTGCAATAACTAAGCAACTAGTCAAACTATTTACCTCCACAAATATTCCCTTGCTTCTGTTTTTTTTTACTTTGAGCATATTTACTATTCCTCGCGCTGGAGGATTAGAGATCTCACTATTATCAGAGGTGCCTGTTCCTTGGCTCCCACTATGACCATCGTTCTCCTGATCAGTATTACCACCTGCGCCTTGAGTACTATGTCTGTATAATCAAATTTATATAACCCACATATTTGTATTAGCCTTGAGAAAGTAGAAACACCGTCAATAATATGAATAAGGGAGGGGAAAAGAGACCACTATAGTAACCATTCTGATGTTGTTCTTCATTTTCAGCTTTAGCTTAGTGTGCACATTATATGTTCTTGTTTAATTTCATGAGAATCCTGGTTCAAAGGAGGATTTCATAAATGAAAATTCTGAATTCACGGATCGTCGGATCCCTAGGTCAGGATAAGTACCTAACCTACTAGGTTGTTTGACTGGTGCTTTTGTTTGATAAAGAACTTGTTTGATAAATGAAGCTTGAACAAATTGAGTTCTACTCCATAAACTCAGTTCAGAAATGCTTTTTTTTTTTGTAATGAGAATGTCTAGCTTCTTGAGGTAGTTCAATTGAAACTTGTCTTCAAATCTACTCGAGAACTAACGAAGCAAGCTTGAACAATTTTTCTTGTTTGGCAGCCTTATCAAAGCAAAGGTTGATATTGAAGTGTTCTCTTCAGTTTAGTTTGTTTGCAGCCGTACATACCCTTTTACAATGGGATTCTAGCCAATCTCGAATACATTTTTCTAGCTCGGAAATGTTATCAGACTGAGGGACACCGCATAGTTACGTTTCAATTACCGAATTTTCTTGCTGCAAAGCCTTTGCATAGGATTCTGTCTGTGACACTGGAAATCATTGTCAATAGTACTTGAGGCATACTATTTTCTTCCATAACGGTGTGCCATACGACGTTCTAAGCACAGGTAGCCCCAAAAACTCAGTCAAGGGAATTGCATCACATCCTATACCATTATTCAATACTCTGTTCACATTGATTATGGAATACGATAACTCTGTTCACTCTGTTCACATTGATTTTTCAATACTCTGTTCACTCTGTTCTTACATTGATTTTTCAATACTCTTTTCTAACTAAATAACTTTAATTCTTTTGCATGCAATGCTCAGATGCTAACTTAACTTCCTAATACAAACTCAAATGATGCAGTGGGCGGATATATGTAACTCGTACATGGTGGAAGCAAAGTGTTCTAGCTTCTATATAAACTGTTCATGTACTGAAAAAATGGGGAAATAACGGGGAAATAATAATTAACAATAACAACAACAACAACAGCAACAGCAACAACAACAACAACAACAACAACAACAGCAACAACAACAACAACAGCAACAGCAACAACAACAACAACAACAACAGCAACAACAACAACAACAACAACAACAACAACAACAACAACGCCAATGAACAGATCATGAAGGTAACAGATATGAACTTTTAGATGGAGATGATATTGCTACTGACAATGCCAATGAACAGATTCAGGAAGACTCGAGTGAATTAGCATGTACCTGCCACTAGATGGGTCATCTTTCTGAGACTCACCATCGCGTCGAGACCTAGCAGTCATGCTCCTGTAATATGTAATAATAAAAATCAATTATTACATATAGATAAACTAAATAGAATTGAGAAACAAATACTTCAAGAGGAGAAATAAAAAACATAAATGAAAGTTTTTAATTAAAAAAAACAAATCATACTTTTCTTTTTAGCCTTAGTTTTTCTTTTTCGTTTCCGAGACGCTGTTTCACGTTCATGACCATGTACATCGAACAAATCTGGATTTACAAATTCACCCTCATATGGGTCTACATATTCACCCTCATCATGATCAAGTCTCTGGTACGGGGGTTCATGAGCATCATTATTTAGAAAAAAACTGGGAGTATCAACCATGTTTTTAAAAGGGTCATCTATAGCATCTACATCTTCATCAACGTGATCACTAACTTGGTAGCTGTTGTTGCTCTTGTTTGACAAGATAACAATAGACCACTTTGTATCAACTGGATCAGAAACATAGAACACCTGTTTAGCTTGTGTTGCCATAACAAACGAATCATCTTTATATCCAACCCTATTCAAATCAACCCGTATGAAACCATTATTTTCAACCTGCACCCCACTAAGAATATCGACCCAACTATAATCAAATACAGGGACTCGAAATGTAACATAATCTACTTCCCAAATTTTCACAATTTGCCCAAAGAATGTGGTGGCAGACTTTTCATCTTCGTTGCCCAGAACTGAAAGTCCGCTATTCTTCATTGTGCTATTCTCATCGTGATCTCGAGTGTAAAATGTGTATCCATTTATAAGGTAACATTTATAAGAAAACACATGTGTATCAGGTCCCCTGGACAACCACTTCACCCTTTCAGAGATTGACTCATTCTCCAGTAGCTTTTCTGAAATATAATTACGGAACCAATCAATGAATGTACGGTTGTGCTCCACTTCCACCCAATTCAAATCCCTATCTGGATGCTCATGTGAGATATTTTGCTTGTGCAACTTAACAAATGGTAACACATCGACACTATTGTGTAAAATATATAAATGTACCCTACGTCGTTGTTCAAGGGTAATCTCAACTTGTTGACCTCCTGTGACACCTTCACCATCAATCCTACCAGTGTGACATGTAGTTGGAAGCCCAATTGATTCGACATTTGGGATGTACTCGGACCAATATTCTAATGCTTCTTCCACTATGTAACGTTCTGCGATGCAACCCTCCGGACGATACCTACTCGTCACATACCCTTTAAACACTTTCATATACCGCTCCATGCCATACATCCATCTCATACGACCAGGACCACACATCCTTGTCTCGTAAACCAGATGAACAGTCAAATGAACCATGATATCAAAGAAAGAAGGTGGTAAATACATCTCAAGCTCACAAAGTGTCTCCACAATTTGTTTTTGGTAATTAGATAACCTTCTAGGATCAATGACCTTACTTGCTCATCGCCTTGAAAAACCAACATAACTTTGTAATAGTGGTACGCACATTTTCGGGCAAAATGGAGCGAATCGCAATTGGGAGCAGAGTCTCAATGATGACATGGTAATCATGAGACTTTAAAGATGTCAACTTCAACCCATTTTCAGATACCTCTCTCCGAATGTTAGATGAGTACCCCTCTGGTACCTTAACTGACTGAAGTGTCTCAAGCAAGACCTTTTTCTCATTCTTAGACAATGTGTGAGCGGCAGGTGGTAAATATGGTGATTTCCCTTCTTCTATCACAGGCGCTAATTCTCCTCTAATTCCAAGGTCAACCATGTCCATTCTTGCATTGTACCCATCGTTAGACTTCTCTTTGTCAGCTAGCAAAGTATTTAAAATACTAGCACAAACATTTTTCTTAGTATGTATGAGATCAATAAAGTGTCTCACATACAAGTCTTTCCAATAGCTTAATTGGAAAAAAATTGATTTCTTCTTCCAACCTTTAGTAGGAACGGTCTTCGAAAATTTCTTACCAAACTGTGTCTCGATGTTTTCCACCTTTTCCAACACATCCTCACCTGACAATATATCAGGTGCTTTTCGCTTTTCAACTTCACCATTGAATGCCTCTGACATTGTCCTGTACCGATGATTTGGTTCCAACTACCTCCTATGTCCCATGTAAACGGATTTCTTACAATTTTTTAAATGAAGATGATCAGTGTCCTCGGTACACCAAGGACATGCACTATGCCCTTTCACACTATAACCAGAAAGATTCCCATAAGCTGGAAAATCATTGATTGTTCCAAATAACATGGCTTTTAACATGAAATTGTCCTTTCGTACCCATCATACACAGCAATACCCTGTTCCCACAATAACTTCAAGTCGTCGATTAGAGGAGCCAAGTAGACGTCAATGTCATTGCCGGTTTGTTTGGGACCTGGTATCAAAATAGACAACATCATGTACCGGCGCTTCATACACAACGAAGGTGACAGATTATATATCATTAGAACAACAGGCCATGTACTATGGCTAGTACTTTGAATCCCAAAAGGATTCATTCCATCGGATGAAAGTACTAAGCGCAAGTTTCTTGGTTCTTTGCCAAATTCTGGATATCTATCATCAAATTTCTTCCACCGAGGCGAATCAGTTTGGGTGTCTCAACATTCCATCTTTAATTCGCTCATCTTGATGCCATGTCAAATGTTTAGCATCATTCGGGGAGCTATATAACCGCCTAAGTCTTGGAATTATCGGGAAGTACCACATAACCTTGGCAGGGGATTTATTTTTTTTATAACGTTTTGTACCACACTTGGGACATTCACCAAGATCTGCGTACTCTTTCCTAGTACGATATACAATCTTTTGGACAAGCATGAATCTTCTCATGTGTTAAGCCAATTAGTTTGAGCATCTGTTTTGCTTCATACGCTCGACGAGGGAGCACATTATCATCAGGCAACATATCACTCACGACTTGTAACAATTATGTAAAGAACACGTCGAAACCCAGTGAGCGGCTTTTAAGTTATATAAAGTCAACACACAGACAGGTTTTGTTGCCTTTGTACACCCAGTGCCATAAGGGTAACTCCAAAGCATCGCCCTCAACCTCTCGTGCATATCAGGATGGTCCCATAATTCTTCATTAGCAACAGACGGAGTATCCGTTACAGGACTAGATGGTCCATTGCGATCAACCGCCCCAATATTCGAATCCATCTTATCTGAAGAGCAGAAGACGGAACTTGAACGGTTTGATCTACATTGACCTTTTCCCTCACCATGATATGTCCAGACGGTGTATGTTTTATCGATACCATGACAAATTAAATGTTCATACAACACTTTCTGACCACTGACTGTTTTAACATTCATACATTTCTGACATGGACATGTGATGAACTCAGGATTACTAGCATGTTGGGCTGCACGTGTACAGAAATATTTGACTCCATTCTTGTACTCTTTTGATAATCGGTCCGCAACAATCCACTTGCGATCCATAGTTAGCTAAATTACAAATAAATGCAAAAATCACTACATGTCATGTGGATTCATTGAACAGTAGAATATAGTGAAAACTTGCAAATAATTATAAATGTATATATTAATAAAGTAATTTAACTGTCACAAGGATATGCACAATTCGAATTTTAGAGTTTCTAACTCATCCATCATAGATAGAGCCGTCAATATGGGATAACGGAGAATGAGTCAAACTCCATCAAATGTAATTTTTAGCAAAAATTACAACGGGAATTGTTCCGTTAAACTGCAGATCAAGAAACTGCAGAAGCTTCAAATTACCAATTTCAACGGGAATTGTTCCGTTAAACTGGCAATAAGCGAGGCCCAAAACTGTTAACTCCGTTAAGTTACCAATACTTGGTGTAACTTGGCCTGTTAACAAGTTAACATATAAGATCTGGTACATCTGAGGACTAGACATGAGCACTGCATGGTGAGTGAAGTACCAGCATATGAAGTTCAGATTGATGGTCAGGCAGGCTCTGATGGGAGATGTTTGCTCAACAAAATCCATTTGACTCAACAGCCAAGGTTCACCTTCTTTTGTCAAAACTGCTTATAACTTTGCAGTTCTTCTTGAAGGAAGTAAAATCTCTTAAGCAAGCTTTCTGATATATTAACGATCTAACGCTATGCTCAATAGAAAAGTATGTACTTGACATGATGAGGATGCGTTAGGACATACTCCATAAATGCATTTATGGTATATTGTATACTCCATTCGTCCCATAGTAATATGCACAAATGGGTTCGGCGCAAGAATTAAGGAAAAAGATGATGTGTTGTGAGTGGAGATAGTTGAATAGGAGAGAGAAAGTGAAGTGGGTAATTGTCATGATTATAACAAGTAGGTCCCATTTCCATTTGGGGACTTTGCTGATTAATTTGGGACGACCAAAATGTGTCTTTTTTGCATATTATTATGGGACGGAGGTAGTAAATATTTATAATCTTCTATTTAACATCAAGATGAAAAGAATTATTCAAGATTTAAGACTTATTCGGCATCTTCATTCAAGTGGAGTTTTCATGTTTTTTTACCATTTTTAAGTTATTGAACTCGTAACACGTCTTTAGTTTTCGTGTTTATGAATGTATCAGAACAAGCAGGAATTATGAAAGAAATAAAGAATATTCTTGGAGCACATGCGAAATGTTTTCTCAAGTGTCTGCAGCGTTAGTGCTAGTTTGGTACTCTGTGATGTCCATTACATTCCATGATCTT
Organism: Adenophora triphylla var. japonica; assembly: GCA_022495995.1. Lineage (NCBI taxonomy): Eukaryota > Viridiplantae > Streptophyta > Magnoliopsida > Asterales > Campanulaceae > Adenophora > Adenophora triphylla. The sequence continues at coordinate 67,960 of JAFEMH010004949.1, read as the reverse complement.
ATGTGCAAATATCGTGGAATGGAATCACAATTGGTTCATACTAAACAAGCTCTTAGTGTTTCATAGGAGGTATTGACCGTGAATTCGACTTTACTAAGAATTTGGCTAGTAACAGACATTCATCCAATACGCCTATGAAAACTTGATTATGGAATGGGACCCGATAGACTCCGAGGCATAAAGATTCAAACCCCAAACTTGAGTTCTATCAACTGAACAACTAACTCCAGTCCAGGTACACATACTCTCTCTGGGTGACCAATTACCAAAAAATCTTCTTGAATCAATGAGCTCGCATTTTATTTTTAACAACTAGAAAGAATCATTTAAATCACTTGCATGACTAGATACAAGAACAGAACTATAAAAGACAATATCACTTACCACAAGGCGGTCGATGGATGGGCGGGCGTGGTTGTGAAGAGGTTTAAGCAGATGAACAACTGTGGGAAAGAAGAGTTTCACGAGCACATGAACCCTAAATTAATTAATGAACCCTAATATATTTTCCCAACAGTGAACTCTAAATTAATTAATGAACACCAACAACAACATACATCACCAAGAGCAGCAGCAATGACATACATCTCTCTCTCTAAGGTTTCTCGCTCAATAGATGTGTAATTGATTCAAGTGTGGAGAAATCCCAAAAAAAGGATTAAAATCAAACCCAATAAAAAGAGCAATTGCCAAGAAAGAATAGATAAATCCCCAAATATAAACCCTAATTATAATACTAACCTCGAAATTTTGTGCTAGGTCGTCGGTTGTGTTTGAACGGTTTAATGATCTGGTGGCGATGGCGATGGCTGTTGGCGGTCGGCTGATTTGCTCTGTCCTCGTCCTCGTCGGTTGTGGTGGCGATGGCTGGTGGCGGTAGGGGCTTTGCTGTCGATCGGTGCTCGGTGTTGAAGATTTTCTCCGTCGTCTTTAAGGAATGTGGAAGGGCGCTGAAGTTATGCCTAAAAATCAAAGAAAATAAATTAATAACCTCCTCTTAATATGCTTATAAAACGTTCACTTCGATAGCGCTTTGATTAAACGCTCTCTAAGATATTTCCAATAGGGGTGGAAATGGTTCGGTTTAGCTCGGTTTGGGGTAATTTAGAAGTCAAACCGCTATATATCGGTTTGGAGAAATCCCAAACCGAGCTGAACCACAAAATAGTCCAAGCCGAGCTGAGCTAAACCATCACGGTTCGGCTCGGCTCGGTTTGAACCACGGTCTGTAATTAACTAAGTCCATGATACAAATAAAGACTGGATTATTTTTTATGTTGTGGATATGGCTAGGTTGAAAGTGCTAATTTAGGAGGAGAAAGTGAACGTGAATATGAACATGTTACTGTTTCCTTGCAATTATAAGTTTTAAATTTATGCAGAGTTGAAAATCAAGCCTAATTTATGCTATCAAACTAATACAGTTCACTGAGTAATGCTTAGTTGAATATGTCTTCTCTTGGCTGGTTTGTAGACAACATGCCACAAGTCTGCTGTACTTGTGATAATGGCCTGCAAATAATCCCTGTGCTTGTTGAAGGAAAGTTATATGATGTCATTTGTAATATTTTTAGAAATCTCAGCACATTTACATTTGCTGTTGACATAACCTTTTTTCTGTTATTCGCGTTTGTTTCTGTTCAAATTTGTGTGTTAGAGTTCGTAATGACACAACTTTGTAATATGCAGGTTCAAGAAGTATTTAACGAAGCTGGAGTCTTGGGATTCTGGAAAGGTCTTTTCCCGACATTGGTTATGGTATTGGGTTTGACTGATAGTGGACTTAGGTTAGTGGATGGGCCAGCCCAAAATCACTAAATTTAATCAATGGTCCATATAAAAACCATATAAGGGCTCTATGGTTCAGCTAGCTCGGCTCCACGGTTCAGCTCTATGGTTCGGCTCGGCTCGGTTCGGCTCGGTTCGGCTTGAAGGGTCAGACCGTGAGCCGAACCGAACCGTGTGGTTTATCAATTTTCTAAACCGAGCTGAACCGCATAAGTTTAAAAACCGAGCTAAACCGCACGGTTTGGCTCGGCTCGGTTCCGAACCGCGGTTTGAGCCAAACCATTTCCACCCCTAATTTCCAAGACAGCGCTTCTACAATTATGCGCTTTGCAAGTTATTTATTTTTATTTTTTTTTGGGCCCGTTATTAAATATAAAGCCGTGATGTGCTATGTAAGTGTGTAGCTTAGATAGCGCTTTTAAAAAGCGCTGTCTAAGCCGCGTTTCCTAAGCTTCAATTTGTACTAGTGACTTAACTATATTTAAAAAAAATGTTAATACATAGAATTATAAAATTAACTTTTAGTTAGTAGAATGATTAGTATTTTCTATTTCAATATTCATGGGTATAATTATTTAATAAAATATTTTTATTATTTATTTATTTTGTAAGTTAGTTCTTTAAAGCACAAATTTATCAAATAATGTTCTTCTTTTAAAAGACAATATTTGTAAAAAGTAGGTGATCAAGTGATGTTAATGTCACTTCCTTTATAAACATTTTAAAACTTTGATACATGGTATTGATATTAAAAATAAAGGTGAATATTTCACTAATAATTTTGTGTTTTAATAAATATTTCAATATGTACAATTCAATTTGTTAGTTATATGTGTAATATTATTGGATTAATACAATGACATATTTTTATTGAAATAAATATCTTTAAAATTATCTTTTATTAAATTATTATTATTTTTATATCTTTTTAGTTAATTTTCAAATTTATTTATTCGTGCGTTTAACGCACGGGTGTAAAACTAGTATGTTCTTAAAGAAGATGTAACTTGAAATTATCAAAAGTCTTATAATTTATTTTCATTAATATAACTTAAATATTAATTGATAATAAAATCAAAAGTTAAATTTATTATTATTATTATTATTATTATTATTATTATTATTATTATTATTATTATTATTATTATTATTATTATTATTAAATAAAAACTTTCAATAAATATATGTTCATGCAATATTTTTTTAAATGAGATGAAACATTAGGTGAAACAATGTTTAGATTATCAAAAGTCTCTCCATTATGAATCAAATTATATTAAAAATAAAAACATGTAATAAATATATGTGTATCTAATAGGTCGCTAAAAAGTTGGAACATTTTGTAAAATAAATTTGAGTTTATCTAAGTCTCTTAATTTATATATAAGTACATGTAATAACTTTTAAAGAAACATAAAACTTAAGTTAAATGAGTTTAGTATTATCAAAAGACTCATAATATTTAACTAATACAACTTAAATATCAAATAATGAAAAGACAAACTCATCATGTATTAAAACAACTAAAAGAATACTACTTAATAAATATAGAGTCGGTCTGCTGATAAACGCGTTTCTCCGTCGCGTGTGGAGAAACGGGGCTATGTTTGTCGCGCGACATACTTAGCCAGTTTCTGGATATCCTTTTCAAAGCTTCTGGATATCCAGAAGCTTTAATATGGATATCCAGAAGCTTTGAAAAGGATATCCAGAAACCAAATATTTTTTCTGGATATCCTTTCCAAAGCTTCTGGATATCCAGAAGCTTGAATATGGATATCCAGAAGCTTTGGAAAGGATATCCAGAAAAAAATATTTGGTTTCTGGATATCCTTTCCAAAGCTTCTGGATATCCATATTCAAGCTTCTGGATATCCATATTCAAGCTTCTGGATATCCAGAAGCTTTGGAAAGGATATCCAGTTGTTGTGGCTAAGTATGTCGCGCGACAAACTAAGCCTCGTTTCTCCATACGCGACGGAGAAACGCGTTTCTCCCCAGATTTTGTGATAAATATAAGTGCATCTAATAAATAATAAGAGAAGATGAAATTTAAAATTATCAAAAGTCTCATCTTTAATAAAGTTTGAATTATTAAAAGTATCTTCATCATAAATCACAATAATTTAAACATAAAAATATGTAATAATATATGTGCTTCTACTAATTCCTAGAGAAGATGGAACAATGGGTAACAAAAATTTGAGATTATAAAAAATCTCTTAATTTATATTATTAATATAACTTAATTTAAATTAATTGAATATGTTAAATTATATGAAATCAAAAGTTAGATTTATAGCAATTATTATTTATTTTTAACAAAAAAATGTTCAGTAACTACATGTTTATGCAGTAAGTCTTAAAATAAGAAAAATCATTAAGTGAAATAATATTTGGATTTTAAAAAAATCTCTTGTTTATAAATCAAATTAAATTAAAAATTAAAACATGAAATATATATGTGGATATAATAAATTCCTAGAAGATGAAACATTAGGTAAAATAACTTTGAGACTATCAAAAGTTATCAATGAAACTTAATTTAAGTTAATTGAATATGATATGAAATCAAAGTTAGATTTATCATGAATTAACATTATTTTGTTTTTAAAATGTACATGTTGTAACTTTTAAAGAAATATGAAACTTAAGTTAAATATGTTCGAGATTATCAAAGACTCATATTTTGATTAATTAGAACTTCAACGGCTAACAATGAAGATGCAAACTCATTGTACATTAAAACAACTAAAAGAACACTATTTAATAAATCTAATTGGTAATACGTCCTAAAAGAAGATGAAATTTGGATTTTTAAAAGTCTCATAATTTAATTTAATTTAATTTATATAACTTGAGTATCAAGTGTATATTAATTGATACGAAATCAAAAGATAGTTTTATATTTATTTTTATTATTTTACTAAAAAAGTCTAATACATTGATGTACCTAAAAGGAAATATATGAAACATTAGGTGAAATATTGTTTAAATTATAAAAAGTATTTAACTTACTTTTTATTAATATAATTTGCATATTAGTGTGATTTGAAATCTATAGCAAAAACTATTTCCAGCTAAATTAATTCTTTTATTAAAAATGCGTACTAAATATATCGAAAACTAAAAGAACATTATGTAATAAATATAAATGCATCTAATACGTCCTAAAAGAAGATGGAACTTGGGATAATCAAAAGTCTCATACTTTAATAATGTTGGGATTATCAAAATACTCTTCATCATAAATCAAAATAATTTAAACATAAAAACATGTAATAAATATATGTGCATCTAATAAGTCCCTAAAGAAGATGAAACATATGGTAAGAAAAAAATGATATTATCGAAAGTCTCCTAGTTTATATTATTAATGTAACTTATTTTAAATGAATTGAATATGATATGAATTCAAAAGATAGATTTATCATAATTATTGTTTGTTTTAACTAAAAATGTTCAATAGTTATATGTTTATGCAATAAGTCCGAAAGGGAAATGAAACATTAAGCGAAATAATGTTTGAATGATCAAAAGTCTTCTCATAACGAATCAAATTAAATTAAAAATAAAAAACATGTAATAAATATACATGCATCTTAAAGTCCCTAAAAGATGGAACATTAGGTAAAATAAAATTGAGACTATCAAAGTCTCACAAAATTAATTTATTAATAAAACTTAATTTAAATGAACTGAATATGATTTGAAATCAAAGTTATACTTATCATGGATTAACTTTATTTAATATATATATATATATATATATATATATATATATATATATATATATATATATATATATATATATATATATATATATATATATATATATATCCAAAATCTTGCAAAAAACTAGTTTTTTCTTAACATAAGAAAAAAACTAGTAATAAAACACTGAGTCTAACTAATAAGAGTGGTGAACTGTTCTGAAAACTAGTTTTTTATAACATTTTAAAAAAATTAGTTTTTCACAAGAGTTACACACACAACATAAACTTTATAATACTTTTATTTACTTTTATTGACTTAGAAACAATCATAATAAATAAATAAGTCAAGTTAAATTTACTTTAATTTTAACTTTTAAAAGAAAATTAAAATATAACAAAATAACTACTTTAATTAATCGAAAAATATATTTAAATATAAAATCCTATGTGTAGCACGGGTTGACAGCTAGTATAGTAGTAAAGAAAGGAAGGGCCAAAGAAGAGCGGGAGGAAAAAAAGAATAATAGTAAGGAAAACTAATATGCCAAGCCTAGGAATAGAACTGGGCAATCTCACATGAAATTGGGGTCTAGTGAAGATGAACAAAATGGGCCGAAGCCCACGGACGGCCTGCCAGCCCGTGGCCTGCCTAGCCCGCCACTTCAGCCTGCCAAGCCCAATCCGCCTCCCCTCACGGGCCAGGCCTTGATAATTAGCCAACGGGCCGGGCCAAGCCTGCCGGGCTTTTAGGCCCGTTTAGCCCAAGCTCGCCAGCCTGCCTCCTTATTGCCTTGCCGCCCATGCACGTTTCCTTAACAGGGTTTTTGACTTTTTTTCCCTTTTTTTTTTTTTTTTCCTCAAAAATGAAATAATTTACATCCCAAATAGTAATTTCCAAAAAATTTGAAACAATGGGCCATAAATTAAGGCTCCTACATGTCCCCCCTTATTTATAAAAGGGTAAGGTTGGTTGTCCCCCTCTTGTAATTTTATTTTAATTAATAAAATTTAAGGGTACCGTCCCTTTTTTCTTTTATATACTTTCGTTTCTTTTAAGTTATAATGACATTAGCTATTAGTTACGTAAGATAGTACAACTCGATAAAAAATACGCAAAATATCAAATCATAAACATTAATTTTTGTGAAGTGATATTGTTAAATAATGAAGCTAATTATTTAAACAAAAGAAATAAACATCACTTTTTTTAATATTATTATGAAACTAAAATCTATGAAAATGTATTTCTTATTAAATATTGATATTGAAATTTTATTTTTAATATCTTTGAAAATTAAATCATTTTGAATCTAGTCATCATTAGTGAGATTAAACAATAATGAATGTGATTCATTGAACATTACATTCTTTAAATCAAACACAAACATTCAAATTCTGTAACTCCATCTAAATTATAAGAATTATATTACGTAAATTAATTATGATTAATTAAATTTATGCATGCATGCATCAAATTAATGGCTATGAACTTGCCCAATATTTCATACTCCACCATCTATTATTGTAAATTGATTATTGCTTCTTTATTTCAAAATAAATAATGAATTTACTGAAATTGTGTTTCAAAGTGAATTACTAAAAAAACACTATACCAATATTTTCTTTTTCAATTTTTCATATTTTATTATATAATTGCAAAGCTAAAAGTTTGAAAATGGATAGCAATATATTTATTTATGTATTTTCTAACAATCAACCTTTTTAACATTTCTCAAATGAAAAATGACTAAAAGTTTGAATATATAGATATTATCTATTACTATGTCTCTTAATGATTGTTATTGTAGCAAGTATTTAATATGAAGAAGGTGCTACACACTTGACTTTCAATATATGTCAAATATGCATGCGGGGTCTTAGCCTGATGGTTAGAGTTCATGGCTTCCAATCTGGAGGTCATGGGTTCGATTCCCCCACCAGTGGTTAGAGGGAATGACATTGCCCTCCCTAGCATAGCTAGGCGCCTGATGGATGTGTATTTTCCCATCCAAATGATGCACTTTTAGGCTTTTCTTGAGTTTGATTCCCGAGTTTTATGTGTATTTGATGTGGTTTGTGAGTATTTTATGAGTACAGGGTATAGAGCTGATTAAGGATGTATTTTATGGCTAAAAAGTGCAAAAGGAATAAAGTGGAGCGGAGCAGAGAAGGACAATAGTGAAATAAATGAGCTTCAAGGACCAAATGGGAAATATTGGAAAATTCCGGGACTGAACTGGGAATATGGAATTTTTGGACGAATTTAATTTATAAAAATTCGTGGGTTAAAATGAAAGATAAAATCCCAAAGAGCGAAATGCAAAAGAAGTCATTATAGTGGCCAAAGTGCGAAGGGAAAATCGCGGGACGAAACGAATAACTAATTGATACAAAATTAAGGCCACGGCTGTAAGCAAGGGCCGGCCACATGGTACATGGCCTAGGCAGTTGGGGCCAGGAGATAAGCAAGTAGGCAACCAATATGGCCTAGAACAGCACAAAGCTCACGCACAAAACCTTCTGCCAATAAGGGCGTCCGCGCCAATTCACCTGGGCGGCCGCGCTAAGCAAGGAATTCTCGGCCAAACTTACTGCCATCTTGGGCGGCCGCGCTCAAGCCGCTTTCAGCAACAGTCGACGTATTATTCAGGGGCATTATTGTCTTTTCTGGTCTTGGTCCATGACTGTTGCCCTATTCTTTATTTATAATTCAGCAGCCACGGCAGTTTGAAGGAGATTAACATATATCATATTTTTGGTATTGGATTTTTATTCTTTTTGCTGGGAAGAGCATAATTGAAGAAGAAGAATTATTTTGAATTCCAGGTTTTTATTATTTGTAAATTATGAGTAGCTAAATTCTTAGATTTGTAGATTGGTTGAACCTTCACCAGATTTTTATGCAGTAATATTTTAATTCTTTCTATTTAATTCCTTCTAGTTCATTAATAGATTTTAATTTCTTGTTCTTAGATTCGAGACGTATGTTAAGATACGAACTCATCTTTGAATAATTGGGTATTTATCGAGCCATTAATTTGGGCGATTTATACATTGACCACTATTGATTGAATAATTTGGTCTGTGCCGTAATAGAAGCGGATCAATATTAGGTTCTTTAATTCTTGTGTTCTTAACGTATTCTTGGCATATTGTGGTACCGTAATAGAATTCACAATATTAAAAAGAGTATTTAGGATTGTAATCCGGCCACCTAACCTTGTCGATCCTAGCTAAAGTGAATGAATCCTAGAAGTTGAGTTGATGTTTTATAAAGCAAAATTCTGCATAGAATGATGGTAAAGTGAAATCCAATCTACGAATCTCTGCTCATAATCTGTTTTATCGTTTATTTAGTTTTAGTTATTTATTTTATGTTCTTAGTTCTAAATCAATTTATAAACTTTGGTTACAAAATTCACTGCTTTCCCATTACTTGTTTACCAACGAGTCTCTGTGGATTCGACCCCTGCATTTACATACTGCTACACCGGTAGTGAGTACACTTGCTCGGTTTTTATTACAAGAGGGAGTTTTCCTCCATCAAGTTTTTGGCGCCGTTGCCGGGGACTTGTTGCAAGTAAACAAGTAGGTTAGGTAGTGAATGCAAGGTCGTCGTTCTTTGAAGCCTACATTGGTGCCATTGGACGATAACATAAATAGACTTGAGGAAGCATTTGAGGGCGATCCCCTCTTTAATCCTCTCTTTTCAGATTCGGACATCGAATCAGAACACTCCACCACCGAGGTAGAGGAAGAAAAAGCCGAAATGGCAGAACCACCGGCTCAAACAATGAATGATTACCTTAGACCTAGGGTAGACACTTCTACCTCATGCATAGTGCTGTCCGAAGCAGCAAAGAATTTAGAGGTCAAAGGTCAGTATTTTGCTATGTTACCTAGTTTTCAGGGGCTACCAGGCGAGGATGCCTTGACTTTCTTGAAAGAATACCATATGACGGTAGCCCAGTTTTTATTAAGAGCGGGAGTGAGTGAAGATCAGATTAGGCTTAAGTATTTTCCTTACACTCTTAAGGGAGTGGCTAAAACATGGTTGCTGATGCTTGCACCGAGCAGCATTAGTACTTGGGTAGAATTGCAAGATGTGTTCCTTAAAAGATATTACCCACATCATCTGTTGGCTGGTTTTAGACAGAAACTGATGACATTTTCCCAAGATGTGGGGGAGCCCTTTCATGAGGCATGGGAAAGATTTAATACAATGTTAATGCAATGTCCCCAACACAATTTCACACTACCCTCACTGAACCAAGCCTTTTATGATGGCTTGAATGACAATGGTCAATCAATGGTTGACAATGCTGCTGGAGGCTCGATAGGAGCCAAGACCCCGGATGAGACTAAGGCTTTATTTGAGATGTTAAGTGCTAATTCTCAACAAAAGAGTTCGAGGGGTAGGACAAGGGGGGTGTTAGATTTGACTGCTACTGATAATCTTTCTAAGCAAATTGCAGTCTTGAGTAGTAAATTTGATAAATTGACTGCCTGTGGCACTTCTGCTGGTGCCAATGTTATTACTGATTATTGTACAAATTGTGGTTTATCATCTCATGTGACTAATATGTGTCCAAGTGCAGCAAATTTTTCTTATCATCCTGAACAGGCACATGCTTTCAATGGATATGTACCAAGGCCACCACCCCAAGGCAACCCATATGGTAACTACAATCCATGGGGTGGCCATCATAATCAGCAAGTGAAACCTCTTCATGTGCCACCACCTGGACAACATGATAAAGAGCCTTGGGAGCTTGCAGTCCAGCAGTTAAGGATGGAGATGCAGCAAAGCAACAGAAATACATATGCTGTGTTTGAAAAGATGGGCACACAAGTAGAGCAACTTGTGAAGGTTGCCCAAGAGTTGATGAAAGAGAATAACCCACCTGAGCAAGCAAAGTCAATCACGACAGTGTGGGATGAGAGTGAGGAAATTGAGGAGGTATTTATTTCTTCCCTTGATAATTTTGAATGTGATAATATTGATAAGGTTAGTAAGGAAGAGGATGAGATTGGGGAGGTTCAATATGTATTTTCTGTATTAAATTTAGAAACCCCTTCCCCCAATGTTGTGAAAACCACACCCCAGAGAGGTGTGGAGTTTGAAAAGATTAAATATGTTCAAAAAGATCCCGGGTGTTTCACTATCCCAATTTCTTTAGGGGGTCAAAATTTTAAAGGTTTGTTGGATCTTGGGGCAAGTGTCAATGTGATGCCCTTTCATGTTTTTAGAAGTTTAGGGGCATGTGAGTTGAAACCACCCATGAGAGACTTGCAATTGGCGGATCTCTCAATCAAAAGACCTTTAGGGGTTATTGAAGGGGTGTTGGTTAAAATTGATAAAATCATTATCCCCATTGACTTTTATGTGATGTGTATGGAGGGATCAAGTGAGGAACAACTGAAAACTCCCATTCTGCTTGAGAGGCCATTTATGTTTGACACTAAGGCCACCATTGATGTGTGTCAAGGGATGGTGTCCTTGAGAGGTATGGGGGAAGAATGCAAGTTTGATATGTTTAAGAATGACAAGAACCTTCCCCCCAAAGATGGTTTTGTAGGAGCCATAACTGATGTTCCAATTTTTAAAAATGATGTGAATGGATGTGAGAAAAGTGGGGATAATGCGGACGTTTATCCCATGGTTAGTAACACTAAGGCCGACCAATACTCTAGGAGTAACGGGTCATATCACTCCCCACACGACTCCCATAAAGAGTCGAATCCATCACATTTACCACAAGGGCCTTCAAAATCGAGAGTTAGTGAGGAGAGTTATAGTGATTTATCCGATTCCATATTTTTAAATATTTTTGTGCATGATAACTCTCTTGATCTTGGTTGTGAGAATGGTGTATTGCAGGTTGCAGAAAAGGTTGAGTTTGGGGGTGGAAACCCCAATAAAAAGAAAAGAAAGAGGGGTAAGAACAAGCGTAAAGTTTCAAAAATAAATGTGGCTTCACCCCTACTTGTTGACAATGGAGAGTTGATTTGGAAAGAGAAGGGTGTTTGTGCCCGTGAGGAAAGGAGATGGTCCAAAGGCCGCAAAGCAAAGGCCAAGTAAGCTTGGGACCATAGTCGGGCTAACGACTTTAACCAAATGCGCTGCTTGGGAGGCAACCCAATGAGGTATGTTTTATTGTTTTGTTAATTACTGTCTAGTAGTGTCATGTCTTCCGTCGAACCCAAGGCACGCTTTTGTTCTCTTTGCTATGAGGACATAGCATGTTTTGAGTTTGGGGGTGGGCAACTCTCCGAGTTTGTGGGTTTATAGGGGAGTGTATATAGTGTCACCCTCCAAAAAAATTAGAAAAATTTAAAAAAAAATTGTTCTTTTCATAGTTGGGATGTTGGCCAAAGTCTGTGATGATTAGAGTGTGCTTTAATTTTAAAATCACATGTGCTATTATTAGTGTGGTGATTGGGATTGCATTGAAACATTTAAATTATGATTGCACCACCTCTCACTTCCGTATCATATTCTTGGTCATTGTCATCAACTTAGGTGCCTTTTATGGGATCACTTCGTGTATTCTCGGGGTCCCTAGAACATGTTTGCATGATTGTCAATAACACGTCAATAGGTTACTTGATATATATGGCTATTCTTTGAATCCCTTTTTGTGAACCTTAAACTTTCTCGTCACTTATATAAAAATTCTCGCTAGAACCCTTTTGAGCTTGAAAAAGAATGGAATCTCTCACAAAGTGGGAGGTTATCTTAGACCACCATTCGCCTTCATTTGTACCCATATTATCCCACCCTTTTAACTTATACACTATTTTCCCACCTTTTCAAGAAAGTGAGACTAGGGAAAGAATGGGGATATTTTGGGGGATGTCATGAAAATCAAAGGATTGAGTGAAAATTGGTCACGAAAATAAGAAGTGGGTCATGTTATGTAATGAAAAGAGGGGCTTGAGCAAAATAGTAAATGCACATTCTTTGTGATACATATGTGCAAAGTAAAAAAAAAAAAAAAAGAGAAAATAAAAGAAAAGAAAAGAAAGAAAAAAAAAAGCCTTGCCCTCTCTAATGTTAAAGTGGAAATTATGTTTCAAGGTGACCAAAGAAAGTAATGGAATGTGCCCAACCTAATGTCAATGTATGAAAAAGTTTTAGTTTGTGGGTTGGCACATTGGGAAGTAATAAGGGTGAGCGGAGGTATTATCATCAAAGTGAGGATGTATTGTTACAAGAAGACTTTCGAGTTTCACTTTCTTATGTTCGTATGTCCTTACCTTCAATTGTAACCATGAACCTAGCCCTGCGATCTTTCGCACCTTAACTTTTAAGTCATATTATTCTTTCAATATCGAGTAACCGGGTTGACAATCGTGTTAAATATGCATATGAGTGTCCTTTTTGGTTTGTACTATTTATGACATATTGATTTAGAGCATCACTTAGTGAATCCATAAACAATCTTAGGTTGTTGGCAGTGACCTCCCATAATTCATTCATCATTCAGGCCGCGGTGGAAAATTGTGAGTTTTATGCTTCAATGTGATTGTAATCCCATTACTGTGGTGGCACTTGTTGATTATGTGTGTTGGTGAGAATCTGAGACTTGTATGGCCAATGACTCATCTGTGATAGAACATCCCAAAAATAATTATTTTGTTTTAATATTTTATTTAGAGTAGTTTTATTTTACTTCTTTTAGTTTTGTTTTACTCGGGACGAGCAAAAGGTTAGTTTGTGGGTGTTTGATGGATGTGTATTTTTCCATCCAAATGATGCACTTTTAGGCTTTTCTTGAGTTTGATTCCCGAGTTTTATGTGTATTTGATGTGGTTTGTGAGTATTTTATGAGTACAGGGTATAGAGCTGATTAAGGATATATTTTATGGCTAAAAAGTGCAAAAGGAATAAAGTGGAGCGGAGCAGAGAAGGACAATAGTGAAATAAATGAGCTTCAAGGACCAAATGGGAAATATTGGAAAATTTCGGGACTGAACTGGGAATATGGAATTTTTGGACGAATTTAATTTATAAAAATTCGTGGGTTAAAATGAAAGATAAAATCCCAAAGAGCGAAATGCAAAATTAAGGCCACGGCTGTAAGCAAGGGCCGGCCACATGGTACATGGCCTAGGCAGTTGGGGCCAGGAGATAAGCAAGTAGGCAACCAATATGGCCTAGAACAGCACAAAGCTCACGCACAAAACCTTCTGCCAATAAGGGCGTCCGCGCCAATTCACCTGGGCGGCCGCGCTAAGCAAGGAATTCTCGGCCAAACTTATCGCCATTCAAGGCGGCGCGCTCGCCGCTTTCAAAGAATAAATGACGTATTATTCAGGGGCATTATTGTCTTTTCTGGTCTTGGTCCATGACTGTTGCCCTATTCTTTATTTATAATTCCAAGAGCCAAGTAGCTTGAAGGAGATTAACATATATCATATTTTTGGTATTGGATTTTTATTCTTTTTGCTGGGAAGAGCATAATTGAAGAAGAAGAATTATTTCGAATTCCAGGTTTTTATTATTTGTAAATTATGAGTAGCTAAATTCTTAGATTTGTAGATTGGTTGAACCTTCACCGGATTTTTATGCAGTAATATTTTAATTCTTTCTATTTAATCCTTCTAGTTCATTAATAGATTTTAATTTCTTGTTCTTAGATTCGAGACGTATGTTAAGATACGAACTCATCTTTGAATAATTGGGTATTTATCGAGCCATTAATTTGGGCGATTTATACATTGACCACTATTGATTGAATAATTTGGTCTGTGCCGTAATAGAAGCGGATCAATATTAGGTTCTTTAATTCCTGTGTTCTTAACGTATTCTTGGCATATTGTGGTACCGTAATAGAATTCACAATATTAAAAATAGTATTTAGGATTGTAATCCGGCCACCTAACCGTGTCGATCCTAGCTAAAGTGAATGAACCCTAGAAGTTGAGTTGATGTTTTATAAAGCAAAATTCTGCATAGAATAATGGTAAAGTGAAATCCAATCTACGAATCTCTACTCATAATCTGTTTTATCGTTTATTTAGTTTTAGTTATTTATTTTATGTTCTTAGTTCTAAATCAATTTATAAACTTTGGTTACAAAATTCACTACTTTCCCATTACTTGTTTACCAACGAGTCTCTGTTGGATTCGACCCCTGCATTTTCATACTGCTACACCGGTAGTGAGTACACTTGCTCGGTTTTTATTACAAGAGGGAGTTTTCCTCCATCAGGGCCTCTGTGAAGTGCATCAAGGGGGGAGCGGTGAAATGTGTTGATCCCCTTCTTTTTAAATATGAGGAAAAAAAATATATATGTCAAATATATTTATTAAACTAAAACCAAACATGAAAATTCAAAAGCGGTTACCAAAAGCTAAAAATCTAGTTAAACCAATGATCTCATAACGACAAACAATAAAGTTAATTGGGCAAGAAAATAACTATGATTATAACATAAATAACAATTAGGATCAAAAAGTAAAATTGATCATATATTGCAATAAAAATAGACAAATAAAACCACAAAAAATTAAAATAAATATGAAAACTTACTATCAAAAGAAAAACAAAAATAAATTACAAAATAAATTGAACAATATAAAAATACAAATAAAAACATACTATTAAATAAAAAACTAAAAGCATTGTTAAAACAAAAAATTAAAAATTAAAAATTAAAAATTAAAAATTAAAAATTAAAAATTAAAAATTAAAAATTAAAAATTAAAAATTAAAAATTAAAAATTAAAAATTAAAAATTAAAAATTAAAAATTAAAATTAAAAATTAAAAATTAAAAATTAAAAATTAAAAATTAAAAATTAAAAATTAAAAATTAAAAATTAAAAATTAAAAATTAAAAATTAAAAATTAAAAATTAAAAATTAAAAATTAAAAATTAAAAATTAAAAATTAAAAATTAAAAATTAAAAATTAAAAATTAAAAATTAAAAATTAAAAATTAAAAATTAAAAATTAAAAATTAAAAATTAAAAATTAAAAATTAAAAATTAAAAATTAAAAATTAAAAATTAAAAATTAAAAATTAAAAATTAAAAATAAAAAATAAAAAATATAAAATATAAAATAAAAATATAAAATATAAAATATAAAATATAAAATATAAAATATAAAATATAAAATATAAAATATAAAATATAAAATATAAAATATAAAATATAAAATATAAAATATAAAATATAAAATATAAAATATAAAATATAAAATATAAAATATAAAATATAAAATATAAAATATAAAATATAAAATATAAAATATAAAATATAAAATATAAAATCAAAAATAAAAAATATAAAACTATAAAATAAAAATAAATAAATAAATAAATAAAATAAATAAAAATGAAATAAAATGAAAAAATGAAAAATGAAAAAATTTAAAATGACAAATGAAAAATGAAAAATGAAATCAAATTTATAGTTATTTGCGAATTGTAATATAAAAGATATAGTTCTTGAAAAATTGTAATTAAAAAGGCAAAAACAACAAATAAAAGAAAAATAATCATGAAAACTTACATTTAGCTTAAAATAATATGCTTCTTCGGATATCGTAATATAATCAAAATAAATACGAAACTTACTAAAAAATTAAAAAAAAATGAAGGATAATTATGTTCAAATAATGACAAAAGGAAACTTAAGAATAAAAAAGAAATTATAGTTCTTCATAATTTGTAATCAAACAAATCAAAATAAATAAAATAAAATAAAAAATATATGTAAACTTAATTTTAAATGTAAAAACAAAATTCATTAACAAAAAAAAATAGTTCTTCACAAAATTGCAAGAGATATACAGAGGAAATATAAATTCAAAACAAATATGAAAAGTCACTAAAAATGAAAATGAAACTAAAAATAAAGAACAAAATAAAAATTAAATAGAAATGAATTTTTAAACAAAAGACAAATGAAATATAAAAATTAAAATTAAAGTTCCTATTTTAGTCAAGATATAATTAGGCCCAAAATATCCGTATGTGAATAAACAAAAATCAAATGAAAAGATTAAAATTAAATAAGAAAAATAATCGAACTAAGTTCAAAATTAAAATACAAATTTTAGAATATAATGAATATCTAAAGTAAAATTAGATAGACATAAAAAGAAACACATAAAGCCACCTTATACGGGTCTTACACTAACCTTGGCATGTCATGGTAACAAAATTTCCGGCAAACGGCGATGGCAAGGATGGAGACAATAGGAGATATAGAGAAAAAAGTGTGATGAAACATAAAAAAAAAACCCTCATTTTTAGTATGAAACCCCAACGTTTTCTTGTCTTTTGGACTACCAAACTTTTCGGTTTCATCTGTCATTACCAGAAGACTTCATCTATTAGAAAAGAGAAGTAGTTTTCTAGTAAAGTATTAGAGAAAGTATAATATTTTTCTATATCTATTTATATATGTATGTTGATAAGTGATAAGTATATTCTAGAACTTTTGAGTAATTTATTACACTAATATTAATTAGTAAATGTATCAAGTATTAGAATCATTGATTAGTCATCTTATAATTATAATTATAGAAGACTATAAGTTTTGTTACTTTAATTAGTCACTTTGAAATCTTATACCTTTTCATAGCTATATACTATGAACACTAATAGAAACATTGAATAGATACTATAAGACTTTAACTACGACTAATTATATGTAAGAAGTAACTATTCACATAACTATTAGAGACTATGAATGTTAATAGCTATTAGGGAAAATTCAATAATCACAAATTAGGGGGTGGATGAATTGGAAGCTTAAGAATGCAAGAATCACCTTTTTTGGCTTATGTGGCAACACTTATCAAGTTTCGCCTACTTTAATATACTATAAGTATGAATTTACATAATTTATTAAAGTCCATATACAATCGAAACTCAAATTAAATTACTTATAAAGCAAACCCAACACAACACCCACACTCTCACATAAAAAACCCCTCCCTCCTCTCTCTCCTCTCATTCACACCTCAACCAAAACACACACACACTAAAATGCTCTCTGTCTCATGATTTATTTATTTATTTATTTGCGTCAAAAAAAATTTTTTTTTACTTTTTAAAAAAACAAAATTAGTTTATACCTTAGATATAGGAGCGGACTGCTTAATAAAATATGAAATTGTTTTATTATTTTTTAAGAAAATGTGAAAAAATATTTAAAAAGAAAAAGTTACTCTTATACCTGAGATATAAGAGTAATCCTAGTCGTATACCTTAGTTATATAAGCGGACTAGTTAGTAAAATATGAGATTTTTTATGATCTTTTTAAAAAATTATGAAAACAAATTACTCTTATACATAAGGTATAAGATTAATTATACTCCCCCCGTCCCGCTAAGTTCCGCACTAACACTGTTTGCACGGGAATTAAGGAATATGATATTTTAATAAAATGTTGTGAGTGTAAAAGAATGAGTGGAGAGAGAATGAGTGGAGGGTGTAATAAATTATAATGGTGTTGTGAGTATTAAAATAATGTAGGAGAGAGAATGAGTGGGGTTGGGTGAATATTTTATTAATATAAAGTTTCCTTTTTAGGAGTGTGCGGATATTAGCGGGACGCCCAAAAAGGAAAGTGTGCGGATATTAGCGGGACGGAGGGAGTAGTTTTATTCCTTTGGTATAGGAGCAGAGTGGGAGGAGCATGAGTTTATATGAAATTTTGACAATTTCATAGGTATTTATAGGTTTTTGATCTTGCTGAAGTGCCCTAGGGTCTGAAGCCTATGGACTTATTAGATTTACAGAAACTTTTCTCAAATAATTCCTTTTTAAAATAATAAATCCCAAAATGACAAACCTTTGAAACTATTGCCCAAAATGATCATTTTCGTGAAACTCGCTACATCGTGTATCGAGTTTAAAATTCCCCTCGTTGAAAGTCGATACTTGAAGTGGCGAGTTTAGTATAATTAATATTGTTGTTATACAAATGATCTTAAATAACGTAATTAGGATTTAGAGAATTCACTACTTGGTGTAGCGATTTTTAAAGAGAACTCACTACTTGATGTTGCAAGTTTAAGCGTGAAACAGATAATGTTTGCAGATTGGGGATTCATATGTTCCATATTCAAACTTTCACAAATCCAAAATAGTTGAAGAAAAAACCAAAATTTTCACATCTTTTAATTTCAGAATTGTTGAAAACTAAGAATCAATGTAAATCAACATCATCTTAATCATTGTTTTCACTTGTGTTTAGATATATAAATTTAAGTTTTTTTATTGTGTTTTAGTACATTATAGATATAAATGTTAAAATTAGGGTTTTCAAGGTTTTAACACTTTGATTTCGTAATGTATGGTTAAAGATAAATGGAGTTTCACTCATTTTCATGTGCTATTGGGGAGGTGATGATAAACAACCATTTGATGGTACTCATTTTCAGAAAGGGCTGAAATGTGCTATTAGAGCTCATTGTAGATGGAGATACAATAAATTGATTGATGAGTTAGATAAAATGATGGGCATATATCGGACACAATATGAGTTGGGAGTTATTTATAGATATCCTCATTCATTTGATAGCGAGATTGGTGATTACTTTCCTTTTCGTATTGAAAATGATGCGAGTATGAATATAATGTTCGATGTTTTTGCTAAATTTTGGGGGATGAGTAATTTGCAGCTGCATGTGGTCATAAAATTGATTGAAAATCAACGTTATAATTGGGTTCTGCAAAAACATGCACGTTATGAAAAAAAATCATACACGTTATGCTCCGATATCATATCATATATGAAAAAAAAATCAAATAGAAAAAATAAGATATAGTGTAAATACTTACCAAATCCTCTAGAAAAGGGGCAATCGGCCGGTAACCAGCACCCTTTATATGAATTGGGTTATGCACAAATATGCACGTTATGCTCTGATACCATATCATATATGGATCAGTGTAATGGATAAGGTGATAGCCTGGGACCCCCACAACCACTAAGTTATGCCGTTGTCCCCAAAGTGCAATATATTGTTGATTGCGAGCACTCCACACCACAAGATTATTTTCACGCTGATCAACTCTTTGCAACTCCTTCCCCGTGTCGCAAGGTTCCGGGACCCCCTGCAGCATGCCAACTGCCTCAAAACACGATCCGACAATGCCACTCTATCCTCTCGAAACATATCAGAGGCACCCGCCTTATCCATATGGCATGTCCCTGATAGCAAGCAGTAAGTCGTAGCTTGCCCATCTCTATAAGGCTGCCACACCACCTGATCCTCGGTGAGCTTGGCCAGCTGATCACGATAGCCTCGCAGGTTATTTGCAGCAACCTGCTTGAGATATAATGGTCTGGTCCAACTGAAATTTCATTAAAATTATATGAAACAGTTGAGAAAACTATAACAACGAGAAAATAAAGTATGATAAATGTATACATGCATCCCAATGGCGTGTCGCCTTTTGCCTTATCATCATTTTGCATTCGAAATCCTGGCTACGTACATAGCAACCGCTCCCATGCCCAAATCTATATCAATAAAATATATATCAAATACTATAAATAATGTCGATAATTTGAAATCAAAATTAAACCCAACAACATCATAATTCACATTAAAATGAGATAACTATGCCTGCAAAACATTGAGAAATCCATTGCACTAGCTCTAAGAGTGTTAGTCGCACTACAAAGCTCCCGATATAGAAAAACCACCGAAGCACTACCTCAGCTATACATCAAGATCCTCAGAATATCCCTAACCAGTGGCAGATAGTACAACTTTACCTTGTTGTTCGTACGATCAGGCATCACAGTAGACCCCAGGGCTCGCATGATATAAGCCCGTGTATACATATCAACAACGTCATAGGGGGAATCATCATGAAGATCATGGAAATAAGGAAACTGAGTCGTAATCCACTTAAGCTTAAGACTACTCCCATCAATATACCGGGAGTTGAGACAGAGCCTAAAAGATTGTGACATAATACCGGCCAGTTTGGAACCGCTGGGATGTCAGCATCAGTAACATCGTCCCTATCAATCGGCAACCCGAAAATCATGTCGATATCCTGAAAGGTAATGGTCATCTCACCAATTGGGAGGTGGAATAAATGGGTTTGCGGACACCATCTCTCGATCAATGTCTCTAGTAACCCGTAATCATACTGAATTCTCCCAATATAATGTACCCCCATAAAGCCACTCTCACCTAACCTCAACAGGATCCTCGGAGCTAATATATCCGGCAAGGAGGCACCACGCTGAAATGAAAGCGGACTGCAACCTGTTGTCCCGCTTAAATATATCGAGCTCTATGGTTCTCATGTGAAGTCAAAACAGAGTTATCCAAAGGCCCAGGATCAATGAGGGGATCCATCTGTTTCAAAAAAAGAAACTCATTTTTAAAATCAAATAAATACATAAAACACGTACATATATGAGCACATAGACTTTGAAACATTAATAACAAATACTTCTAAATTAAATAAACAAATATACTAACATATTACTCATAAAACTCATAACTTTTTCAAGAAAAAAAAGCACAACAATGTCAATATATTTTCACACATATATGATAACAAACTCAACCAAAATACACTTTACCAACAATTGAGTTCAAAATCTCAATTTTTGTTTATTTCAATAACAACACTATTTTTCAAGAAAAAAACATAATGATTTCAATGTTTTTTTCACCCAATGATAACACAATTAACCAAAAGATTACAATTGACCACAAATTGAGTTCAAAATCATAAATATTCTCAATTTCAACTACCTTATTTTTTAATAAACCCTAATTTTCAAGAAAATAATGACCAAAATCAAAGCACAATGAAGAAATAAAAAGTTTGGATGTTGATTAGCACTTACAATGACGAAATTTAAGGATGAAAAACTTTTAAGAATGAAAAGCTTGGATGTTGATGGAGATAACAATGGCAATGACTTCTTCTTCTTCTCCCTTCTACTCAAACACTTAGTTTTTTTTTTTACAGTCTGTAACCCGGCAAGCCTCGGAGATCTGTTTCATTTAAAATCGCTACATCATGTAACGAGTTCCTTTAACGCCTAAAATCGCAACATTGTGTAGTGAGTTTGTTAATAACATAATTAATTTAATCACGACAAATCCCTAATTAATTTACTTATTAAACTCGCTAATTGGTGTAGTGAGTTAAGCGAATAAATTTATAAACTCGCTACATCAAGTAGCGAGTTCCAAAAAGTGATCATTTTGGAAAATAGTTTCAAAAATTTGTCATTTTGAGAATCAATATTTAAAAAGGAATTAATTGAGAAAAAAAATCTTGATTTACGCATGTAGTAAAAATATTTTTTTTCATAACGTAATAAAAAGTTTGAATTCAAGATTACCCCACTTTATTTTCGCGAATAATGCTATATAATATGATCTAAAAATAAATAAAACTATGTTAAAAATAATGCAAATATACTGCTATAAATATCTATAAAATAGACATTTATTAATTGTTGCGTCGTGTACTTGATCATGATAGTTTATTTCATAAATAATAAAATATAATACTATAAGAGCTCGTTTAGTTGTCGGATAAGAATAAGCATTATTATTAGTGAGGGGGTTATTAAGCCCCTCATTATTAGTGATGGTACTAATAATTTTAGTTTTAGGGAGAAGATGGCGTTTGATAGGAATGACATTAGCATGCCTATATCATATTTAATACAAATAACACTATTCATTTTTCAACTATACCCCTAACTTGCTTTAAAAACATATATACATACATATATATATATATATATATTTATATATATATATATATATATATATATATATATATGCACATACACACACACAAAATAAGGAAAGGCATAATAGAGATAAACCTTGTAGTCAAATTATCCCGTTCGATAGGATAAATAATACCACCATTTAGCCAGGTTTATTAGTGAATGGATAAGGTCCTAATCCCATTGTTTCGGATAATTAATAAGAATAATTCCTCTAGGGCCTACCTTCCTAGATTTTATTCATTTTTAAGGAGACCCTTTTTGTAAATCCCAAGTAGGGAGTTCTCCTGATATTATAATTCCGCATACACCCCTCACCTCCGTTGACCAGTCAAATAAAATTCCTAAATATCGACACTACCCCTACCCCTAAAAAAACCGTTTCATCTCCATCTGGAACTTTTTCATCTCTCTAACCGTTTCTCTCTCTGAAACTCTCTCCCTCATTCCCTGGCAACCAACCTCACCGGCGAACCACAACGGATATCTCCCTTCCCTACCTTTCTACCTCTCTCCCGCACTCCTACTCACAATCTCCGACCATTAGGAAACCCTAGCCTCTGACCGCCTCACCTCCTCCATCTCCGGCGGATCCATCTCTGCCTCTAAAATTAAACAACATCACTTCAGATTTGGTCTCCTATTACCTCAGATCTAGTGCCTCATCTCCATTCCTTCATCTTCTCCGTCCAGATCTGCTGTTTTCTCCGACGCTGACTCAAATTTTTGGAGGCTCGGGCAGCACCTAGTGGCTGAGCTAGTGTCGGAGGCGTCTGGGCTGACGGCTGTTGGTGGTTCGTCTCCATCATCACTACTGTTGTGAAAGATGCCGCCGGCGACTACTTTGAAAGAAGATTCGACTGGAGAGAGAGAGAGAGGGAATGCTTTTAATTGTGCAGAAAGAGAAAGAAAATTAATGGGAAGGGAAATTGCAGAAAGTGTAATAAATAAAATTATATATTGGTCACTTGACTTTCTGACATTTCATATCAGTCATTGGACTCAAAATAGTTTCAGTCTGAATTTTTGTAAAATTTGTACTATTGGTTCCCCTATCGCCCCTTTTTTTGTAAATTTGTACTATGATATCATTTTAACCCCATGTTATTCCAATTTGTACTATGATAAAGCAGATATAAGAGGCAAGTTGGTTTTATAATTGGGCAAATGACAATTTAGGGCCTGAAGTATACGGGCGGTATCACATTGGGGCCTGAAGTCTTAAAACTGTCAATTTAGGGCCCAAAGTTACTATTTTGATCAATTTAGGGCTTTTTGACGTTTTTCGTCAAAAAAGGCCGTTAAGTGACCATGTGCTATTCACGTGAGATTCAGTGAGGGCATTTTGGTCATTTCATAGACTTCAAGCCCTAAATTGACAGTTTCCCAATTTAAACCTTCTTCCTCCCTCTGCAACCAAACTTGATCCCCACCCACCACCTCTTCCACCAGCTCTCCACCATCTGTCGCCACCCACCATTCCTGCAATCTTTCGCCGCCTACTTCACTTGAAATCTCCAACGTCGCACTCCCATCTGCCCTTACTATTCAGCAAAGAAAAACCCTAGATTCGATATGTATCTCTCACCCTCATTCAAGACTTAACACCGGCGCCACTCCTCCATTATTTTCGGTGACTGAAATAACCAAACAACAACTCACTTTCACTCATATCGGGCTATGTTAACTGGTGTGTGCATATTTATGTGTTTCTATTCAATTTCCTTTTTTTCCCTCAAAATTTAGAGATCTAGATTCAGATTTGGCTCTAGAAATAATTATGTGTGTTTGTGTTTGATTTTGGTGGTATGTGTGTACGTGTGTGCGACTATGGGTTTCGATTGTAATCCATAAATCGAAGAACCCACTTATGGCGACCTTCGTCGTTGCAATTGTCCGGCAACCTTCATGGCCGGCTCTCGTTTTTCCAGAATTTTAGTTGGCTTGGGCTTTGGTTTCGATGGATATGGGAGAAATTTCTTATTGACTTTCAAAAAATTAAAATTCCATTTTAGATTATAAACTCAGGGTATACATTTATGTTTGATTTGGGTTTGTAAAATCCCTCTATTGAGTTTTGAATTTCTTGACCAGATTTTATTTAATTTTATGTATAGATGGTGGTGGTGATGATGATTATGGACTGGTGATTGGGGTGGAATTGAGGTGGTGTAGTCATCATGGTAATGGTGGCGACAGTGGTGGTGTTGATGACAGTGGCAGCGGTGGATTGTTGGTGGTGCTTGCAGCGGACTAGCGGATGGTGATAGTGATGGTGAGGTGGAGGATGGTGTTGGTTTATAAATTTTATAAAAGAAAAGATTATTTTATATATTTTTATTTATTATTTTTCAATATTTTAAATTTACTAATTATTCTTTGTAAATAAAAAACTAAATATTTTTATTTATTATTTTATAGGGCAAATGACAATTTAGGGCCTGAAGTCTATGAAATGACCAAAATGCCCTCACTGAGTCTCACGTGAATATCACATGGTCACTTAACGGCCTTTTTTGACGGAAAACGTCAAAAAGCCCTAAATTGATCAAAATAGTAAATTTGGGCCCTAAATTGATCAAAATAGTAAATTTGGGCCCTAAATTGACAGTTTTAAGACTCAGGCCCCAATGTGGTACTGCACGTATACTTCAGGCCCTAAATTGTCATTTACCCATAATAATTTAGCTATAAAAGTTGTAAATGTATAAATTATGAGAGCAATTCGTTGTTATTATTGAAATTTTTGATTTTTTTGGTTAAAATTTTTTTCTTATAAGTTAATTATAAGAGCAAAGTAGTCTTATAATTAACTTATAAGAGTTGTAAATGTGTAAATTATGAGAGCAATTCGTTGTTATTATTGAAATTTTTGATTTTTTTGATTGAAAAATTTGTCTTATAAGTTAATTATAAGAGACAAGGTAGTCTTATAATTAACTTATAGGAGTTGTAAATGTGAAAATTATGAAAGCAATTCGTTATTATTATTGAAATTTTTGATTTTTTTGATTGAATAATTTGTCTTATAAGTTAATTATAAGAGACAAAGTATTCTTATAATTAACTTATAAGAGTTGTAAATGTGTAAATTATGAGAGTAATTCGATGTCATTATTGAATTTTTTTTTTGGTTGAAAAAATTGTCTTATAAGTTAATTATAAGAGACAAAGTAGTCTTATAATTAACTTATAAGAGTTGTAAATGTGTAAATTATGAGAGCAATTCGTTGTTATTATTGAAATTTATGAATTTTTTGGTTGAAAGTTTTGTCTTATAAGTTAACTATAAGAGACAAAGTAGTCTTATAATTAACTTATAAGAGTTGTAAATGTGTAGATTATGAGAGCAATTCGATGTTATTATTGAAATTTTTGATTTTTTTGGTTAAAAAAATTGTCTTATAAGTTAATTATAAGAGACAAAGTAGTCTTATAATTAACTTATAAGAGTTGTAAATGTATAATGATGCCGCAGGAAATGTGCTTATCAATCTTCCTCCACGAGGCAGGACTATTCACCTGACTCCTTGACCTTAAATCAGAACCCACGACTAGCCGGATGTGTCTCCGGCTTTGACCCTCGGGCGTGAGAGTAAGTATGAATGTTTGGAGAGCAAATAATGTATTGAACAAGAGTATTCAAACAACAAAATTGCAGTTACCTCAAAACCGTTGTAGTGGTAATGTATTTATAGTTGATGAGTGTGATATATTTGGTAGGGCTACATGAGCTCCGTGATTTGAGGGACGGTTACATGTCATGGGAACATGCCCTGAATGGCTCCTGATTTGTAGGGAACCAGTTATGGAAAGAATAGTAGCACGTGTGCCTACAATCGTTAGGTCGACGCTTGCTTGGCTGGTCGAGGTCGCCATTTGGGCTTAGGTCGACCTGACTGACGGGTAGAGCTGGATCATACCCGTAATAGAACCCGGATCGTGAGGTCGGACTAAGTTAGGTCGGGACCTGGTAGGTCGGACAATGAACTTAAGTCGACTGATTAATAAGATGGGCCTCGAGCCATGTAATAATTGGGCCTAGCCCACTGTAAATGTGGTGGCAATAATTGTCTAAGGGTTGGGCTTTACCCGCTTGGCCCAACTCGACACTTTTGATATGTTCAGTGGCCCCCAACTTTCTGAGTTGACTTTGTCGACCAGGAAATTAAAGAAAATATGATGAAGCTTATAGTAGTTCGAAGTTCGATGCTTGAGTTAGGGTTTACTCGCTTGATGGTGACGTGGCTCAATCCTGATCATTGATCGTTGAATGGTTAGATCATTAGGAGCGCCGTATTTCTTAATCATTACTGTTTTTGACGTTTGAGAACCGTCTTGGGAAACGTTTCCGCATTCAATTAGGAAAATAAACTCTTGAATTTTCCTTTTCCTTCTCCATTACTGAAAGTATAAAAGCCCCAATCCTTCTCCTTCACGAACTTTTACTTCCTCCAAATTCTAGCGTAACTCCGGCGAAGGCAATTGAAAGAGTAGTTGATTCAAATTGAGCTTTCATCTTCTCCAATAACAACTCTTCATTTTTCTGATTAAGGTATTCTTCTCTCCCTTCAGCATTAGGGTTCAATTTCTTAGCTTTCTTTAATTTCGCCATGGCTAGGACTTTTAGCTGTGAGCCCGGAGCTTAGTATGGCTACTGTAGTGTAAACCGAAGAGTGATCTATAAGCACCTGAATGGGGTATGGAGTGAGATCACAATGGAGGAGTGTTCTTCAATTTTGACCCTGTGAAGATTGCACTTTGACGAGCTAGGGTTGCCTGTAGGAGAAAATTTAGGTGTCTTAGAGTCAGACGACCCAAGAATTGTGCCTTTTAATCTTTTCCATGAACTCCTCGACCATATAGCTGTGTTCTATGTCCAAGGTTCTACCAAACCTTCTTTTCTTAGGAACAGGATTGGATTTTCGGGGGAATCTAGGTCGCCCCTTAGTACGTCTGCTAGGTCCCTTGAAACTGCGCATAGGACTGATTCCCCTGTTTCCTCTTCTTATACAGATATGACGACTCAAGGGGAAGCTAACGCCTCAACTTCCTCAAGTCCACGTATCGTTGATGCCTTTGGGACTTCAGTTGTCTCCTGGAGGAATGAAAGGGGATATGTACCTCCAAGGCCATTCAGAGGGAAACAGAACTTTCCATCTCGGATAAATATGATATACAATTTCTGTGAGGTGGATAAGAAAGAGTTTGACATTACTCTTTATAGCAGGAAGGACTTCCTATCTCAGTTTGGTGATACTTACGAGGAAGATCCCACAAGGGTGGCCTTCTACTATGGCCAATTTGAAGCTGGCCTGAGGTTACCTTTGGACCCGTTTATAAATGAGTTTTTAGAGTACTCGGATGCACTGCCTCTCCAACTAGGGGCCAACACCTGTAGGGTACTGGTTTGCTTTGCCATGGTTTGCAGGTTCTTAGGGTATGAACCTTGCATGAGGGTGTTTAGGGAGTTTTTTAGTGTCAAATTTGATAAGGACAATGGGATAGCACTCCTTACAAGCTAAAATCCCCTAAGTTATTTATCAATCTCCCCGGTAAGGCCAGTGGTTGGAATTTCCACGTGGTAGTAGTGGAGAGTAGAAGAGGATTGGAGTTTCCCTTGCCTTGTGTCGAATCCAAGGTGGTGAGAGAGGAGGACTACTGGGAGCCCTACTGGCACGCTGATCTGTACAAGAAGTTGGTGGAGCTCGCAAAGAGGGGACCCATTAGTTGGGAGGCTCTGGGGACCACCAAAAACAACTACATCCAAGCTGGGATGATGATTAGTGAGGGTGTAAGTGTCCCAATCTGAACCGCCAATATTCCTTCAGCCCAATTTAACGACTTCCACGTCAAATAAACAGTTAAGGGCATTTTGGTCATTTCCTAAGGCAATTTAAACAAAAAAGGGCCTTAAAGGAATATCAAAAATAGGTCAAAAATCGGTTGGGAAGAGTCATTTCCAAGAAATTGACTAACTTTTCATTAAATGCAAATAGCCAAAACTGCTTTCTGCAGAATCAGGCACGCTTACACTCCCATCCGCGCGGACAGGAATAAGACTCAGTCTCGTCCGCGTGTACACCTTCGAAACCTAAAATCTGCCTATAAATTAAATCATTCTCTCTCAGTCTAAAGGATCCAGAGTTCAAACCCTTACTGTTATATTCGTAAAATACCCAGAAAACAGCCTAAACACCAAGCAAAAACACAAAATCCCAACACAAATCTTGATCAAATTCAAGCCCCAAACACAAATCCAAGGAAGATAGGGTACAACCATTGGTAAACCCTCCTTCTCCTTACCTTAATCTCCCTCATCCATGCATACATCTCATATTTTAAAGATGTAACTTGTTCATCTACTTGTTGTTCATCTCTTGTCCTAGATCCAAGAGGATCTCCATGGAGTTCATCTACATGGATGATTCTCTACAAGGATCCATATTTTTTAGCTTGTTCTTCCTTTTCTTTACATAAACTAGTTGTTACTTGATCTTTTGGCCTAAAGTGTGGTCACCTTGGAGTTCATCTCCATGGATGATCACACTAAATGGTCCATATTCTCATCTTCATTTTCTTCTATGTCATTAGTTCTTACTTGACCTAAAATATGGTCATCTTGGAATAAATTTCCTTGGATGACCATTTTAAATGGTCTAAATTTTTTTACTTTCTTGTAAATGTTTTTCCCTAACCTAAGATCTTCACCTTGGAACAATTTCCATGGATGAAGATCATTAAGGTTCCTAGGTTACAAAAAGGGTGAAGTTGATACATTGAGTTCAAAGATCTCAAGGATGGTCATCTTAATGACCACCTTAGAAATCCACTCTAAAGTTGATACACCCTTAACCTAAATTCAATTTTCATACATTAATCTTTGTTTTATGTTAAATCTCCTCATCCCAAGCAAATGAAATGCTTTCAAGTCCTAATGTACCCTAAGGATGGTTTGATATAGTAGATCACCACTAATCATGTTTAGTGATCACTAATCAAAGCCTAAAAAAAGTGGGGACAAGCATGGATGCAAATCCATAAAATGTTTTTATTTAACACTTTCAGTTGCAAAGTCCAGTTCTGATTCTGTAACTCCAGTTTACATTCTGGAATTTACAGAATCATACTGGAAAGCTGCAAAAAGGAATATTTACTGTCCCATCCGCACGGACAGAATTGAATCTCGCTCTGGTCCGCGCGGACAAAAATGTAAGGGACAGACATTTTGTTTTTTCAATCTTTTTTCACTCGCAGGAGCACACTGTTTTGGTAAATTTCAGTCCAGTCCAGTCAAAACTTTATTTTCAGAAAATTCCATTTGCAAAACACACACACACACACAAATGGTTTTAATTAGGAAGACTCGTTTTACGAGGCATTCCGGGTGAACCCTAACGTTCTTCCCGGAATGTAACGTGACCTCCGAACCCATTTTTCTCTAATTTTGGGCATTTTTCAAAGTTTTGGCCCTTAAACTAAAAACGGCGTGGCGACTCTGTTTGATTTTTTCAAAAATGAAAATCGGGTGCATCACAGTGGCGACTCTGCTGGGGATAGACGGAAAATGAGCTTTATCTTTTTTAAAAAAAAATTCAAAAAAAAAAGAAAAAGAAAAGCTTTTGTGGGTCAAGCTTCTGTCCCGGCATTTGAAACCATTTGTACTGTGTGTGTGTTTGTTTTGCACATTTCGCGTTGTTATCTTTTGGCCGCCTCGGAAAAGTCAAAATTTTGACTGTCGGACCGATTTCCTTAACTGTTTGAATTTTATGCTTATGTGCTTATGTGTTTATTTGCTTTCAAAAAAAAAATTCGAAAAAAAATTTCAAAAATAAATTGAAAAAAAAAATTGAAAAAAAAAATTGAAAAAAAAATCATTTTCAAAATTTTTTGCATGCATCATACTCTTTAAGACACATGTGAAAATTTCTATTTTACTCAGAAAAGGAAGATAGACTGCCGCACACTGCGCGCACTTGGCCCTACACTGCACACCACGTCCTTAACCCGGGAAAATCCCAGTAGCAGCCCGTTTGGCCTTACTACGCCTTGGAGCCTCGTGTCGACCATGCACTTGTCCGTGACACACTTTGTCCGAGACCCGGTTGGTTTTTAGTTTGGTCCGTGTCGTGCCCTGTCTGTGTATACACCTTGCCAGTCAAACCTTAGTCAGCACGCCAAGTCAATATCTTTCGGAGACCCTAATCAGTCGAAGTCATGCCGGTTTTCCGTCAGGGACTTTGACCCGATCTTGACTGGCGCCTGGACGTTGACTTTGACTTGCACAACTTATGCACCGACTCTCGGCATGACACTGAGTCATCAAGGATTAACGATTATGCCATGTCTAATTACGGCTTAACGGACGACGGGTCAAGATCAATTATGGACATTTATCAGTCCGAGCCATGCCGACTTTCCGTCGAGCCCCTTAACATAATCTTGACCTTTAACGTCAGCTTTGTCTGAATGCTCGTTAAGACTAGATTACCCGCCAGACTTTAGGATCGTTTTTCTTTTCGGTCGGTGGGACCTGCTTGCCCTACGGAACCCTTGTTCGAGGTTGCAGGTTGAGGGTCCGCAGGCGTAGTGATGGGTCCCACTGATCCAGGAATCAGAGTAGTTTGCGAAAAAGAAGAGCAATCTTTTCCAACCGCCTAGGTTTTAATAAAACACGTTTTAAGTAAACAAGAACAAATAACTGCATGTTGCATGAGCCCTAAGCCCAAACACCTACCCTCCTTCACTCCCAAATATCTGAACCCTCGTGTCTTTCCCTCGCAGCTCCTCACAAAGCTTGGTTTCGGGCGCCGGGCCACCGTTTGATCAGTTGGAAAGAGTCAAGCGTATCTTCAGCTTCACCATTTGTTTCGACTCCGGGTTTCAGAATGTCTGCATCAGCCGGTAACGATGGGGACAACATCACTCCGCCTCCCGGGACTCCTCAAACAGAACAGCAATGGAATCAGCTAGCCGAACAGATGAGATTGCGACAGGAAGCACAGATTAATAGCCTTATGGAAGCTATTAGGAGCCATGGTTTGGCTGCCAGTCTCAATCCCGATGGCACCTTCACTGTGGAAGAAGAGGAGGATCCCAATCCCACTCTTGGTCGCCCTAACTACTCCAGGATGCCACCGCCAGCCTCCTATGGTCCTACTACCAGAGCCCATGCTCCTCGATCTTTGGGTCAGCCAGCTCCCCAACTACAGACTACTGGACCCATGCAGCCTAACGGGACAAGCCAGTTCGCAGTTCCTCAGTGGGGACAAAATCAGTACGGAATGTCTTCCCATGGTTGGGGGTACCTCGGAATGCCACAGCAAGTTGGGATCCCGCCTCAGTTTGGGACCAATCAGCCCGGATCTTCGCAGTAACAGTTCAGGGTACCACAGCAACAGTTTGGAATGCCGCTGCCACAGTTCGGTCTAGGGCAGCAGTCAGGAGCCCCTCCTCAAAATGATGTTGGTTCAGCCGCTCTTAACACCTCGCCAGCTCCCACAAACCCATTTCTCACTCAGGGTTTAATGGGCCACCAAGCCCCTGTCCCGGTCTCATCAGAATCACCAGGACCACAGTATCCTCCCGGTTATACACCCTCTCCACAGCCAGCCACGCAGTTCAACAACAAGGGACAGCAACCCGCATTTAAGCCTACTTATGAGTCTCACTCTGGAAACCCGAGCTATTCGGCTACCTCAGGTCTGCCTCCACCTTCTCTGTCAATTGGAAGCCGACAGCAAGCCGCTGGGTTCTATCCTTTTGCCCAAGCTCCTACCTACACTCCCCAGGGTAATTTGGGCCAAGGACAGGTTTTCACCTATGCTCCGGGATATGGTATTCCGTCCACCGGTGTACCACCAACAGCTAGACTCAAATATCAGCTCAGGCATTCCTGCTCCACCTTTGGATCCCCATTTGGCCTGGTTTATGGAGCAATACAAGAAATGAAAGCGCAGCTTGTTGAATTGACTGTCAAAAAGAACACTGCTCTTCGGCCTACAGATCCCGACTCCATTATACCCCTGCCTCACAAGTTCGTGATGCCCAATCTCGACTTGTTTGATGGGAGTGCGTGCCCTAAAACTCACTTGGACACCTATACTTTGGCAATGAAAGCTAAGGGATGCACAAACCAGCAGTTGGCCGACTACTTCAGTCTCTCTTTGAAGTCAGGAGCTTTGAAATGGTTCTTTCGATTAAAGCCTGAAGCTAGAGCTACTTGTGAACAGATTACCAGTACTTTCACAAATAAGTATAAAGCCAACTTGGAATGGGAGACAAACAGAGTTGACCTGCATACAACGATGCAGCGCCCTGATGAGAATATTGGGAATTTATATAAAAGGTGGAACTTGAAGCTCAGTGAAATGGCCATCCCTCCCTCTGCCGAGGAGCAGTTAGACATCTTCCAGTCATGCTTGAAGCCGCATTTAAGGACCTCACTTAGCAATTTCCCTATCCGAATGCGGGCAATGGTCAATTCGGGGCTAAATTTGAGAGGGCTTACAATCAGGCAAGTTGTTGCACCTACTTACAGATATCGGGCTTTTCCACCTCCAACACGACTCACCTTGGCCCTATTCGGGACAGGACTGTAACAATGCCACTCCCTTTGTTTTCAATAAACCTGATGCTTCCAGATCCCGGCTCCAAGGCTTGGGAGACTTTGGGATGCCTTTGAGTGATATCTTCAGAGGTTTGGTAAAAGAAGGTTTGCTCCAGCCTTTAGATAATTATCAGCCTAGAAACCCCAATGCTCCTTTGGATACCTCCAAGCATTGTGCCTTTCATCAGTACCATGGGCACCTGACAGATGATTGCGTCCCCCTGAAAAAGGCAATCCAAGGTTTGATAGAGCAAGGAAAGTTAGAAGTCCCTGAGGGGCCTAATACAGTCAAAAATCCTTTTCCAAGGAACCGTAACGAAGTGAACATGATTGAAATCGGAGAGCCTTCGCATGCCAAGGAAAATGTGGAAACTGGTGAAGATCCCCAGATGATTAATCTCGAATCCGGATTTGGGAATGATGGACAGACCTATCCTCCCGAGATCCCTCAGACAGACCAGCATTGGATCTAGTTGGTAGAGGAGATGAGACTGCGACATGAAGCATAAATTGACAACCTTCTGGAGGCCTTCAGGAGCCATAGTTTGGCCGCCAGTCTTAATCCCGACGGCACTTTTACCGTGAAGAAGGAAGAAAATCCTCCTCCCACTCTCAATCGTCCCGGATATGTCAGGATGCCACCACCAGCTTCCTATGTCACCACCGCCGGAACTCCTGCCCATCGACTTACAGGCCAGCTAGCCCCCAAACAGCAATTCAAAATGCCGCCATCCCAACAGCAGTCAGAGATGGAGCAATTCGGCATGCCTCAACAGCCGTCAGGTGTCCCCTCTCAGAATGATATCGGTCCTGCAGATATCAGTAGAGGGAATGAAGGTTTGAAAACAACGGAGGAAATGTGGTTAGCTATCAGGGCTCTCGAGGAATGCCAGAATGAACAACAGGCATGGATCGAAGAGGCCACACGTCATTTCAGAACATTGGCAATCCCCCAACTGACTGGGGCTCCCCTGAAGGACAAATACGTGCCTGTTCCCCCGGCTTCTAACGCCTCTCGTTACTCGGTGGAATCCAACCATTCGCTTCCAAGCAAGCCCAGTAGCAAATCTCCTCAATCTAGCTCAACTCAGAACCATCCTAGCACAGCTCGACCTGAAACCCCGAATTCACCCCCAACTGTTGAGCACATTTGGTGGGATATCTGTGACTGCCCCGACTGCCTCGAGAGGGACTATCAAGATTGGATAAACGAAGATCATCCTCCCAAAAAGAAGAAAGCATCTTCCCAGCAAAAGTTGAAAGAAAAATTCGAAGCTGGTGATACCAGTGTGGGGACACTCGGGGAACCTTCAGGAGGATTTGACTACTATGTCATTTACTCTAATGGGCCTAAGGTCCCTTCCTCCACGAAACTGCAGCGCAAATGACTGAGTCCTTTTTGAGGCCCGAAATTCAAGTACCAATGAATAGTCTTTTAGTCAACCTTTGTAGGTTCTAGTATTTTTCTCTTTCACCTAAGTCCTTCCTGGACATTTGTCGTTTTAGTCCATTTTGGACATAATAGTTAAATGTCTAACTTTTATATAAGTCTTTTTTCTTTTCTTGCTAGACTCGAGACATCACTTGCACACCCACGTTACACTTAATTGAAATGATTTTATCCAAAATGATCACTTGTGCTGCTCAACCACTAATTATTTGAAATGATTAATATTTAAATTAATCGGAGTGAGAAAATCAATTGATATCCTTCTCAAATTGGGGCTTACCAACTCCCCATCTTGCATCTCATATGCTCACATCCCTTTCATCATCCTCATCATCTCGATTGCTCGATGAATTTGCATGGATCTTTTCTCATTTAAAGTTTAAGCAAGCAATGAAGACTTAATTTTGTTTAGGTCATTCGGTAGGGATTGCGGTTCCGTTCACCCGTAGGGAAAACCTTTACCTCACCCTCACCAAACAATACCCTTTCATTTCAAGATCGGCGTGTTTTGAAACCCGGTTTAGCCATCATTTTTGCTCCATGCTAAGAGAAATCCAAGCAAGCCCAAGAAGTTAGCTTCGAGAGTCGGCGATGCGCAAAATATCTCAAGCCATGAAGGAAGGACAAAGATAATCCTCAACTCCTCAGGAGGCTGTTTAAAAAAAAAAAAAGAGAGAGAGAAGGACTGTCGATCCTCACAATTCAGCAAAAGTCCCCGACTCCTCAAGAAGCTCTCCAATGATCAAAAAGGAGCCCGAATTCTCGCAAGTTCGCAAAAGTTCTCAATAGCTTGGACTTCCTCTCACCATTACCTTAATCAATCCTAAGTCATCCTCTCGCTTTTAGAAGATATTCCCATTATCATTACCCTTGCCTTTGGCCAAAGTCAAAATCTGACCTCTCATTCTTAGAGGCAATCAATCTTCATCGTCGTAGATTCCCTAAACACATCCCTACAAGCCAACCTCTCATCTTTAGAGGCTTAGTCAGCAAAAAGCCCAGCCGACCTCTCATCTTAAGAGGTCTTGATATCCTAAATCACCCGATGGCCGATCGAAGCCCGGAAACCCAGCTACACTCCCTATCGGATAGTAATTTCATTCCAATATCTTCGAGAGCTAAATCAAATTAATGCTTCATTGCTTGCTTAAATTGGAATCTAATCCATCTTGGCTCAAAGTCATCAATCTAAGATTGTGCAAATTCAATCCATTCATTTGGCACTTCATGTGAGCACATTTCATTTCTCTTCCGCAAACACTTGCCGTGGATGTCCCACTGGGGCTTCGCATCCGTGTCTTTCATCGACACTCTAGGAGGACATGTTTTTCAATCCTCCAAATCCTCAAAATCCTCAAAGGTCCTCAGATCCTCGAATTTCAATATTCGTTCTCTTTTCAATCGGGATAAGCCCGAACTACGGCGACCTGAGCTCCTCACAAGGAGGGGAACGTAGGCAACCATAACTGGTCCGGTCGAAATCACAAACAAATCTCAAAAAATACGATCTCCTCAAGGGCCGTCCCCATACACAAGTCCTCTTTCCAATCCTTTCGAGCTTGATTCTCGATATCAATTGGTTTTCTCCTTGTGATTAATCAAAATATTTGTTCATATCAGATTTAGTGTTTGAATAACCCGAACATTAATAAAGGGTTTTAAGCAGCCTTGTGATCATCATGAATAAGACAAGTTTTCAAATGTCTCGACAAGTCTTCTCTTTCTACATCATAGGAAGATAGAGCCAAACACTGTCTTTCTGTCAGTAGGGGCTTCCATACACCTTTCCACACCTTGTGATGCTTATACTCTCCCAAAAGAGTTAAACTCAAAAGCGAGAGTGTCATACACAAATTCGGGATACATTCCCACTTTTCGAAAGATGTGCCCCTGCACGTAAACATTTCCGAGTCTTGTCCAGTGACTAATTGACTAAGGTGTGAAAAAGATGGGTGCCTCCTTGACCACATGATAACTTTGTCTGCAATAAGACTGCTTTGAATTTCTTCAAGTTGGGGCTTCGCTAAGCGGTTCTCTCAGGTTCTCCTGTATCAGCTCTTCAAGCTGGGGCTTCACCAAGTCACCTTGGTCCACGTTGGGTTCCTCCCTCTGTTATATGATGGATTTGCCCCTTACCAGATTCCCTCCAGGTTTGCTTTGCATCATCAACTGGGGCTTTGCCAAGCCGGGATCATTCTCTGCACGTTCTCTGCTGCTTGCCGTCTCGGATGCACGACACACTTTGTTCTCATCAGCAACGAATCAATCTGCTGCAACCTACACTCTCAGAGTACGCCCCCACTTGCTCAAAATCTATCTCAAACAATTTCCAGACACATACATCCCAATACATCCCCTCTCATCACCATGCATCCCCACAAAAATCTCCCCAGGGCTCATGTAGCATGCACAAAACTTGAATCAATAGGAACAACCCTAAGTGATTGAAGATCATAAATCATAATTTCCCTGCCAAAAGCTTGGGCTAAGTGCATCTCCAAAAGCAAGTGAATGCATCATCTCGCGAACATATGCAGTGATACTTTCATACATTGTCTCATAATCATTTTGGTTCTATGCATGCATCTGTCATCATGAATGTCATATATGCATCCTCCTCTCTACTAACAAATGCAGCAATTCAAACATGAAAGACCAGTTTTCCGTTACGACCTGAAGCCTCTTCGCAGCAAGGATGGTCTCCATCGAAGTGTAATGACAATGACTTCAACAGTATGGCCCAAATAACTGGCAGGACCCTCAAGTCAAAAATCATCGGGTCCATCCCTCGAGTCAAAGAATTATCGGGTCCACCTCTCAGAATCAAAAAGTCATCGGCCCCGTCGCCAAGTTATCAGCGAAATCCGTTTTTCATGGCAAACAGCAAAGTTCATGTCCTATCCGACAAATGCCTCCAAAGACAGCAAATCGTCAACAGAAACCGTCCCGCGAACGGTAATCCAACAACTCTTCATCAACATCAGTCGTAGCCTCAGTCCTTCCGGCAGCTACATGGTAAGCACAGCTCAGGTATGAAAGCATATCTTAGTCAATTACTAGCATTATCATCAAACATCGGGTGACTCCCAAATACAGTCAAACCTCGGGTGACTCCCAAATATAGTCAAACCTCGGGTAACTCCCAGATAATAGTCAATCCTAGGGTGACTCCCAGATAATAGTCAATCCTCGGGTGACTCCCAGATAATAGTCAATCCTCGGGTGACTCCCAGATAACAGTCAAACCTCGGGTGACTCCCAGATACAGTCAAAACTCGGGTGACTCCCAGATAATAGTCAATCCTCGGGTGACTCCCAGATAACAGTCAAACTTCGGGTAACTCCCAGATAATAGTCAATCCTCGGGTGACTCCCAGATAACAGTCAAACTTCGGGTGACTCCCAGATAACAGTCAAACCTCGGGTGACTCCCAAATACAGTCAATCCTTGGGTGACTCCCAAATAATAGTCAATCCTCGGATGACTCCCAGATAACAGTCAATCATCGGGTGACTCCCCAAAGAAACAGTCAAACCTTGGGTGACTCCCCAAAGAAACAGTCAAACTCGGGGTGACTCCCCTAAAAAAACAGTCACTCTTGGGTACAAAGCCCGTGGCCTCTTGTTATCGCCCCCTCTTTGACGAACTACGATTCGGCTTGATTCCCTCATGGGATACGTAGGAATCCCTTTCGTAAAGGTCCAGCCGCATGACCATTATGGTCTCTTTCCCGGGACACAAGCGTCCGTCTCTTCGAACTACGTCCAGGCTTGATTCCCATTCGGGATACGTAGGTAGCCTACCATAGGTCCAGCCACTTGACCAACACGGTCACCCTTTTCCCCGGTAGTTATCGTAAGCTCGAATCTTCCCCAGTGAGAACGCCTTCAAATAGTCTCCCTCGGGTACAAAACCCCAACTTAGGTTCATACTCCTGAACTAAGTCCCCATTTAGGTTCATACTCCTGAACCAAAACCTCGACTTAGGATCATACTCCTGAACTAAGTCCCCGTTTAGGTCCATACTCCTGAACCAAACCTCAACTTAGGTTCATACTCCTGAACTAAGTCCCCATTTAGGTTCATACTCCTGAACCAAACCTCGACTTAGGTTCATACTCCTGAACTAAGTCCCCATTTAGATTCATACTCCTGAACTAAACCTCAACTTAGGTTCGTCCCCGACGAAAGCTATCGGAATTCCGTTTCTTTCCTCGTTTCCATCCCCAGCAGCTTTCGAACTACGTATAGGCTTGATTCCCATTCGAGATACGTAGGTAGCCTACCATAGGTCCCACCACTTGACCAACACGGTCATCCTTTTCCCCGGCGGTAAAACGTAAGCCCGATTTCCTCGCCGAATGCTAACGAAATTTCGTTTCTTTCCTCGTGTTCACATCCGACAACAAACGTAAGACCGATCCCTTCAAGTGAAGTCCACCAAAGGACCATCTATCCCCTCAGAGTCTGTCCTCAACATAAGGACACGAACCATCGAAGGAAATCGTCCCAAAGCAAGTTGGTCACCATCTTTAAGGTTCGAGACACCTATAACGCCATCATCAAGGTCCGAGGCACCTAAAACGCCATCATCAAGGTCCGAGGCACCTAAAACGCCATCTTCAAGGTCCGAGGCATCTAAAACGCCATCTTTAAGGTTTGAGGCACCTAAAACGGCATCATCAAGGTTTGAGGCACCTAAAACGCCATCATCAAGGTCCGAGGCACCTAAAATGCCATCATCAAGGTTTGAGGCACCTAAAACGCCATCATCAAGGTCCGAGGCACCTAAAACGCCATCATCAAGGTTCGAGGCACCTAAAACGCCATCTTTAAGGCTTGAGGCACCTAAACGCTATCACTTCGGTTTCGACACACCGAAATCATCACCAGGTTGACATCCTAAAACAGTCACTCTAGGGTCGACGTCTGAAGATAGTCGAAAGACCCGAACTACGACCGGCTTGATTCCTCTTAAGGATACGTAGGTAGCCTACCATTAGGTGCAGCCATCAGACCAAAATGGTCACCTTCTTCTCCCCAGCAGATTGGGACCTCACTTTTTTCGACGACCCCACTTCCTTCGAAAGCGCCGTCGCCGAGGGGCTACTGTAAGTGTCCCAATCTGAACCGCCAATATTCCTTCAGCCCAATTTAACGACTTCCACATCAAATAAACATTTAAGGGCATTTTGGTCATTTCCTAAGGCATTTTAAACAAAAAAGGGCCTTAAAGGAATATCAAAAATAGGTCAAAAATCGGTTAGGAAGAGTCATTTCCAAGAAATTGACTAACTTTTTATTAAATGCAAACAGCCAAAACTGCTTTCTGCAGAATCAGGCACGCTTACACTCCCATCCGCGCGGACAGGAATGAGACTCAGTCTCGTCCGCGCGGACACCTTCGAAACCTAAAATTTGCCTATAAATTAAATCATTCTCTCTCAGTCTAAAGGATCCAGAGTTCAAACCCTTACTGTTATATTCGTAAAATACCCAGAAAACAGCCTAAACACCAAGCAAAAACACAAAATCCTGACATAAATCTTGATCAAATTCAAGCCCCAAACACAAATCCAAGGAAGATAGGGTACAACCATTGGTAAACCCTCATTCTCCTTACCTTAATCTCCCTCATCCATGCATACATCTCATATTTTAAAGATGTAACTTGTTCATCTACTTGTTGTTCATCTCTTGTCCTAGATCCAAGAGGATCTCCATGGAGTTCATCTCCATGGATGATTCTCTACAAGGATCCATATTTTAAAGCTTGTTCTTCCTTTTTTTTTACATAAACTAGTTGTTACTTGATCTTTTGGCCTAAAGTGTGGTCACCTTGGAGTTCATCTCCATGGATGATCACACTAAATGGTCCATATTCTCATCTTCATTTTCTTCTATGTCATTAGTTCTTACTTGACCTAAAATATGGTCTTCTTGAAATAAATTTCCTTGGATGACTGTGAGCACCCCAACCCGGGACCTAACACGTGTCCCGAGCTAAGGGAGCTCAAACTAAGACAATCCATCTAGATTTTTAAAACATTTATTTGCCTTTAAAGGAAAACTACTTTTCAAACTTCCAAGTAAGAATTAATTAATAATATCTCTACTCAAAGGAGATCCAACTACAACTTTAACAATCCGAAATCTGATTAATTACACAAAACCCTGAATAACATTGTTTAATAAAAGTGTTTTCCAAACAAATTACAAAAGAGGAATACTTAATAAATACTCCTAAACAACCCACTCCTATACTTAACTTGTCAAGCCCCAAAAGCAAAAGTCCACAATGAAATCCCCGGCCTCACTGGTTCGGGTCACCTGTCTCGGAATCTAAAACAGTAAAGGGAGAGGGGTGAGAATAAATCTCAATGAGCTATTATGATATGCAGCAAGATGCCATACAAGATGCAACATGTAGCATGGCAACACTTAACACATTAGGAAAGCGGTAAACACCTTACGTTACCTCATTTTACCTTTTCCCGTTCGAACAATAAGTCGTACAACGTGGGAGTAAAACTCCACTCTTTGGTGAATTGCCTCCGGCACATTCACCTCTTATAGGACTCATACCCCCGAGATCCATATAAGAAAAGATATCTATGATATAGAGTATCCAACCATAACATCGTCCTCCTCACAACGGTTGCAACAGAATGTAAAGGCTACTTATCACTCGGTACGGTCGTTAGCACGGCCCCACCCCGTGGCCACGAGTGGGGAAGGGTCACCGGTATGATGTACCTTCAATCACTTATTGAACAAATCAATAATTGATTGGCATCCATCATACCCACCCGAACATAATACGCTAAGCACATGATAGTTACTTGAGATAAATCCACAAAACGGGATAAACAATATAGCAACATGGTAAAATATACTCATGTTCAATCCAACATCATAATGCAACATTTAAGTAATACACTATGCATAGCATCATCAGTAAATATGAATGATAACAATTAAATCCACCAATGGGATAGCAATAAACTCAACATGCCACATAATCCACAAGCGGGATATCACACCACCATATAACACATAATCCACACATTGGGATGTCACATAACAACTTGCCAAATAGTCCATACTTAGGATATTAAGGTAACCATATAATTAATAATTCCACAACTTGGACACAATGCCACAAGGTGGTACATACCCATTACTAATTAGCTTAATTGTGAAACCTATAGCTTCTACACCAATTTGAACTACTCACCAAGGACATGGAGTAAGTAAGGCCACTATATATCGTAAACCATTCCTACATAGTCATCGTGCAACCCCGAATAACCTTAATAACGTTCAAGATCTATTTCCCCAAGTTGGAACCATTCTCCGAACCCTTATTTAACCATTCCCACAATTCCACTTTGACAAATAAAGACGTCATGACCTAGCCAAGGTATCCCATTTTAATTTAGGTTAAAGAAGATTGATTTGTATCCGGGTTGGGTTAGGTTCTACTAATTTATATTGGTTAGGAATCATTCCCCGAGGTTTTTAGTAAAATTCAGCAAAAGAGAAGAACTGGGAAAGGACTGGTGACATGGGCGACCGCCCATGTCACTTGGGCGACCGCCCAAAGAAGCTACAAAGGAAGCCAAGGTTTCTGCCGCCTTGGGCGGCCGCTCAGCCCCCATGGGCGACCGCCCATGGCCCTTTTTCAGCACATCCGAATTTCCAACTTATTTTTACCTAGATTATTTTTCTTTAAATCTTGCTTAATTCCAAGAACACCAAGAAGGATTCTAACCTTACTTATCTCATCATAAATCATCCAAACCCAAAATAATGTATATTTAGATTAATTACTACTTTATTTCCCACCCATTTCATGATTAACCTTTCTAGATCTTCTTCTTTGAACATTAACTTTAACCTATCTCATTTACTAAACATCCATCCCCCATTAAAGATTCCAAGGCATGACTTTAATCATCTTAATCCCACTCAACACATCTTCTTACACTCTTAATCATTTCTTATGAACAACAATAACATGAACTAATTCTCCAACTCCAAGAAGGTTTCAATTCATCAAAACCATTAAAACACAACAACAACAATAACATAGTTCATGAGCATACAAAGAAGGGAAAGTCATAATAACTCACTTGGATTTGCAAAGGAATGTGG
This sequence comes from Adenophora triphylla var. japonica, assembly GCA_022495995.1. Lineage (NCBI taxonomy): Eukaryota > Viridiplantae > Streptophyta > Magnoliopsida > Asterales > Campanulaceae > Adenophora > Adenophora triphylla. The sequence continues at coordinate 25,489 of JAFEMH010004949.1, read as the reverse complement.
ATCTTTCTAGCTAGATGAGTTCCCCAAGATGAACCCACTTCAAGGATGCTCTAAGACTTGATTTTTGGTGAAGAAATGCTCTTGACTTCAAAGCTTCATGCTTGGGTTTCCATGGGAGCTCTCTAGTTTCTCTAGGAAGAAGAAGTAAAAATGAAGGAGGAGGAAGAAGTGTGAGGAGGGTAATGGAGAGGGAGGAGGGGCCGGCTAGAGGGAGGCAAGGGGAGAGGAGGGGGGTGACACTTGGCATGGCATGGGGAAAGTAAGGGATTTTGGCCCCCCACCAAGAATAACCAAGGCTTTCCCCTACCCAAATAAAATAAAACTTATCCCATTAATTCATCCTACTCATTTATCCTCCCCACATTATTTATCATTTTTCCATTTTTATTATTTTCCTTAGTTTCTTTATTAAATGTCCAATAAATTCTTATAAGATTCTAAATTTACTTTTCACCCAATTTACCTTAATTTAAGAATTTAATGACATAATTGAACACATAAAATAAATATAAATATTAAAAGCATCTAGTATGATATTAAAAATAAATGCCTAGGGTTGGGGTCGTTACACTCACTCCCCCTTAAAGAAAATTCGTCCCGAATTTGGTCAAGCCGCTACCCTAAGGATCAAATAGCAAAGGTTACCTTCCACACATTCTAACTTAACACTTTTCCACTAGATTTCTCAATGGTATAATTCCACTATACACTTTCTTAACCCGAATACTCTAGGACTTCACTCCCCAATTAGTCTCTTCAACACTATGATTTTTCCAAGATTTTCCAATTTCATAAGTAATGTGATACTACAACTTAATATCCCGAGAATACTATACCATCATCACTAACCCGAAATTTCACGACCTCAAAGAAAGTATATTCAAATAAAAGTATTACATCTCATGTCTCCCAATACATTACGATATCACATTTAAACTTCAAATACTCGATAAGCTGCCCCAAATCGGTCTATAAGTCGACTCACCAACATTTCCTAAAACTTCAAAAGATAAGATTCCGTTTAAATCACACAAACAATTGTAACCGCTCTCGAACAATGATAAGAAATTTCCGCTCTATCTAAGTTAACTTCCTCGAAACATACGCTATCACTTCCCATTTTGCATAACACTACACCTTGATCTTCCTTTAATACACACTTAAAATTTCACAAGATTCTCACATCCACTAGGTAAGGTAAGAGTCAACCTATTTTCCATCACTAACAATATGATTCATCCTCATCACAACCTACACCATTTATACGCCCTTTAGAGTCAACCAATCAACGACTTTACAATTCTCGAGAATTTCTGAAATTTCTTCGGTAACACTTGCCAACTCAAAGATCACGGACTCATCCTCACAAGATCCTTGGTAACATCCGAGTTTAAAACCACATAACCCAAAATTTGCAATCTTCTCGAGCCAACTCACACTAGTCAAACTTTGCATACAGGGACTCCTCACAAGGAAATCATTAACCCAATTCTCAAATTATTTTCACGATCTTCCGGGAACTTTAATCAACAAGGAGATCATCAATTCTAATTATTCTAAAGCCATCAAAATAAGGATTACTATTCCGCTTATCCTACTCAGAACCAACACATGAAATATACCGACGGAAGCACATTTACCACTTACTTACAATTAGCACATAAAAATTTGGAAAAGACTCCTTATGCAAGTCTAGTATATATCAATTACCTTTCACATCTTAATGCAAAATCTTCACCTTAAATACCCATATATAACAAGAATTTCACATTAAGGTTTACCTATAACAAATACCAATATAAGCAATCTAGGCATGGAAAAAGGAGACTCACTTATTATGATAGTCTACCATTATCCAACAACTACTTAACCCTCCAGGTCAAGTATAACTCAAAATCATAAATTAATAATCATCCCAAACCAACTGGCAATACATGCTCAGTCATAACCACATCACCACCGTGGTAAACCGAAGAAGGTTCGAGGTATTCTCTCATAAGAGCAGAACCCTCTAACAACAAAACAACTTTTCAACAATGTATGACACATATAAGCAAAATGTGATGCCAAACATAAATGATATGCAACAGGATCTATAAAATATGACCCCTAACTTTTGAGACAGGGAATATACCTCTAGCGACCTCTGAGGGACCTATCTCTCCTGAAACCGAAACACCTACTCGACCATAGACCTTCTCTCTCGGCTCCCCTTCGCTATCTCTCTTGGTACCACCTCTTTGTCGTCCACCTTGCTGACTGCTGCCTGAAGCTCGCTCCTGCTGAAACTTTGGACAATTCCTCCTAAAGTGTCCCATTCCTCCACACTTAATACACTTACCTTGCTTACTCCAACAATGATCTTCGGTATGTCCAATCCTCTTGCAAAATTTACAATTCATCCCATACTGCTTGGATTTTGGCCTAGATAAAGAAGCTACGACAAACTCTCCACTCACACTTCCTGAAGTTAACGTCCTTGGCTGTCCTCTAATGATTTTGGATCCTTGTCCTAAATACTTTGGCTTGTTTCCAATCCCACTTCCGGATCTTCCACTATTTTCCTCAATGTCCCTTTCGATCTTATATGCCTTATCTATGACTGTCTGATACTCGATGGAACCGTCAATCCATAATTTCTCCCTAAACTCGCTCCTCAAACCTGTTACAAACTTCTGAACCCTTTTCACTTCATGCGATACCAAATGAGGGCAACACTTAGCTAATTCCTCAAACCGGACTGAATACTTATCTACCGTCATGTTCCCTTGTTTTAGTCTTAAGAATTCAATCTCCTTCTTATCCCTTGTAACCATCGAAACGAAATAATCCTCGAACTGTTTGGTGAAATTATCCCAAGTCTGGGGCGTATGATCCCGCTCCCAACTTTCCTTCAACTTCTGCCACCACTGATCAGCTGGACCTTCAAGCTTGAAAACGGCATACCTAACTTTCTCTTCGTTGCGACTTTCTATAACCTTGAAAATCTTATTCATTTCTGCTAACCAATTTTCTGCCTTTAACGGATTCGGATATCCATTAAAACTCGATGGATTCATCTTCACAAACCTTTCCCATCCATCACTTTGACATTCCTCAGGCTGAATCGGAACTGATCCTCTAGTCTCCATATCCTGTACAAACTTCCTGAATAATTTCATCATCTCTTCATCCTGAATTCCACCTATACCCAAATCTTCTTCAATTTCTAGAACTTTCCGCTGATCATCCTTGCTTCCGGCCATTAGAACGAACTCCTGCATTAAACACTCGGCGTTAATTACCACACATTCCCACTTAGTCTAGACATCTACCCTTGACCTCTAAACTAAGCTCTGATACCAACTGTGAGCACCCCAACCCGGGACCTAACACGTGTCCCGAGCTAAGGGAGCTCAAACTAAGACAATCCATCTAGATTTTTAAAACATTTATTTGCCTTTAAAGGAAAACTACTTTTCAAACTTCCAAGTAAGAATTAATTAATAATATCTCTACTCAAAGGAGATCCAACTACAACTTTAACAATCCGAAATCTGATTAATTACACAAAACCCTGAATAACATTGTTTAATAAAAGTGTTTTCCAAACAAATTACAAAAGAGGAATACTTAATAAATACTCCTAAACAACCCACTCCTATACTTAACTTGTCAAGCCCCAAAAGCAAAAGTCCACAATGAAATCCCGGCCTCACCGGTTCGGGTCACTGTCTCGGAATCTAAAACAGTAAAGGGAGAGGGGTGAGAATAAATCTCAATGAGCTATTATGATATGCAAAGAAGATGCCATACAAGATGCAACATGTAGCATGGCAACACTTAACACATTAGGAAAGCGGTAAACACCTTACGTTACCTCATTTTACCTTTTCCCGTTGAACAATAAGTCGTACAACGTGGGAGTAAAACTCCACTCTTTGGTGAATTGCCTCCAGACATTCACCTCTTATAGGACTCATACCCCGAGAGATCCATATAAGAAAAGATATCTATGATATAGAGTATCCAACCATAACATCGTCCCTCCTCACAACGGTTGCAACGTAACCGTAAAGGCTACTTATCACTCAGTACAGTCGTTAGCACGGCCCCACCCCGTGGCCACATAGTGGGAAGGGTCACGGTATGATGTACCTTCAATCACTTATTGAACAAATCAATAATTGATTGGCATCCATCATACCCACCCGAACATAATACGCCCAAGCACATGATAGTTACTTGAGATAAATCCACAAAACGGGATAAACAATATAGCAACATGGTAAAATATACTCATGTTCAATCCAACATCATAATGCAACATTTAAGTAATACACTATGCATAGCATCATCGAGTAAATATGAATGATAACAATTAAATCCACCAATGGGATAGCAATAAACTCAACATGCCACATAATCCACAATCGGGATATCACACCACCATATAACACATAATCCACACATTGGGATGTCACATAACAACTTGCCAAATAGTCCATACTTAGGATATTAAGGTAACCATATAATTAATAATTCCACAACTTGGACACAATGCCACAAGGTGGTACATACCCATTACTAATTAGCTTAATTGTGAAACCTATAGCTTCTACACCAATTTGAACTACTCACCAAGGACATGGAGTAAGTAAGGCCACTATATATCGTAAACCATTCCTACATAGTCATCGTGCAACCCCGAATAACCTTAATAACGTTCAAGATCTATTTCCCCAAGTTGGAACCATTCTCCGAACCCTTATTTAACCATTCCCACAATTCCACTTTGACAAATAAAGACGTCATGACCTAGCCAAGGTATCCCATTTTAATTTAGGTTAAAGAAGATTGATTTGTATCCGGGTTGGGTTAGGTTCTACTAATTTATATTGGTTAGGAATCATTCCCCGAGGTTTTTAGTAAAATTCAGCAAAAGAGAAGAACTGGGAAAGGGATCGGTGACATGGGCGACCGCCCATGTCACTGGCGACCGCCCAAAGAAGCTACAAAGGAAGCCAAGGTTTCGCCGCCAGGCGGCCGCTCGGCCCCACGGGCGACCGCCCATGGCCCTTTTTCGGCACATCCGAATTTCCAACTTATTTTTACCTAGAATATTTTTCTTTAAATCTTGCTTAATTCCAAGAACACCAAGAAGGATTCTAACCTTACTTATCTCATCATAAATCATCCAAACCCAAAATAATGTATATTTAGATTAATTACTACTTTATTTCCCACCCATTTCATGATTAACCTTTCTAGATCTTCTTCTTTGAACATTAACTTTAACCTATCTCATTTACTAAACATCCATCCCCCATTAAAGATTCCAAGGCATGACTTTAATCATCTTAATCCCACTCAACACATCTTCTTACACTCTTAATCATTTCTTATGAACAACAATAACATGAACTAATTCTCCAACTCCAAGAAGGTTTCAATTCATCAAAACCATTAAAACACAACAACAACAATAACATAGTTCATGAGCATACAAAGAAGGGAAAGTCATAATAACTCACTTGGATTTGCAAAGGAATGTGGATCTTTCTAGCTAGATGAGTTCCCCAAGATGAACCCACTTCAAGGATGCTCTAAGACTTGATTTTTGGTGAAGAAATGCTCTTGACTTCAAAGCTTCATGCTTGGGTTTCCATGGGAGCTCTCTAGTTTCTCTAGGAAGAAGAAGTAAAAATGAAGGAGGAGGAAGAAGTGTGAGGAGGGTAATGGAGAGGGAGGAGGGGCCGGCTAGAGGGAGGCAAGGGGGAGAGGAGAGGGGTGACACTTGGCATGGCATGGGGAAAGTAAGGGATTTTGGCCCCCCACCAAGAATAACCAAGGCTTTCCCCTACCCAAATAAAATAAAACTTATCCCATTAATTCATCCTACTCATTTATCCTCCCCACATTATTTATCATTTTTCCATTTTTATTATTTTCCTTAGTTTCTTTATTAAATGTCCAATAAATTCTTATAAGATTCTAAATTTACTTTTCACCCAATTTACCTTAATTTAAGAATTTAATGACATAATTGAACACATAAAATAAATATAAATATTAAAAGCATCTAGTATGATATTAAAAATAAATGCCTAGGGTTGGGGTCGTTACAATGACCATTTTAAATGGTCTAAATTGTTTTACTTCCTTGTAAATGTTTTTCCCTAACCTAAGATCTTCACCTTGGAACAATTTCCATGGATGAAGATCATTAAGGTTCCTAGGTTACAAAAAGGGTGAAGTTGATACATTGAGTTCAAAGATCTCAAGGATGGTCATCTTAATGACCACCTTAGAAATACACTCTAAAGTTGATACACCCTTAACCTAAATTCAATTTTCATACATTAATCTTTGTTTTATGTTAAATCTCCCCATCCCAAGCAAATGAAATGCTTTCAAGTCCTAATGTACCTTAAGGATGGTTTGATATAGTAGATCACCACTAATCATGTTTAGTGATCACTAATCAAAGCCTAAGAAAAGTGGGGACAAGCATGGATGCAAATCCCAAAAATGTTTTTATTTAACACTTTCAGTTGCAAAGTCCAGTTCTGATTCTGTAACTCCAATTTACATTCTGGAATTTACAGAATCAGACTGGAAAGCTGCAAAAAGGAATATTTACTGTCCCATCCGCGCGGACAGAATTGAATCTCGCTCTGGTCCGCGCGGACAAAAATGTAAGGGACAGACATTTTGTTTTTTCAGTCTTTTTTCACTCACAGGAGCACACTGTTTTGGTAAATTTCAGTCCAGTCCAGTCAAAACTTTATTTTCAGAAAATTCCTTTTGCAAAACACACACACACACACAAATGGTTTTAAATTAGGAAGACTCGTTTTACGAGGCATTCCGCGTGAACCCTAACATTCTTCCCGGAATGTAACGTGACCTCCGAACCCATTTTTCTCTAATTTTGGGCATTTTTCAAAGTTTTGGCCCTTAAACTAAAAACGGCGTGGCGACTCCGTTTGATTTTTTCAAAAATGAAAATCGGGTACATCACAGAGGGGGATGTTGTGCCTCTAGTCCCAGTTGTTAGACGTCAAAGGTATCTAGATTGGGTCACCCATGAGGGGGACTCGATTCAGGTTTGAGAGAGAGTGTCACTTCTGCAAGAAGACCGCCAATTATTGTAAGGATCAGGGCGAACACTTTGGGGGTAAGAGTTCTTCCCTTCATTGTCTCTTGACTTATCCATTGCTTGCTCGCATGTAAACTATTAGCTCGTACATGTCTTGCTCGTACATAGAACTGATAGCTCGTATGTTGAACTTATTAACTCGCATATGCTTCAACTCGTAAATAATTCACTCCCAAGTATAACCTTTAGCTCATGTTCATCCTGCTCGTACATATAACTGACAGCTCGTATGTAGAACTCCCATTTGTCTATCTAATTCCTTGTGATTTTGATGTCGTGCAGTTCTAACTCCCGAGCAAGAGGCGAACATGGGTCGAACCATTGATGTAAGGAAGAGTAAGAGAAGCTGTGGGGTAGCCAATGCTAGAGAACATCGAGAGAAAGAAGGCACTCAGCGCCAAGAGCTCTTGAAGTTAGTAGATGTGGACATTACCAATTCTATCCTCGTGGAGGATAATCTTTAGGAACTGGAGGAGGTAAGAGTTGAAGGAGATGCCCAAGGAATAGAGGAGGGTCATGCTGCTGAGGTTGATGGGGCTGAGCAGACTGTGGAGCCAATCAAGGAGGTCGTCAGGGCTAGAACTCGAGCCCAAGCCAAAACCAAGTCCAAAGCTGTCTCCAAGGCCAAGTCACACGTTATAGATGTGGATGAGCAGGAGGAAGAGGATGATAATGCTCCCCTGAGCAAGAAACTCAAGGTTGGAAAGTCCAAGGCAAGCTCGACAACTGATCAGGTCAATGCTATTGAGTCAATGGAAGCAGAAACTAGGGGCCCCCAGTCCTCTCCTATCCGAGTTTCCTACGCCGAGCTGGTATAAGCTCGTGTTGACGAGTTAAGTGAAGTTGCTCCCTTGACCGGGATTAGCTGCTTGGGTAGGGAGTATCCTGAGTTGGAATACGGCCAGGTGATCGTGAGGAGGGGGGCTGACCAAGATTTGGTCAAAAAGTACACCAACAGGGCTCTGACTCCAGAAGCTTGCCATGCTAGGGTCGGGCCGGCCCACTCCGAGGTAATACTTATAACTTTTTATATTGCTGTCTTTTATTCTTTTCACTTGTCTCAAGTCCCTAATTTACTTCTGATCGACCTAATCCCCTTTCTTTGCTCGTCATTTCAGTCACTTGCTATGATTGATCTATCCACCAGCTATTGGAAAGCTGCTGAGGAGCAGGAGAAGGTGGCCAAGACCATGCTGGCTCGTAAGAATGAGGAGTTGAAGAAGCTCGATGATGACTATGCCAAGCTGAAGGATGAGCATGATAAGCTGAAGGAGATGCATTCTGATCTTGACTTGGCGTATGAAGCCTTGAAACTTGTGAAGGATAATGAGATCAAGCTGAAGGAAGATGCTTGGCAGAGACTGGGAAAGCGGATAAGGAGCTTGCCACTCTCAAAGAAGAGAAGAAGAAGATGTCTGAAGATCTTGAATTGGCGACCCAGCAGTTAGAAGAGGTGCATGTTACCTTAGCAAAGAAGCAAGAAGAGCTCGACGTTGCATGGCTTCAATGGGGGGTGGAGCTATCTGATGCCGTCAAAGCTGCTAAGGAAGAGGCTGTGAAAGCCTATAAAGAGAGTGACGAGCTCCATGCTCATGTTGTTGATAAGGCAAAAGGGTTCTTCGATGTAGGTCAGAGCCACATGGCTCGACGCATCGTGGTGGATCCTTCTGTTAACATATCTGTCGAGCAGCTGGCCAGGTGGGCATCAGAGGACCAATACAACACGGTGGCTCATCAAGGCTATCACCTGGTGCCCTGTAATGATAATGACTTAGAGCTTATTTCCAAGGATGATGAGGAAGCAGATGTCGAGCCGTGGATCCCCCCTCCAGTTGAGACTGTTAATTTCGACACCATTTTGGCCGAGCTTGAGGAACCCGATGAACTGGCATTTGAAGGCGACACTCCTAAACATGGATTTTCTGAGTCGGGTAAGTTTGTTGGCCCCCAGCAGCAAGAAGATTCCATAGATGATCAAGCGACCACAAGTAACCAAGCTGAAGTTGATCCATCCTCTTAAATTTTGATTTGAATGGTTATGTAACAAACAAGTCCCAAACAATTTTTGTTTTTTGTTTTGTAACTGTTGATGCTTTGGCCCAGCTTTTGGGAGGCATCTTTACTTATGCATTTGGTTTGCTCTTTTCTTGGCCCATTTTGGGAGACTGAGCCTTTATTTAATCGTAGCTGACTTTCATAGTTTGGATTCCATGTTTTTGATGATAGCATGAATATATGTCGAGCTAAATTTAACAGGATAAATGAGTCATCTTGGTTTTATGGTGACTCAATCGACCTTAGACTTGTAAAAATTTTTTTGCAAACGAGATTGACTAAGAGTCGAACCTGTTTTAAGAGATTAAAGCTGACCAAAGATCGAGCTTATTAGAACGAAGTCGACCAAGGGTCGGACTTGTTAATGGAATGAAGCCGATTAAGGATCGAGCTTGCTAGAACGAGACTGATTAAGAATCGAGTCTGTTAAACGAAGCTGACTAGAAGTCGAGCTTGTTAGAACGGAGCTGACTAAGGGTCGAGCTTGTTAGAACGAAGTCGACTAAGAGTCGGACTTGTTAAAGGGACAAAGCTGATGAAGAATTGAGCTTGTTAAAATGAAGCTGACTAAGAGTCGAACTTGTTGAAATTAGTACAACACAATGTTTGGTCGAATAGAATTTTTATTGAAGTAGGAACATGCTTACATCAAATGGAAAGCTAGAACTATGACAAATTCAAACTTGGAAACTGCATTAACTTTGAACTGAACTAGAAGTAGTATTTGATGAGGTGAGTAGCGTGCCATGGATGCTTCAACTCCTCACCATCTGGATGAGCAATCATATAAGTCCCTTCCTTGATGATTCGAGTAACAATGTAGGGACCTTCCCAGTTGGGAGATAGCTTGTTATGTTGGGTTCTCCTTCCTATTGCCTCGATCTTTCTTAACACATGGTCACCCACTTGGAATGATCTTGTCTTCACCTTCTTATCATGGTAACTCTTTGTTTTTTGCTTGTGGTTGACCATTCGTAAGTAGGCTGTGTCTCGCTTCTCGTCGATTAAATCCAAGTCGATCAACCTGTTGGGACTCTGGCTCCACTGACAGTCATCGTTGCTGACCCACCTGAGTAAACTTTCCAATAGTCGTCGGGTATATAAGTGACGAGCTGGGACTCTGGCTCCTTTCCCTTAACTTTCTCCTTCTGGGCTCGCACCTCGCTATCTTTCTTGGTGAACGTCAGCTCGACCAAGAAGTCTGCCAAGGCTTGAGCCTTCAATGCCTTTCGAGGTCGATACTCGATGTCAAATTCTGTGAGAGCAATTGACCAATTGAGTAAGCGACCTGAACTCTCTGGCTTGTGTAGAATTTTTCTCAAGGGCGCGTTTGTGAGCACAACAATAGGGTGAGCCAAGAAATAAGCTCGCAGCTTCCTTGAAGCCACGACTAAGGCATATGCGACCTTCTCCGCATTGTAATATCTGCCCTCAACATCTGACAGAGCTTTGCTGACATAGTACACGGGCTTTTGAAGCCCTTCCTCTTCTCGAACTAAGACTGCTGCAACTGATTGATCTCCCACAGACAGATATACAAACAAAGTTTCTCCAGTAGCCGGGCTGCTCAATAGAGGAGGAGAAGCGAGGTACTCCTTAAGCTGTTGGAACGACGAATGACATTCGGCCGTCCACTCAAAATTTTTCGTCCCCCTCAAAGATTTGAAGAAGGGGAGAGACCTTTCCGCCGACTTGGCTATGAAACGACCTAGGGCTGCCACCCTTCCATTAAGTCGCTGCATCTCTTTGATACTGGTGGGCTCCTGCATGTCGACTAGAGCCTTGATCTTTTCTGGATTGGCCTCTATTCCTCGTTGTGACACCATAAATCCAAGGAACTTGCCAGCTGCTACCCCAAAGACACATTTGCTTGGATTAAGCTTCATGTCGTTTGCTCATAGATTGGCAAACTTTTCCCTTAGGTCGACTACGTGACGTCCGGTCTTTGTTTTGATGACCATATCGTCGATGTAAGCCTCCATGTTTCGGCCAATCTGTCAAGCAAAGACTTTGTTCACCATTCTTTGGTAGGTCGCACCTGCATTCTTTAACCCGAATGGCATCATGTTGTAGCAATAGATGCCTCCAGCTGCTTGAAATGCCATTTTCACTATGTCATCCTCATGCATCTTGATCTGATGATAGCCTGAATAGGCATCGAGGAAACTGAGGGTGGAGTGTCCAGCAATAGAATCAACAAGCTTGTCAATTCGAGGTAGGGGATAGCAGTCTTTTGGGCAAGCAAGGTTGAGATTGCTGAAATCGACGCACATTCTCCATTTGCCGTTGGATTTCTTCACCATGACCACATTAGCTAGCCAGGTGGTATGGGTGGCCTCCTTGATTATACCTGCACTCAAAAGTTTTTGTACCTTGAGTTTTATAGCCTCCTCCTTTTCGCGAGCGAAGCTTCTCAGCCTCTGAGGTTTGGGCTTTATGGTCGGGTTGACCTCCAGTCTATGAACAACAACCTCATCCTTAATCCCCTTCATGTCTTCTACTCGCCAGGCAAAAAGATCATTGCTTTCTTTGAGTAGCTCGACAATCTCTAACCTTTCTTCAGGTGACAATTGCTTTCCAATCTGAATTTTCTGTTCGGGTTAGGAAGGATTTGTGATCACTGCTTCCAACTCGTCTACAGCCTCTAGCTCTGGACCATCTCTGAATTGTAGGGTCTCAATGATTATTTCCCTAACCCTCTGTCTTTCCTTGGCCCCCAAGTGGGGAGCTTCTTCAGCTATCATATCATCCAGCTCATCTGCAATCTCACTGGTGGTGGCCCCCGAGTTATTGTCGACTTGGAGGCATAGCTCGCCTATGATATCTTGGTCGACCATAACTGTATCTGGATCGACCGTTGTGAGTGTGGAGGGACGTGTTGACTCTGTCATGACTTTGTCATGCGAGTGATAGGTCTCCTCCTCTACGCAGGTGATCGTAGATAATCGAGTAGTTTTGGTGACCGACTGAGACAGCTTTAGGTATCCTTCCGCAGTTTCAACCTCTAGCTCCCTCTTCTTTCTTTCTCGAAGGACATGATCAAGTTATGCTCGAGTTGTGCCTTGTACGCAGCCGACTCCAGCTGGCGTGGGGAATTTAACTCGCTGATGGGGGATTGAGGCCACCATTCCAAGTGCGACCTGGCCAGGAATACCAAGAATTGCAGCGTAATCACTATTCACGTCAATTACAATGAATTTTACCTTGGATACGACCCTGTAGGGGTGTTGGCCTAGGTCGACATCTAGCTCGATCTGTCCTTTGGCATCGACCCGGTGGTTGGTGAAGCCTTCCAATCTGCCATCATATCGTTCAAGCTGCTCACTCGAAAGACCCATCTCCTGGAACGTTTTGTAGAACAGAATATCCTTGCAGGCCCCCGTGTCGACTAAGAGTCTGCTCATTGTACATCCATCAATTAGTCCTGGGATGACGAGAACTTGCTCTCTAGCTGCCATATTAGTTGCTAGCTCGTTCGGATAAAATCTAATCACCTCATCCCTGGCGTAGCTCTTTGGCGGGACATGTGGGGCTTTGGTGAGCTGGAAAATCTTATGTTTGATGGCTGTGTTGCTGGCTTGTTCAGTAATAACGCCCAAATTCATCCTAGGTTGTCTTGGCTCTGGATGTCCACCTGCAGGTCGCTCACCGCTATTTGCTTGAGACCTTTTTAAATATGCATCGAGCCTTCCCTGGTCGACCATCTTCTGAATTATACGCTTCAAGCTCATACAATCCTCCGTATTATGGCCCGTATCTTTGTGATACACGCAGTATTTGCTATTGTCCCTTCTGAACTTATTTGTTGGGTTTATAGGGGCAGGTAGGCTTAGCTCGACCATATTCATTATTTCAGTTCGACTCACCGTTAGGGGAGTGAAAGCTTCGGGCACTTTCTCAGTCGCCCTGGTTCTGTTTTTGCCATTTTTATTGTTTTCCCCATTCTTGACTGAGTCCTTCTTATCATCAGCGACCTCAGTCTTGGGGCCTTTCCCATTTTTCTTTTCTTTCCTTTCCTCGGCCAACGCTACGTTGTAGGCCTTCTCGAATAACTCTTGTCGAGTAGTCACAGTTCAAACTGTCAGCTCGTAGTCCATATCTGCAGAAGTAATTCCACTCCTGAAACAATTGATCACCTCTCTGTCTGTGAGGTCTTCCTCGATCTTGTCGACCATCTCTTTAAACTTGGTGTAGTAGCTCATCGAGCTTTCATTTTTCCCTTGCACCAAGTTGTTTAGATCGGTGACTGTCATCTTCCTAGCTCCAGCAGTCGAGAAGCGTTCCAGAAATTTCTTCCTCACATAGGTCCAAGTCGAGATGCAACCTGGTGCCAAGCCATTGAACCAAGTGAGGGCTGCCCCAGTGAGTATGCTTGTAAGTGCCTTGCACATCATGTCGTCCTCGTGGGAGACAAAGCACATGGTAGCCTCCAAGTGTTGTATATGGCTTTTGGCGTTGGTTGCACCTGAATATTTTTCTAGGACTGGCAATCTGAAACCTGGCGGAGGTCGACAGTCGAGCAACTCCTTGGCCATGGGTCGAAGAGCAAAACCTTCTCGCTCCTCCTTTCTAACATCCTCTTTCTTGTCAGCTTCCCACTGCTCAAACTTCTTCTTCCATAGGAGCCATTCTCTAGCATCTGGCCTGTCGTCCCTAGCATGGGAGACATCATTTGACCTTTGCCTCTCTTCATGGTGATGCTCTCTCCCAGAGTTGGCTCTGTGTCTGTCGCTTCTAGGGGGAGTTATCTCTCTGCCCTTCCTGTCCCTGTGAGAAGGCGACCTCACTGACTGAATTGGCAACCTGCGCCTATCATCTCTAAGCGGCGACCTGCGCCTATCCTCTCTTAGTGGCGACCTGCGCCTATCATCTCTGAGTGGCGACCTGCGCCTATTCCTTTCCCTGTGGGACTGCGACCTTTGTGTCCTGGCCGGTGATCCACGCAAGCTTCGAGTAGCCTCTAGTTGTCGTCTCAGATCTGACTGGGCTTCCTGCTCTCTATTCCTGTTGTGGCTGGCCCTCAGATCGTCACTCGGTACATGGATAGGGGAGTGAGGCCGCTGCACTATCCTGTGCTCGATATTCTGTCCCACGGTTTCATTCGGCCTAGCACTCCTAGCGAAGTGCCCTCGTTAGAAACCCGATAGGAGCCACCCTCTCGACCTTACGTCGGCTGCTCTGCTTCCTCCTTGCTATCAATTCTGCTAGAATTTGGGCTCGCTCCAACAGCATCTCCTTTCTGCTTAGGGGATTGGATGAGGGTGTGATGATGCCACCCGATTTTTCCTTTCTTTTTTGAAAATCAAAACGGAGACGGAGTCGCCACGCCATTTTTGTTTTAAGGGCCAAAACTTTGAAAAATGCCTGAAATGAGAGATTTGAGTTCGGAGGTCACGTTACACGCCGGGAAGAACGTTAGGGTTCACCCGGAATGCCTCGTAAAACGAGTCTTCCAAGCTTAAAAACCATTTGTGTGTGTGTGTGTGTGTGTGTTTTGGTCAAAATAAGTTCAAACTGAGAAATTAAAAAATTGGGAACTCTTTGTAAGACATTAAACAAGTCCCATGATTTTTGATGTAATTTTAGGGTTGAGTTTTGGTACTCAAAAGACTCCTTGAAGTTGAAAGTCATTTCTGCCAGAATGAAAAAGGCAGTGGACACTTGATTTTAAAATGGACTTAAGAGCTTTAAAACTTCAAAATCTGGGGAAAGTCCGAGAATGAAAGTTGTTCAAAACATCTTAAATAAGGTTCTTCAAAAGACTTTTCCATTTGGAGATGATTTGATGGAACCAAAACCTTCTGGAAATCTCAGATATGAAATCTGGATTTTCAGAGACTGTTGAACTGACCTTTGGAAAATAATTTGAAAAAGGGAGTTAGACTCACGTAAAAAATAAAGTAAAAATATGTATGGAAATCTCTATATGTTGGCCACAAAAAGTATTTTTGTAGTCAACACCAAATTCCAAGTTCTTCTGTGTCCAAAAAATTAGACAATGGACTGAGGTCACAGAAAGTTGCTACTGGACAGCAACTTGTGACTTGAAGGAAAGTGTGATTAAAAGGGGGTTTTGCATCCATGCTTGTCCCCATTTCCTTAGGCTTTGATTAGTGATCACTAGAAATTTTAGTGGTGATCTACTATATCAAGCCATCCTTAGGGTACATTAGGACTTGAAGCATTTCATTTGCTTGGGAAGGGGGGGGGGATTTAACTTTGAAATCAAGATTTTATGTATGAAAATGATTTTTAGGTTTAGAAAAGTGTTTGTAAGTAAGTAAAAACAATTTGAAAGAAATTTTGATCCTTGTAGAGGATCATCCATGGAGATGAACTTCCATGGTGATCCTCTTGGATCTAGGGCAAGAACAAGTTACATCTTTGAAATGTGAGATGCATGCATGGATGAGGGAGGTTTAGGGTTTAAAGAAGGAGGGTTTACCAATGATGGTTTAACCCTATCTTCCTTGGTTTGGAGCTTGGCTTGAGGAGTATCAAGACTTGAATGTGTTTAGAGAGTGTTTGATGATAGAGTTGGTCAAAGAGAAAACAAGTAGATAACACTTAAGTCCTCTATGTTTTCTCTCTAATCCTCCTCTTTGGTGTTGATTTAAGCTTGAGCTTGTGTATGTTTAAGAGTGATTTGAGAGTGTTTGGAGTGAGATTGGGAAAGACTCAAGAGAAAATGGTGGCAATCTAAGGATTCCCACTGTTTTCTCTTTGTTTTTCGCCAGAGTTTAGCTTCTGTGAGTGGATTATGTTGTGTAAACTGAGAGAGAGGGGTTCAATTTATAGGCCACTGGAACTTACATTTTGATCCGCGCGGATCATTCCTTCAGCGTGTCTGGTTCATTAAATGCTGCTCCAGGCTTTGGACAAGAGGAATATTATTGAAAATATTCAAACAGCTGCTGTTTTACAGCTTGCCTATTTCGGGTTTTTACAATTTTTTTCTTTTGTGAGATTCTTTCCCTTGTTTATCTTCAAATAGCAATCCCTAATTTACCCTTGCTTTGTTAGAAAAGTTAGGAATTGTTAGAAATGTTAGAAATGTTAAGGCTTTCGTTAATTTTCTAACGAAAAATACTAACGACTCAAATTGGAGCACTTACAGTAGCCTCTCAGCGACGGCGCTTTCGAAGGAAGCGGGGTCGTCGATAAGAGTAAGGCTCCATATTTGACAAAAGGGGTGACCAAAGTGGTCGAGTGGCTGGAACTGGTGATAGGCTACCTACGTATCCCGAGTGGGAATCAAGCCAGTCGTAGTTCGGGTCTTTCGACTATCCTCATACGTCGACCCTGGAGTGACTGTTTTAGGATGTCAACCTGGTAAGCGAGTTCTGCAGTTGGTTGCTGAAAGAAACTCTGCTGGGGATAGGAATGACCATTTTGGTCTGATGGCTAGAGTTGTATATTCGCACTGCTAGGGAAAGAAATGACCATTTTGGTCTGGTGGCTGAACCTAATGATAGGCTACCTACGTATTCTTAAGAGGAATCAAGCCGGTCGTAGTTTGGGTCTTTCGACTATCTTCAGACGTCGACCCTAGAGGGACTATTTTAGGGAAGTCGCCCTAAGATGTGACTATTTTTGGGAAGTCGCCCTATGATTTGATTATTTTTGGAAAGTCACCCTATGATTTGACCATTTTTGGGAAGTCGCCCTATGATTTGACTATTTTTGGGAAGTCACCCTATGATTTGACTATTTTTGGAAAGTCGCCCTATGATTTGACTATTTTTGGGAAGTCGCCCTACGATTTGACTATTTCTATTTTTGGGAAGTCACCCTATGATTTGACTATTTTTGGGAAGTCGCCCTATGATTTGACTATTTTTGGGAAGTCGCCCTATGATTTGACTATTTTTGGGAAGTCGCCCTATGATTATGCTATTTTTGGGAAGTCGCCCTATGATTAGGCTATTTTTGGGAAGTCGCCCTATGATTAGACTATTTTTGGGAAGTCGCCCTATGATTTGGCTATTTTTGGGAAGTCGCCCTATGATTTGGCTATTTTTGGGAAGTCGCCCTATGATTTGACTATTTTTGGGAAGTCGCCCTATGATTTGACTATTTTTGGGAAGTTGCCCTGGTAATGATTTCGGTTTGTCGAATTAGGGGATGATTGCGATTTATCGCTTTCCTTAATGATGGCGTTTTAGGCGCCTCGAACCTTGATGATGGCATTTTAGGTGCCTCGAACCTTGATAAAGGGTGATCTGGAGGTATCAACTTGTTTTGAAATGATTTCCTTCGATGTTTGTATCCTTTCGTTGGGGACGGACTCTGAGGGGATAGACAGTCTTTTGGTGGACTTCATTTGAAGGGATCGGTCTTACGTTTGCTGCCGGAGGTGAAAACGAGGAAAGAAACGGGATTCCGTTAACTTTCGTCGGGGATGAACCAAAGTTGAGGTTCAGTTTAGAAGTATAGACCTAAATGAGGACTCAGTTCAGGAGTATGAACCTAAATGGGGACTCAGTTCAGGAGTATGATCCTAAATGGGGACTCAGTTTAGGAGTATGAACCTACGTTGGGGACTCAGTTCAGGAGTATGATCTTAAGTGAGAATTCAGTTCAGGAGTATGAACCTAAATGAGGACTCAGTTCAGGAGTATGAACCTAAATGGGGACTTAGTTCAGGAGTATGATCCTAAGTTGGGACTTAGTTCAGGAGTATGAACCTAAATGGGGACTTAGTTCAGGAGTATGATCCTAAGTGGGGACTTAGTTCAGAAGTATGATCCTAAGTCGAGGTTTGGTTCAGGTGTATGAACCTAAGCTGAGGTCTTGTACCTGAGGGAGACTATTTGAAGGTGTTCTCGCTGGGGAAGATTCGGGCTCACGAGAACTGTCGGGGAAAAGGGTGACCGTGTTGGTCAAGCGGCTGGACCTATGGTAGGCTACCTACGTATCCAGTGTGGGAATCAAGCCTGGAGGAACTAAAGCTTATGTTGCTATTTGCGGAGATAGAGATAGCTAAAGCTATGGGTAATCATGCAACATTTGTGAATGTCTGCATATTTTTGAGATATGTTGAGGGACTAACGTACCTTTGCTGTGCATACCTGCAGGAGAGCAAGTCGCGGGGGCTGTGTGGTAGTTGATAGTGTTGAGAGTCTTGATGTATCTGATCGAGATGTTGAGACATTTAGGGGCGTGAGGTACCTCTGACCGATTGGCATTTGAAAACTTGGCATTCCTGACCTACTTGCCTTTGAGAACTTGGTGTCTCTGATCGAATTGCATTTGAGAACTTGGCGTCCCTGACCCATTTGCATTTGAGAACCTGGCGTCCCTGAGCGATTTGCATTTGAGAACTTGGCATCTCTGACCGATTTGTATTTGAGAACTTGGTGTCCCTGACCAATTTGCATTTGAGAACTTGGCGTCCTTGACCGATTTGCATTTGAGAACTTGGCGTCCCTGACCGATTTGCATTTGAGAACTTGGCGTCTCTGACCGAATTGCATTTACTGGAGGCGGTTTTCATATGTTCGTGGATGTTGGGGGTTGTCTTTACCAAGTTGCAGACGCCGGAGCTTGTCTTTGCCAAACTGTAGATGCTGGAGGCTGTCTTCATCCATTTGTGGACATTGGAGGTCGTCTTTAGCAAGTTGCAGACGCCGGAGCTTGTCTTTGCCAAGCTATAGACATGGGAACTATCTTTGCCGAACTGTAGATGCTGGAGGCTGTCTTCATCCATTTGTGGACATTGGAGGTCGTCTTTGGTAGAGACCATTCTCGCTGCGGAGAGGCTTCGGGTAGTGATGGAAAACTGGTCTTTCGTGCTTGAATTGCTACGTTTGTTAGTAGAGGGACAAATGCACATATGACATTCATGATGATGGATGCATGCATGGAACTAAAAATGATTCGCAATCGCTTAGGTTTTTTTTTTTTATTGATTCATGTTTTGCATGCTACATGAGCCCTGGGGAGATTTTTGTGGGGATGCATGTGGTGAGAGGGTTTATATGTGTTGTGGAATGTTTGGGACAAGCTTTGAGTTGGTGAGGTGATATCCTTTGGCTGCGGACTGAATTGCATGTCATTGATGAGGTTTTATTGTAGGTCAGCAGTATCATGCGGACCTCAATTTTGATCTTGGGATGAAGTTGGATTTGAACCCGGGTCTCGGTTGAAATTTCTTTTCGGTCTCGATCATTTGAAGGCGATGCCGAGCGAGGCTCTAGAGTACGTCGATATGAGTGAAACTTCTTTCATTTGGTTGAGCCGTGACTTGGCCGAAACCTTGTTCGGAGAATGATTTGATGAAATTGCTAATGCTTAGGGAGAAACCCGGATCTTAAATTCCGATGCTACGGGAAGGCTGCTATGTACCAAGTTACGAAAGTGAAAAATCTAGTTGTTGATGTGACAAGACCTTTCTTGTGACTGGATAAAATTCAGGTCCAAAGGACCAGCTTGACAAAGCCCCTGGATCCTATTAAAGCGAGGAAAGACCCCTTCTTTGGCAAAGCCTCGGCTTGGAGAACTGAGTAGGCAAAGTCCATATTTTTAAGAAGTGACTTGGCGAAGCCCCAATCTCATAACCTCGTTGTGATTCCGACATAATTAGCAGAGTCCCAATCTGATTGGTAATGCAAAGCGATCCTGAAAATAATCCGATAAAGATCGAATCTATCTCGTAGTGAAGAACCTAATGTGGACCCAAAGATGTCCATAGAAGCCTCATCTTGAAGAGCTGATACAGGAGAACCTGGGAGAAACGCTTAGCGAAGCCTCAGTGTGAAGAAATTCAGAGTAGTCTTATTGCAGACAGAGTCATTATATGGCCGAGGAGGCACCTTATCTTTTCAGACCTTAGTCAATTAGTCACTGGACAAGACTCGGAAATGTTTACGTGCAGGGGCATATCTTTTTGAAAGGTGGGAATGTCTCCCAAACTTGTGTATGACACTCTTGCTTTTGGGTTTGACTCTTTTGAGAGAGTATAAACATAACAAGGTGTGGAAAAGTGTATGGAAGCCCTGGCGACGGAAAGACAGTGTTTGGCTCTATTTCCCTATGATGGAGAGAGAGAAGACTTGTCTAGACACTTGAAAACTTGTCTTACTCATGATGATCACAAAGCTGCTTAAAACCCTTTATTAATGTTCGGGTTATTCAACCCCTAAATCTGATATGAACAAATATTTTGATTAATCACGAGGAGAAAGCCAACTGATATCGAGAGTTAAAGAGGATTTGCGTATGGGGACGGCCCTTGATGAGACCAAATTTTTCGAGATTTATTTGTGATTTCGACCGGACCAGTGATGGTTGCCTACGTTCCCCTCATTATGAGGAGCTCAGGTCGCCGTAGTTCGGGCTTAACCCGATTGAAGAGAGAATGAATGCGAAAATTCGAGATTTCGAGGACCTTTGAGGATTTTTGGAGAATTGGAGAGTTTAAGAACATGTCTCCTTGGAGTGTCGATAGAAGACACGGATGCAGAGCCCCAGTGGGACATCCACGACAAGTGTTTGTGGAGTAGAAATGAACTATGCTCACATAAAATGCCGAATGAATGGATTGAATTTGCACAATCTTTGATTGATGATCTTTTGAGCCGAGGTGAATTTGGCTCTGATTTAAGCAAGCATTGAAGCATTAATTTGATTTAGATCCTGAAGATATTAGAATGAAACTGCTATCCGGTAGGAACTGTAGCTGGGTTTCAAGGCTTCGATCGGCCATCGGGTGATCGTGACCTCTTAAGATGAGAGGTCGGCTGGGCCTTTTACTAACTGAACCTCTAAAAATGAGAGGTTGGCTTTTGAGGATGTGTTTGGGATTTCTAAGGTGAGGAAATCTGTGATTGCATCTTCATTGCCTCTAAATTTTGGCTTTGGCCGAGAGCAAGGGTAATGGCAATGGGAATGTCCTCTAAAATCGAGAGGATGGCTTGGAATTAGTTAGAAGATATTGGTGAGAGAAAGTCCAAGCAAATCAGAACTTTTGAGAACTTTGCAAGGATTCGGGCTCCTTTTGAATATTGGAGAGCCTTTTGAGAAGTCGAGGACTTTTTACTGAATTGTGAGGATCGACAGTCCTTTTTCCTTTTTTTTTTTTTTTTTTTTTTTTTGATTTTTGACTTGGAAAGCCTCCTGAGGAATTGAGGATTATCTTTGTCCTTCCTTCATGTCTCGAGATATTTTGCGCATTGCCGACTCTCGAAGTTAACTTCTTGGCCTTGCTTGGACTTCTCTCAGTAAGGAGCAAAAATGATGGCTAAACAGGGTTTCAAAACACGCCGATCTTGAAATGAAAGCTATTGTTTGGTGAGGATGAGGTAATGGCTTTCCTATGGGTGAAAGGCTTCAACCGCAATCCCTACCGGATGACCTAATTGAGATTAAGTCTTCATTGCTTGCTTAAGCTTTAAATGAGAAAAGATCCGTGCAAATTCATCGAGCAACGAAATGACAAGGATGATGTGAGCATATGAGATGCAAGATGGGGAGTTGGTAAGCCCCAATTTGAGAAGGATATCAATTGATTTTCTCACTCCAATTAATTTGAATATTAATCTTTTCAAAGAATTAATGGTTGAGTAGCACAAGTGATCATCTAGGATAAAATCATTTCAATTAAGTGTAACGTGGGTGCGCAAGTGATGTCTCGAGTCTAGCAAGAAAAGAAAAAAGACTTATATAAAAGTTAGACATTTAACTACTATGTCCAAAATGGACTTACAACGACAAATGTCCAGGAAGGACTTAGGTGAAAGAGAAGTACTAGAACCTACGAAGGTTGACTTAAAAGACTATTTTAGAGATAGGTATCTCCTAGTCTAGCCGCTCTTTGCTGTTGGACCATGCATCTACTCTTCGACGCTGGAGATGGGAGCTATTTCAGATCTTTCCACCAGGATTTCTTTGGCAATCCCTTGCTCAATCCAGCCATTTTCATTGCTTGCGATGACTAGTTCATCGATCTCACAAAAGGGCGAGTCAAATTCCATTATGCCCGTAAGTCTTGAATCACCAAACTCGACCATGTTGACGCTCATGTTGTTATTTCTAGGGAACGGGTTACTGATGGTATTGGGCCCTTCAGGCACCTCTAACTTCCTTTGCTCAATCAAACTTTGGATGGCCTTTTTCAAGGGGACGCAATCATCTGTCGGGTGCCCATGTAGTGCGATGAAAGGCACAATGCTTGGAGGTATCCAAAGGAGCATTGGGGTTTCTTGGCTGATAATTATCTAAAGGCCGGAGCAAACCTTCTTTTACCAAACCTCTGAAGATATCACACAAAGGCATCCCAAAGTTTCTCAAGTCTTGGAGCCGGGATACGGGCCGCATCGGGTTTCTTGGGAATAAAGGGAGTGGCATTATTACGATCTGTCCCGAATAGAGTGGGCGGGAGTCGTGTTGGAGGTGGATGAAGCCCGATATGCGTAGGTAGGTGCAACAACTTGCTGTTGATTGTGAGCCCTCTCAAATTTAGCCGGAATTAACCATTGCACGCAAGTCCGCGTAGGGGAAGTGGGCCCGAGGGAAGTTCTCAAATGAGGTTTAAGGCATGATTGGAAGATGTCCAAGCATTCCTCTTCGAGAGGGAGGAATTGCCATTTTGCTAAGTTTCAAATTCCAACGCTTGTAAAAATCCCCGATGTTCTCGTCGGGACGCTGCACTGTTGTCTGCAGATCAACTCTATTTGTTTCCCATTCCAAGTTAGCTTTGTACTTATCTGTGAAAGCACTAGTGATCTGGTCCCATGTAGCCCTGGCCTCGGGTTTTAAGCGGAAGAACCATTTCAAAGCCCACGACTTCAAAGAGGCGAAGTAGTCGGCCAACTGTTGGTTTGTGCATCCCTTAGCTTTCATTGCCAAAGTGTATGTATCCAGGTGAGTTTTCGGGCATGCAGTCCCATCAAACAGGTCTAGATTAGGCATCACAAACTTGTGGGGTAAGGGCATAATGGAGTTCGGGTCCGCAGGCCGGAAGGCAGCTTTCTTAGCAGTCAATTCAGCAATTTGTGCTTTCATCTCATTGTGTTGTTCCATGAACCAGGCCAGGTGAGGGTCCTGTGGTGGAGCCATAGCGTTCAAACCAGTGACTGAGCTGGAGAGAGGAGTTACCACTGGCGGCACACTGGTGGAAGGGATACCATATCCCGGAGCATAGGTGAAAACCTGTCCTTGGCCCAAATTACCCTGGAGAGTGTAGGTAGGAGCTTGGGCAAAGGGATAGAACCCAGCGACTTGTTGTTGGCTTCCCATTGGCAGAGAAGGTGGAGGTAGACCTGAGGTAGCCGGATAGCTCGGATTTCTGAAGTGAGACCCATAAATAGGCTTAAATGCGGGATTTCTTGTCCCACAGTTGTTGAATTCCATGGCCGTTGCCGCGGCGATGGTGTATAACCGAGGGAATGCTGCGGTCTGGTGATTACGATGAAAGCAGGGATGGAGGTTTGGTAACCCATCGAACCACGAGTGAGAAATGGATTTGTGAAAGGCTGTGTGAGGAGCAGCGAACTAGCATCATTTTGAGGAGGGCTCCACATTTGTGGCCCCGAACCGGGCTGTGGCGGCATTCCAACATTCTTTGTGGCACTTTAATTGCTATTCTTTGTGAAGGTCCGGATTGATCGGTTCCAAACTGAGGCGGAACCCCAATTTTTTGTGGCATTCCGAGGTACCCCCAACCATGAGAAGACATTCCGTACTAATTTTGTCCCATTTGAGAGCTATGATCGATTTGTCCCGTCGAGCTTTGCATGGATCCGGTGGTGCGTAGTTGGGGAGGCTGGGCGACCCGAGACCGAGAAGCATGGGTTACGGTGGTAGTACCGTAGGAGGTTGGTGGCGGCATCCCGGAGTAGTCGGGGCGACCAAGATTGGGATTGGGGTCCTCCTCTTCTTCCACGGTGAAGGTGCCATCAGGATTGAGGCTGGCGGCCAAACCATGGCTCTTAATAGCCTCCATAAGGCTATTCAGCTGTGTTTCTTGTCGCAGTCTCATCTGTTCGGCTAACTGATTCCATTGTTGTTCTGTTTGAGGAGTCCCAGGAGGCGGAGTGGTGTTGTCCCCATCGTTACCAGCTGATGCAGACATTCTGAAACCCGGAGTCGGAACAAACGGTGAAGCTGACGATGCGCTTGACTCTTCCCAACTGATCAAACGGTGACCCGGCGCCCGAAACCAAGCTTTGTGCGGAGCTGCGGGGGGAAAGACACGAGGGTTCAGATATTTGGGAATGAAGGAGGGTAGGTATTTGGGCTTTGGGCTCATGCAACATACAGTTATTTGTTCTAGTTTACTTAAAACATGTTTTATTAACCTAATCGGTTGGAAAAGATTGCTCTTCTTTTTCGCAAACTACTCTGGATCCTGGATCAGTGGGCCCCATCACTACGCCTGCGGACCCTCAACATGTAACCTCGAACAAGGGTTCCGTAGGGCAAGCAGGTCCCACCGACCGAAAAGAACGATCCTAAAGTCTGGCGGGTAATCGAGTCTTAACGAGCATTCGATGTAAATTACAGACAAAGCTGACGTCAAAGGTCAAGATCATGTCCGAGGGCTCGACAAAAAGTCGGCATGGTTTGGACTGATAAATGTCCACAATTGATCTTGACCTGTTGTCAGTTAGGCCATAATTAGGCATGGAATAATCGTTAATTCTTGATGACTTAGTGTCATGCTGGGAGTCGGTGTATAATTTGTGCCAGTCAAAGTCAAGGCGCCAGTCAATATCTGGTCAAAGCCCGTGACGGAAAATCGGCAGGACTTCGACTGATTAGGGTCCCGAAAGATATTGACTTGGTGGGCCGACTAAGGCTTGAAAGAAAAGGTCTATACACAGACAGGGCATGACACAGACGAGACTAAAAACCAACCGGGTCTCGGACAAAGTGTGTCACGGACAAGTGCAGGGTCGACACGAGGTTCCATGGGATGTTTGGGTAGTCCCGTGCTCGAATCGAGAGGCGTAATAAGGCCAAACGGGCTGCTACTGGGATTTTCCCGGGCTAAGGACGTAGTGTGCAGTGTAAGGCCAAGTGCGCGTAGTGTGCAAGCAATCTATCTTCTTTTTCTGAGTAAAATAGGAATTTTTCATGTGTCTTAAAAAGTATGATGCATGATTTTTTTTTTGAAAATCTTTTTTTTGAAAAAAATTTTTTGAAATTTTTTTTTTTGAAAGCAAATGAACACATAAGCACATAATTAAAAATTTAAGGCAACGGGTCCGATAGTCAAAATTTTGACTTTTCTGAGGCGGCCAAAACAAAACGAAATGTGTAAAATCAACACACACACACAACAAATGGTTT